>CM060828.1:3053524-3100434 GCA_030704555.1 Heliconius charithonia
TGGATGTGGCCCCATTATAACAATTCCAATTCAGTACTTTATTTAATTTTTAAATTGCTGATCCATAACTTGATTTTGCATTGTTAAATCTAACACACTAATTATTATATACTAGATAAATACGCTTTACTGCCCATTTTGTACATATTTGACACTATCCATATGATAATATATTCTATTTCATAGTAATGAAACTGACCGCGTTGCACTCGACTGTACCGTAGTGACGTGACCGCCCGCTCTCACGCCGCACCGATTCCCCGCGAGCCCTAGCGGGGAATCGGTGCAGCGTGAGAGGGTGTCTATGTGCAGATATCAAAATATTCGTTCTGCGCAATTCTACCGCGCGTGCTTCCCATACGCAATAACGATAGTGTCGGACTATACTAAAATGATTTCTATCTATAAACTAATTTTAATATTATATTTTCCCCAATCATTGAAAAAAATATTAAGGATACTCTATATTTAACTGTAGATAATGTTTATGTGCAAAGCGTAACAAACTATAAACACAAAGGTTTGTGAGTTTGAGCCCCATTCGAGGAAATTATTTTAAATTTCCTCGCTCTGGTATTAAGACAAAACGCAGTGTTAAGCTCTGCATTCAACACTCAATGTATACAAATATGGGCAAAGAGTAGAATAAACGGAGGTCTCATGTAGGTACAATATTTTTATCTTTAATCTTTTACAGGAAGAACTATCAACTGATGGTGATGGTAATGCCTGGATAGAAAGATGCCAGCGTTTTTACTATTGCTGGTTATCAAAGATGGGCTATTTTAATGGTATCCGGGGCCATTTTGCGGGTGCAATATTTTCTGGTGGAGTTGCAGTATTGCATAAGACTTTACATTCATATGTTACAAGACGAGATCAGGGACAGGCCCAAGCTAGTAGGGATCAGCATGGTAATGCCCCGAGGTCAGCTGGAGCTAGCTTAAGGAGATATAATCATGCGCAGTTTTCGGAGGTTTATTTGCTTATTATTTTAATATGCATTTTTCTATGTAATATTAAGAGTACTTTATGATAACAATTTCTCCGTATCTATTAGAAACTCCGCAATGTTATAATGATGGACTAAACAAACAAAAAAAAAATGTTTCAAATTGTTACTTCACATTAAAAAAGTAAAATATTTTAGAATACAAATAAAAAAAATATAAACGTGACTGAAATCGACGTCTCTTTTGATGCTATCTAAAAGCGCACTTTCGAGTCCCGCTAAGTTCAATGTTAATATTTCGTAACTAAAAACTTAAGTTCAATATAGACTTATATTTACTATGTTATCAATATGAATCTTTATTATATATTTTTTTTCGTTTATCAATTAATATTGGTCTTTCGTAAGGACTACTCAACACTCTAAATTGACATATTATAATGTGTTTCTCTTTTATTCAACTTTCAATAAATGTATCAAATAATGAAATCTCTATGACATTTTTATTTCCTTTGAAAAATACTTTTTATTTATGAACTATTTATAACATTACAGCAGTCCAAGATTAATGTCGAATTGGACAGAGGACCTCAAAGGTTGTTATCTAGTTCTATATAGACGGTTGGTGCAAATAGACCGAAGCTGCCATATTCGGTAAAAACTCCCCTCTAAGAGAGATGACGATGAGAGTGAGACAATTACCTTTTCCTACAAGGAAACCTACTTATAAGGAAGTGCAAAGGTACACGAGACTGTTGCTAGTGTTGAAGTATATGGTCAGTATGATAGTATTCGATATTTTACGATTTTAAAAAGCTTTTGAAATAATAAATTTAGGTGTGTAAGACTTAGTGAGTAGTAGACTTAGGTTTAGTAGTTAACCCTTAATTTGGCAAAGTATAAAATGCTATAAAACCTGAATTTTGTCATCAGAAATGTTATTTATACACATAAAACGACTATAGAAAAATCTGAAAAGCTTAGTTTTCCTGAAAACTCATGTATGTATTACAAATAATATACAAATCGTTAAATGTGTGTATGCAGGGACATACATTGCCAATTACTATAATAGGTGGTACTGACTACGTATGTAAAAAAAACAACTATTATATTTATTATTTATTTTTATAAAAAAATACATAGAAATTACGTAGGCACATGGTAATCTAGTTGACAATTACGGGAATTTTTGCCAGTTACGAAACAAAGGCGGACTTGGCGCACTTCATACATTGTACGACTGTAAGTTTTGAACACAATCGGCATCTTCCTTGTGTGGTCATTGTCATAAAATGACCAACGTTGTCAAATCGTGACGTTTCAATTGGGACTGGCTTGTGGTTCTCTTTTCTTGGTGCCTTTGTTACTACCCTCAGAACGCTGGTATTTTTTTTAGACCTTCGCACAATTCGAATCTAAAGTCCTTCAAAGCAATTGACTTTGTCTTGGAATCTCTTCTGTGAAGGAGCCATGCGTTATTGATACAGATGTCAAGAAGTTGGGCAAATATGCCGATATACCATATCCTTGTCTTGAAAAGGTGTTCTATATAAGGAGATAAGCATATCGGCCAAGTCAACCCCTCCCATATGCAACAAGCATATGTACGTACTCTTTTACAATTTGCGGACATTGAACGTCAACCTTCGTTTTGGAGTCCTTGCAGTATCTTTTTATTGTAGCTACTGGTTCAACGCCGACATAGGAACTTATCAAGGACACTGCTTTGTTGTCATGTACCACCGTACTGCGACCAAGCGGTTTTGTCGCAGGAGACTTGAGCATGACTACCCCGATGTTTCTTTTTCATTTGTTTCTCTGAGGGCAAAATTGCTTCCGCACCTCTTAACCTATTATTCCTGATGGTTCCTAGTCCAAAGATCCCATAGCCTTCTCTCAGTATGTAGAACAATTCTGGGCAACTAAAAAAAGTTATCACAAAAATAAAGGCTGGTTTGGATTTAATACTTTTGCACAAAGCAATCACGACTTCCACTCCGTTTTTTAAAACCCCACTTATTAGGTTTGTCCTTCATATATTGACGCCGCTTCCCCGCTTTTGTCCATTTGTATGGATCATCATCTCATCGATGCTGAATCTCCTTTCATTTTCTTGAGCTAAACAATTGTCTCTTATTTTTTTTGCACTAACGGCCTAACTTTATAGTATCTGTCAGAATCTTGTACGTTGTTGTCAACAAAATGTAAAAAAACGACGTATTTGTTGATAACGTTTTAGTGGCATCAAATCAGCCACAAGTTTGTATCTATATCGCAAACTCCAATAACGCATGCTTACAACACCCATAATGATATGAATCGCTAAAAAAATCCCGTAATTCGTCTTCAGTCAAACCCAGAGTACGTCCAGTTTGAGATATTGCATACATATTTGTTTGTTCGACAATATCTGTCAAAATATCTGAGGAAAAAAAAGTTGTAGAAATATTCCAGGGGAGTTAGGGAGTTAGGACTGTGACGCTCCCGACAGATTCCGATTCCTCTTCTATAGAAGCCACATGTCGAAACACAGCTTTTTTCCAATTATAACTAAGAGTAAACTTTTGCATTCGTCTAGGTCGTTTAGCAACATGAACAGTGGCACGTTGTGATCTTGTTTTTCTGGAAATACGTGATGTGGAGGAGGCATTCGTCGACATGCTAGGTGTTACCAAACCAGGGGGTGCAGTAGGTGCAATTAGTGTAGCAGTTGCAGGAGTAGCAGGGGTTGCAGGCGTTGCGGGAAATGAGGGAATATCACTCAGTACTGGTACTTGACTACAATTCGGTTCTGGAGGATGGGCTTGAATAAACATTTTGGAAAATTGGAGTAAGGCGAACATTTTCGCTGGTAGGGTCTTTATCATCTAGAAGATTAAGTCTTTCTAAAGAGCTATCAATTGAGGGTGCAGAGGAGCTGGATATGGAAAGCGGTGTGTGCACACGTATTTCGTCTTCAATATCAGAATGTTCACTATCATCAGAGGGTGCATTTTGAGCAGGGACAAGCGCTAAAATTCCACCCCCAAGCTTGAAACTCGTTTCAAGCTTTTGCTGCAGACAAAGCAAAAACATGCTAATATACAAACTAAGCAAAGCAAAACCCTAAAATTGGCAATGTATGCCCTGACATACAAATTAAATAGAGGTATTTTTTTTACAAACTTGGCAATGTATGTCACAGCATACATCATGTTAATATCCAAAATAACACCAATGTAAGAAGTTAGAACTGCAAACTTATTAGACAAATTATATAATCATGATATCAACCATAGGATTCAGTCGTGAAACTTTGCCTAAACTGGGTAATAATCAATAAAATTATATAAATACCTTGGAGAGAACAGCTGAAGGCCGCCGGTACGCCATTTTCGTCAACTAATGTCAAAACTAGTGATACCAGATGCCTGTTTTATATTTTCTACTAAAAGTTGTTTAAGTTGCGAGGTGATAAAAATATAATTTTACGTTATTTATGTATTTTCTCATACAAAATATTTTTTTAAAGTTGATGTATGTCCCCAACATACATTACCAAATTAAGGGTTAAGACACTCCGCTCTCCACTTACCGCTGAATTCTGGGAGCATTGCGTGTTGAATAGCGGAACTCAATTATGAAAATATTAAATATTTCATTTCCTCGCGTGGAAATCGAACCTGCGCCACTACTACATTATATTTATATATATTATTTTCTCAAACTTTTTATGTTTATTTTAAAACCATCATGAACTGTCAGAATTATGTTAACAGATAAATTTTAAAGGATATATATGTGAAGTATCTTCCTTTGACAGTACTATAATAATATTTCATAAAATAATTATATATTCTTTCTAGAATCAATGGAGCAATTCCAAAAAGCGTTATTAGTATCAAAAAGTAAAACTGCAACTAAACGTCCTAAAAAGGCACAGAAAAGGTATGTATGGATACTAATACTACATGTTAAAATTTGTGATAAAACGCAAAAATTACTGAATGAATTTAGATAAAATTTTACAATTATATAGCTTATACATCAGAATAACACATAGGCTCCAATGTATGTTAAAGATTTTGTGTAATTCAATTCGGCTTTATTATATGAATAAGCTTAAGAGGGCGAAGACGCGCTGGGATTGCTAGTTTATATTATCTTTATGACTTATCAGAAAGGCTCTAGTGTTTAACAAATAAAGAAATTTAACAACGCAATTTGCTTATAAATGTAAAAAATAGTTTCGTGCCACATTTTCGTTCCACATTTCGTTCCACAGTGGAACAATTGAACAAAAAAATATATTTTATTATATAAAAAATATATTTTAATCCCATTATCTAATTTTATAATATTGTTTTCTAGAGAGAGAACACCAAGAGAACTACCAACACAAATATTATCGAGCGAAGACGAAGGCCCCTGCTTCATAGATTTTGATTTTATCCAACCTGGCGGATTGTCTGAGCTCCGCCAGGTTGGATAAAAACACTATCGGAACAAAGTAGCAATGGAGTCATTACCAATTCAAGAAAAGATCTATTAAATGATAGTGCCTTAAAAAAGTATTTCATCTGACAGTGAAGAGGAGAATGTACAAAGGAATCGAGTGAAGAAAAAAAAGAAAAAAAAGCCCGAGGAAAAAGATAAGCAAGTTAAGAAAGTGCCTTCTGCTCATATTAACATACCAGTCAATGTTAAAAAGGTTTGTCTTAGTGGTTTAAGTTATAAAAATAAGGCCGCACTGGCGCAGGAGCACAAGGGTGTAACTGTTACTTGTGGATTCAATCTCCACTCGAAGGAATTAATTATTAAACTAAACTGGCTTCACTATATGCCTAGTGGAGAAGTCAGAGAGGATGGAGCGCAAAATGCTACGGTCTCTGCATACCTCTTCATACATGCCCTCTGGAGAGTCCTCATGCTTTTTACGTGACCTTCCTTCAGCATTTGAACATTAATTACTGTGTCTTCGAAGGTGGAGCAGCTAAGCTAACTCCGCATATGCTACAAGGAGATCGCATTTCCACAGCATTTATATTTCTTTCATTCTTCTTCTGTAATACCCACGTTTCGCTGCCGTATAACAGAAAATATACTATAACTTCCCAAAAGTGCCACAAAGACGTCATATCCTTTATATAAATTTATATATTTATAATGCTGTAAAATACTTATTAATATAAAAATAAACATTAACAGATATGGAAGCTAATATCAGATGAGCAATCTAAAACGCTAGAGACTATTCTGGAACATATGGAGGATAGTGAGTTACAATCGGCTTGTAAGGAACACAGCCTTGCACAAAGCTGCCATCGCTTCAAGACCCTTATATGGTCACGTGAGTATTGGAAGTTTAGTTAATATTAAAAGTAATAATAGTTCTGAACCCTCCATTTTAGATCACATGTGTGGATATGATATCACGTGTAGATGTCAGATCACATGTAGGCAAAGTCAAATAATTTTATTCAAAATAAGAAGTTACATGCTTCATTTTTTGAACGTCAAATAATTTACCACCAGTTCACTAAAATTAGTGCCTCAGACCTGAGAAGAACCGGCGCAAGAAACTCAGCGGGACTTATTTTTTTAAATCAATTATCAATTATCACAATCACACTTTAGGTGTCTGACAATGGTACTTTGAAACAGACTGGAGCGAGCATTTCATTCCCAAGGCGTGTTATCATTTATATAATCATTAATTTGGTAATAACCTTTAACACACAAACGTCTTTTCACAATTCTTTTAAATTGTGATATAGAACATTCTCGGACGTTTTCTGGGATACTATTGTAAAATCGTACAGACTGTCTCATAAAAGAATTACGGACCCGATGTAATCGGGTTACCGGTGCAACAAGTTTATTCCTATGTCTAGTATTGATATTATGAACATCAACATTTTTGGCAAAATCTTTAATATTCTTCTTAACATACATAACATTTTCAAAAATGTACTGTGATGCAACTGTTAATATATTTATTTCTTTGAATTTTTGCCTTAACGATACTTTCGGGCCTAAATTATAGATTGCGCGAATAGCTCGCTTCTGCAGGACAAAAATTGATTTAATACCGGCTGCATTACCCCAAAGTAGAATGCCGTAGGACATAATACTATGAAAGTAGCTAAAGTAAACAAGGCGAGCCGTTTCCACATCCGTTAATCGTCTAATTTTTTTAACCGCAAAAGCTGCTGAGCTAAGTCTATTCGCCAATCCATCGATATGAGGTCCCCACTGTAATTTAGAGTCAATGGTGATACCGACAAACACCGTAGAATCGACAGGATCCACGGCTTCACCATTCAAGAGTACATCGGCTTTAACAATTTTTGTGTTAGGTGTTCTGAAGATTATACATTTAGTTTTTTTACTATTCAATAGTAAGTTATTAACACTAAACCAATGTACTACTTTCGATAGAGCATTGTTTAATAATAATAATGATAATTAACTCTTTATTGTACACCCAAGAAAATACACAGAAATACAATAAAATATATATATATATATATATAAATGTACAAAAGGCGGCCTTATTGCTTAATAGCAATCTCTGCCTGGCAACCTTCAAGCAGAGGAAATAGCAAATTCAGATATTAAGATAGATAGGGGTAGGGTGCAAAAATATATATATAAGGGTAAAAAATAAATAAGAATGTAATTACCATATACAATAATATATTACACACATATACCAAAAATATGCACATATAAAATATACATACTATAATAAATTTTACACATATAAAAATATCGGTATACAAACATAATATACATAAATAAATATATTCATTATAAATATACATACATACAAATAAATATATATATATATATATATATACACTATTATATATACATATATAAAGAGCTATAAGGTAAGACTAAAATTTGTAATGGCAAAGAAAAAAAAAAAAAAAAAAGGAAAAGAACCTAAATCTTAAAGTGACATAAAGTGTAACTTTAAGCGACGTTTGAAGGTCAAAAATGTTTTGGCATTTCTGACATATAAAGGAAGGGAGTTCCACAATCTACACGCAGTTACAGTAAATGAACTGCTGTAAAAAGAAGAAGTGTGAGAAAGTATTTTTAGGGTGAGATTACGTTCAGAGCGAAGAGTTCGGGAATGTGTCACGCCCAAAAACTCAAAACGTTCTTTAAGGTAAGGAGGGGAAATTGGATTGAACAGAATACAGTAAAGAAGATGAAGTATGTGAGTATTCCTGCGAAGGCGGATAGGGAGCCACTTGAGTTTTTTACGGAAATCAGAGATGTGATCAAATTTGCGTAGACCAAAAATGAATCGAATACATAAATTTTGAATGCGCTCAAGTTTATTTAATTGCTCCTCTCTTAAGTCAAGATAGCAAATGTCAGCATAATCAAGAATCGGTAGAAGGAGAGTATTTGCCAACGAAATCTTAGTAGGTATAGGAAGAAAATTACGCAAACGTCTAAGAGAACCTAAGGATGCAAATATCTTTCTGCTGACCTCACTTACCTGTGAATCCCAAGACATATTATTGTCTAAAATTATACCAAGATCTTTTACCGTTTTGCTGAATGGTATAACATCGCTATTAATAAGTACTGGTGGTAAAGTCGATACATCTATTTTTGAAATAAGTTTAGAACTACCAATTAAAATCAGTTGAGTTTTTTTTGAGTTAAGATGCAGACCAAATGACTTACTCCAAGAAGAAATACTCTCCAAGCTTCTGTTTATGTCCCTGATTGCGGTAGGTAAGTCAGATACTTTAGCTTGGTTGTAAATCTGCAAATCATCCGCATATAAATGGTAGAGAGAAGAAATAGTACCAGAAATAGTGTTTATAAACACAGAAAATAGCAAAGGAGACAACACGCCACCCTGCGGAACACCAGCAACGACAGGAGACCACGTTGCCGGCGTCCAAACAGGTATTCATGAAACCAGTTAATTGCATCAGGAGATATGTTAAGTGACTTTAAAGTAGCCAGCATGATATCAAGGTCAACGGAGCCAAAGGCATTGCTGAAGTCCAGCAACGCTAAGACTGTAACTTGTTGCCTTTCCATGCCTGCACGGATGTCATTAGTAATTTTTACTAGTGCCGTTGTCGTACTATGACCAGGACGGAAACCGGATTGCAAAGGATTCATAAGGTTACCTTGGTAAAGAAACTGGGTGAGTTTAGTGTGAATTAGGCGCTCAAGGACTTTGGAAAGGAAAGGAAGAATAGAAATAGGACGGTAATCAGAGAAATCAACGGGATTAGGTTTTTTGGGTATAGGAATAATTTGTGCATCTTTCCACATTGAAGGAAATTGCTTAGATGTTATAGAATGAATAAATATACATGTAATCACAGGTAATATAATATCGAGGATGGGAATGATCATTTTACGACTAACGCCGTCAGCACCAACAGCGTCAGATTTAATGGCTAAAATTGTCTTCTTAACATCACTTTCTGCAAATAAACTAACTAAAAAATTAGGAGCACAAGGAGTGGATACAGCATTGAGATGATTAATAGTTGATAATTTTGTTGTGTTGTTAATAACACAAGAGGAAGAGAAATGTCTATTAAGTTCATTTAAATTGATATTTTTGGGATTTATAAATTGTTGCGCTTTTCCAACTCCGATAGATTTTAAAAAATTCCAGACTTTGTACGAATCTTTTTCCTCAATCACAGATTTGTATATATGGCGTCGTTGGTTATCTCTACACATCATATTGCAGCGATTGCGAGCTTTATTGTAATTTTGCCGATTAGTGTCATTAGGGTTTCCATTGAATTTAATTTTTGCAATATTCTTTTTGTGTTGCAGCTTTTTAATTTTGTCTGTTAACCAGGGAGCAGGATAATGTTTTATTCGTACGGGACGCAATGGAGCATGATGATCATACAATTTTATTATGTGCGAATTGAAAAGGGCCAGCTGATCATCACTTTCAGTACAGATTAATACATTCGACCAATCAATTGCAGCCGCGTCCTCACGCAAGCAATTTAGATCTATACCATTAAAATTACGTTGCAGAAGGGTTCTTGATTTCGCTTTAGGGGGCCTAATTTTATAAGATAAATATATGAGATCATGGTAAGAGAATGCCAAGGCAGGATATTGGCCATATTTTTCGACATGGTCAATAGAAGAAACAATCATAAGATCAAGTAATGAAGGAATGCAATTAGGAAAGTTATGAGTAGCAGATAGAGGGAGTAGATGTAAGTTAGCACCATCAACTATAGATTTTAAGCGGGAAGAACGATGATTTTTCTTCAAAATACAAGTATTAAAGTCTCCCATTATAATAGTGTGATCGTAGGAAGGTCTATAGTTCTCTAACAGGGTTTCAAATGATAAAAAGTAATCGACCGCAAGGTTAGGATTATAGTAAACACCTAGAAGGATCTTTGTGTGAGTAAAGCAGACCTCAATAAACAGGTGTTCTGGCTCAGTGCTAGGATCACTTTTGTATACATCGTCATATATGTTTTGTCGTCGTTTTACTTTAAGAATTAATGAAGTATCATCTGCAAACAATACTATATCATGGTTCTTTTACACTCAAAATGACAAATCATTTATATATATATTAAAAACAGAAAAGGACCAAGAATAGACCCTTGTGGGACCCCCATACTGACAAATGATCCAGGAGATTTCTTGCCATTCACATCAACCCTCTGAACTCTGTTAGCTAAATAAGAGGTCAGAAGATTAAGTGCACGTCCTCTTATGCCGTAATGGTGTAGTTTCATGACCAATGTAGAGTGCTGAACGCAATCAAAGGCCTTAGACAGGTCACAGAACATACCGAGAGCATCCTGCGATCCCTCCCAAGCCTCATATATACTTTTTATAAGTCCTACGCCAGCATCAGTAGTCGAGCGGCCTTTAGTAAAGCCATACTGTTTATCATGCAAAAGCTGATGTGCGTCAAAGTGCATCAGCATTTGATTTAAAATAATTTTCTCAAAGATTTTACTAAATTTATTTATTTTTTATTTTACTAAATGAGGGTAGTATAGATACTGGTCTAAAATTGTTGGGATCAGATGTACTACCCGATTTAAATATAGATATGACTACTAAATTTCATTAAGTCAGGAAACACACCATACTCTATACAATTATTAAATATAGTCGCGAGGTAAGGAGCAACAGCGTCTATTATATGACTAATTAATTTAACAGAAATTCCCCATATATCTGATGTTTTCTTAATATCTAGGGACTTGAATGTCTTAATAATGTCTCTTGAGTTAACCTTTTTAAGCTTAAAATCACTATCACATTTGTTTACGTTCTCCTTAAGTAATGATCCAGCGACTGTCGTGGAAGATATAAGTGTTTTGGTTGTGGAAACTGGAATGTCAGCAAAGAATTTTTCGAATACACTGGCAACTTCCTGGTCCGAGCTGGTTAAACCATTGTCAATTCTTAATTTAAATTCATAATTGCAATCCCTGACTTTTCCAGTTTCACAATTTATTATGTCCCATGTCATTTTAATTTTATTAAATGAGTTTTTAATTTTGTTTTTAATATGTAACGATTTTGCCATGGAACATACTTTTTTAAATAATTTAGAATATGACCTAACATAATTAGTAAAAGTTTCACTATGGTTATATGTTTTCTCATTATAAAGTTCATATAACCTTTGTCTACTCTTATAAATTCCCACAGTCGCCCAATCCTTAAATGACAAGGCACTCCTGAAATTGACTGTTCTAGAAGTAAATATAGTTTTGAACTCTCTTTGTATAACATTAAAAAAATTCTTCTTCTTCCTGGCATTAATCCCGGCTATTTGCCAGGGTCTGCCTTCCTACTCAACCTACTCCACTTTGCACGATCTTTGGCGTCCTCGGTGGTTAGACCATTGGCTCTCATGTCCTGCTTCACGACATCCAACCAGCGCTTCCTTGGGCGTCCGAGAGGTCTCACTCCAGGGACTGACATAGCAAGGCACTTGCATCCGACATAGTTCTTAGGCCGGCGCGTAACGTGACCAAACCATCTCAGGCGACGCTCTTGGAGCTTATCCGCTACGTCACGGACTCCAAGACTACCTCGAATGAATGTGTTGCGTATGCGGTCAGACCGCGTTACGCCGCACATCCACCTCAGCATCTTCATTTCCGTGACGTGAAGCTCCTAAGTGTGCCGAGATAGTACTGGCCAACATTCGCTGCCGTATAAAAGAACCGGTCGAATGATGCTCTTGTATATCAGACCCTTGAGTTTGGGCGGTATCCTGCGATCGCAAACCACGCCAGTGACCTCCCGCCATTTGGCCCAAGCAGCGCTTATCCGGCTATAGACATCGTGATCGATGCCTCCAGACTCGTGCATAACGGATCCAAGGTACCTGAACTTTTCCGACTTAACGGCTGGTTCAGGACCTATAAGGATAGTGCTCGAGTCCGGGCTCCCACAGGCCATGTACTCGGTCTTTTTAGTTTAAGACCGCCGTTCTCAAGCGTACCCTTCCACAGGTTCACTTTACGCTCCAGCATCAGTCGGTTCTCGTCAATGAGTGCTATATCATCGGCATACATCATCAGCCATGGAGGCTGGTCTTGGATGTGAGCCGAGACAGTATCGAGCACCACATTGAATAAGAACGGACTAAGAGCCGAGCCTTGGTGAACCCCTACTGTAATCTGGAAGGGTGTAGTGTCGCCAACAGCAGTCCTAACCATAGAAGCGGAATCGTGGTACATGTCTCTGATAATCTCAATATAGGCCTCAGGGATCCCTTTGGATCGCAATGCCCACCAGATACACTGACGAGGCACACAGTCAAAGGCCTTCTGCAGATCTAAAAAGGCCACATGCAGAGCTCTCCTTTTTTCCCTGTATGCCTCCATCAATGTTCTGAGGGCGAAAACGGCGTCCATAGTGCCCGATCCTGGCTGAAATCCATATTGAGACTCAGAGACAGTACACTCGCGGCGGAGCCTGAGGTCGATCATGCGCTCGAAGAGCTTCATGGTATGACTCATAAGCTTAATGCCCCTATAACTACCACAATCTTGAACACTGCCCCTTCCCCTGCTAAATAGGGGTAATGAAGCTAAGCCGCCACTGGTGTGGCATCTTTCCAGTGCTCAAGATATGATTAAAAAAAAGGGCAGTAAGTATGAGCACACCAAGAGAGCCCAACGATTTCCACGCTTCGATCGGAATGTCGTCAGGTCCCACCGCTTTTCCATTCTTCATGCGTCGAAGGCAATTACGAGTTTCGTCAAGGGTTATTGGGGCAATAATATGATCGTGTTACACAAGACGTTACAATAGGTTTATATTGCACAAAAATCAAAATGAGAACTAAAATTTTATTAAAATATTTTATAACTATACTAGCGACCCGCTCGCGGCTTCGCCCGCTTAAACCACAGAATTATTTACTTAACACACTGAATTATGTTCGTGTTTTGATATACTTATAATGTATGTTTGCAACGCAATGAAGATTTTTTATGAGAAAGTTGTTAAAACTTTAGGTCCCATTTTCGTACCTCCCATAAGAATCTTCAATTGAATGATTGAAATAAAAACACAACTTATCGATACTTACTATATGTGCGTTTCTTCACGATAATCTCAGAAACGGCTTAACCGATTTAAATACTTTTTTTGTTTGTATTCTGGCAAACTGCCCTTAAATATTTAGTATTAGTTTTATTTTAAGCAGCTTCATGCTAGTCAGAGGAAGGAACCTAGTATTAAGACACTCCGTTCCCCACTTTCTACCGAATTCTGGAGGCATTGCGTGTTGAATGGCAGAACGCAACGCCGTGCTAAACCTCGACACCAGAGCGAAGAAATGGAAATATACATTTAAGTAAATATTTCATCTCCTCGTTTAGGGATCGAACTCAGAGAACCAGTCGGTTTTACAGTCACACTTTGTGCCGCTGCGCCACGACTGGCCACAACTGGACTGGACTTTATTTTAATCGGTTCACATAAAGTTAAAACCAGATCCACGCTTTATCCCGCCCTTAGCAGGGCAACTTAGTGTAAGATATTGGGTATAATGTGTGACTGATGTGCGAAATGAAAATATTATTAAATTATAATTCAACCCTGCATGTGTGGATCGGACCCACAACGTCGTGTTACAGTTATAATTGGGCATATAGGGTAAAATAGTTTAAGCCCGTACCTAAAGAATTTAAGCAAGATACCATCAACAGTAAAGACGTAGGTTTTTTTCTCATTTCACAATGTTTATTCATATCTATATTGCGTATGACGCGGTTACGCATAGGTACCAATAATGTAAACACATACAACTACAAAAATAGTACTAAAATGTTTAGAACTTTAAATTTTGCCGCCAATACCTACGACTCGATTTCGCAATGAGGCGTATGCGGCGGTTTCCCTTTGATAGGTTTATGTGTGCGTGCGTCGTTCTTGACAAATTGTATTTTATTTTACAACGACAATTTTATTATTTATTTTGTTTGAAAAAATAACTTTTTTATTTTCGGGTTTTTAATTTAATATGTAATAGGCTTTTATAGAGTAGTTAAACTGTGGTTTCATTTAAAGTGGTCCTAACAAAAAAACTCTATATAATTGAGCATATTTAATATTTATAGTGATTTTTTGGAAAATAGATACCAATAGTTATTACAACCACTTGCGAAAAAGCATAGTTTAGGCAATTTTTTATTCTTATACCTTTTGAAAAACTACCAACGTTCTTATAGTTACTATATTATTTTTTCAAAAAAAAAAAATTGTCTATGTCATCATAATGGCGGAAAAATATTCAAAATGTATTGTAATACCACATTAGTATCGACAATGTAGTGTTGATAGTAATTGAAAATAGTTATACTACAGGAGGATACCTTCATATGCACTATTTTAACCTGTTTTTATGTATAATATAGAATAATATATTGTATAGAGGAATCACACATTCTTTTTATTAAGTTTAGTAAATACATTTTTTAGAGGTTACTCTGTACTAAAATGGCATGCGACTCTGTTCCCGCATTTACGTTCCTGATATAACGATATAAATAATAGAAATACAAAATATAGGAAGGAAACACAAATGCTACTTGAAACGTATTAATAAATTACATATTATGTATTACATACAATTAATTTCTTTTGAATATAACACTAAGTTTAATCAGCTTCACGCTATTTTAACAGATAACATAAGATGACATTAAAACGTATTGACATCACCACGTGATCCATCTAAACACAATATAAACTTTTATAAACTATGAACTCACAATCAGAATTTACTTTCCAAATACATATACTTTTTATTCTGCACATCGCTATATGAGCTAATCCCGTAAAATATACGTACTTTATTATGTTTGTTAATATCACCAACGTTGACGTTTAAAATAATAATTATGGTAGACTGAACAAATATTGAATATACTTCTTTTTTTAGCTTCACGCTGTATCCCGCACACAGCAGGGTAGGCATAGGACCTCTAGTGTTAACAACAACACTCTGTTCCCTACTTTTCTCGGAATTCTGTAGGCATTGCGTGCTGAGTAGTGAAACTCAACGCCGCACTTTACCTCGACACCAGAGCGATGAAATGGAAATATAAATTTAAATAAATATTTCGTTTCCTTGCGTGGTCATCGAACCCACAACAGTTACACTTTGTGCCCCTGTGCAACGAACGGCCTCAATTTACTTTCTTCTTTTAAAATGTGGTTAAATGAAATAGTCGTAATTTAATTATGTCAGATTACTATTAACCGACTTCTTAAAAGGGGTCATCAATTGGGCTGTATTTTTTAGCCTTGTTACCTTAGAACTTTTGATTGTATGAACCGATTTTAATGATTCTTTTTTTATTTGAAAGCTAATGCCTCCCGTGTAGTCTTATTTTAATTTAGTTTATATCCAACAATGGTATCTATGAGAAAATCATATAAATCTCAAATTTACATTAAGTATATGCGCGACAAATGAACGTATAAGTCAATATCAATTCAACCGATTTTAATGATTCTTTTTTTATTAGAAAGGGTACATATAAGGGGTAGTTTGGTGAAAGTTTAGTTAAGTTCAGAGTGTGAAATCCGGTTGAATTTGAAGAAGTCGATTTTTTTTATTAAAAAATATAATTATGTAATTTTTTCTACAAAAAATTCTTTATACTCCATGATAAAAACTATCCTATAAGTGACATTAGGCTTTGAACTATTACCATGCCAAAATTAATTTAATTTCATACAGTAGTTATCGGTATTTTAGGTAATTTATATTTTTCAGTTTTTATTTTTTTTAAAGAAAACTATCATGAAATTCGGAATGAAACCCAAAAAAAATGTACCTTGAGGCCCTAGGCTAACACCATGCAAAAATTCATCAATTTCTGTCAGGTAGTTTTTGCGTGATTGACGCACAAACAAACCGACAGACAGACAGACAGACAGACAGACAGACAGACAAGAATTCTGCTGAGTGGTTTTTTAGGTTCTATAATCGACATATTAACCGACCTCATTTTTATTTTTTTTATATCTTTCATGTACAGAATTGACTTTTCTATCCTTTTATTATATATGGAGATTATATATGGAGATTTCCATTTTTGTATGTTGATATCTAAACTTTCATATAATTTAAGTATTATTAAGTATCAGGAACATTTGTAAGCTAACAGCATAAATGGCAATAACAATTAATTAGCACAAATATTTTATTGTAAAATTGCACAATGTGTGATAGTATTTGTTTATACAACAGGAAGCTCAAAGCTAGCCTATAACTAAACGCTTCACTAAGGGCAACCTTTTCGACATTCCATATAGAAATGTTTTAATAACCGTACCGGTGCAGCGGTGACGCCGCGTGACAAATGAATTAACTCTTAATTATATAACTTACGCATGAACTGCAAGTCTCTAATGTACTAAAAAATAAAAATCAATTCTAATGCACTAATCTTTACTTATAATAAAATTAGTAACTGACCGCCGTCTGTACACGAAAGATTTATGAAAACATCCATTATTGGAGGCACTCATCCTTTAATAGAACTCAAAACAATCATTTTGAAAATTTCTTTCCGTTAAACTGTATGTGGGTACGCTTAAGTGCAATTTTCGATATCGTATTTAGGCAAACCCCCCCTCGAGATCCGAAACAAAATCATTTTAGAATAAATGTTATCCTATGTAATTGCCACGACTTATTTTAAAATACCCACAACAAGAAAGCAAATATTGATATTTATTAGTAACGTGTCGGATATACAATTGTTATCCGAGCTCTGGATCTGCTGCCAAACTGGCTAGCGGAGTGGAGGCTCGCCATCAATGTGAAGAAGACGCAGGCCATCTCCTTTGGCACCCATCTCAAGATGCCTCCTCCGCTCAGCCTACAGGGTCAGCAGATACACTGGAGCCCTCAAGCTACCTACCTGGGAGTCGTGGTTGACAGGCGGTTGACCATGATCGGGCACATCCGCCACGCCACCAGCTCCGCAAAATCAACGCTGTTCTTGCTGCGACCGTTACTCCGCTCGCATCTGCCGCTGCGCACCAAGCTTGCGCTCTACAAGACTTACGTGAGGCCTCGTCTCACGTATGCATCACCCGCATGGTATGCCCTAGCCAGCCCACGCCAACGAAGAAACTTGCAAGTGGTCCAAAACCTTGCCCTGCGAAGAGTCACTCAGGCCCCTTACTTTGTCAGGAACGCGACATTACACCGCGACCTCAAGATAGAGAGCCTGAAGGAGCACATCGGCCGGCTCGCCTCCAACGTGTATAGCCGTGCCGATGTTTCTGACCACTTGCACCTTAAAGATATCGCCCCGTGGCACTCGAGACCCCCGGATAAGCGCAGACTGCCCAGAGATATCCTCCCCCCCCCAATCTCTGATTCCTGAGCTGTCGCCATGGTCGCTGGTCGCCTAAGCTGGGCCTCCCCCGGGAAACCGGGGGTCTCACCTGGCTGGGCAGACCGCCCAGGTGACAATTAGCTCATCCTCCCCACGCCTCCCCCATCCCCTGCTACAACTCCTTCGGAGCGGTAGCGCTCATGCCACGCCATTGGCCACCAAATGACGCACCTATAGTAATAGGTGCCGCCTGAGACCACGGACAGAGGGCCAAGCCCTGAAGCCGTTCCCTTGCTCCCCCCCGCAGGTTGAGCAGGAAGAAAGAAGACCCCGGACAATTGTTATCTCTAAAAAGAAACTTTTCTATATAGTACCTACAGTATTAACATAGTCTACTATTAATGTCTTTACTTCTTGGATTTCAACCTAGCTTGGAAACCGCCATAATTTAATAAGCTACCTTCCCGTACAAATAATATTCTTAATAAGAACGCCTAGATGAACTGATATATCTATTTGTTTTGCATATATACTAGTTTGCTATCATCATTACAATATATACTTAATGCAAGAGAATCATAATATCATACTCCTCTCCGCAACTACATTGTCTTTGTTAAAACCGTGCGACTTTTTGTAATATCTTTTGTATACTTCGTACGTTCAACGTTTACTCCTTATACATATTGTTGAAATATGTAGAAAGACCAGAAATTCAAGATTATACATATATTATATATATAAAGGCACATATCATATATCATATCTATAATTGTGATAAAACTTCCTGTATACGTTAACTCGAAACAACACTTTTTAACCATCCACACCACTCTTGTGTACATCATTTAACGCACAATGGTTTTATATGACATTTTTACTATCCTTTCATAGTTTCGATCACGTTGAACCTGCAACCAACGTTGTAGATATACGTAGTCTTTCCATCGTCATAGCTCGATCTTCCGTTGTTGGGTGGAGTTCTTCGTCTCGAAATTGAGTTGACCAGAAAGATTCGTCTTTCAGAGTATACGTGGACACGCATCAGATAGTGATATTGTAGGTAGATAAGAAAAAAAATGACTTCAAAATTTGTGGGCCGTGGTTATTACATATTTCCATATCATCCCACTTCCAGTAGTGGTTTGAATATGGGAATAATAAAACGAGCAGCGTCACATTCTGTTTAGTTTATTCGACTGATCATGGCTAACGAAACCGTCTATTTATATATATTTGGACATACTGTCAAATGAGCAACTATTATATGTTAAATTTGTACAATCATTAAAGTATTCTAAATATTATTAATTCAAATAATCTCTTATGAGCACTTTTGAATCGTCGAATGAACATATA
The DNA here is from genome assembly GCA_030704555.1 of Heliconius charithonia. Lineage (NCBI taxonomy): Eukaryota > Metazoa > Arthropoda > Insecta > Lepidoptera > Nymphalidae > Heliconius > Heliconius charithonia. The sequence goes on from CM060828.1 coordinate 3,072,692, forward strand.
AACAAAAAGAAGCTACCACCGGTTCGGAAGGCAGTTCTGCAGAGAAGAACCGGCAAGAAACTCAACAGTTGCTCTTTTATATAATGTATTTATACATATATTATATAAATCAATGTGTGATGAACTAATTATTAGCTATAATTGAATTGAGAATAACATATTGTTTATAGGTTAAGATAAAAGTTACTCAACAGGAAATTGAATAATTCTATACAGTGTTGCTAGTGATATTTAACACTACTAAAATAAGTATATGATAATAGATAGAAATATTCTATATGGTCTTGCTCGTGCTGTTTAACAGTAGTTAATAGATTGTAGGTCTTCTTATAAAATAACATTCTCCATTTCATATGTTATATATATTTGAAAGAAATAAAATATCAAATCGATTAAATTCACATTTATTTTAATTAAAAGTATGGCGACAGAACACATTATATATTTAATATTATATTATATATTAATTAGCAAGATGCACAAACATAATAAAATATTACTTCCCTTAAATAATGAAACAACAATTTCACTGAATTATTATTTAAGATTCAGAGTGTCGCACACAGGAGCCAGAGATTCGTCCTGGTCGGTGACTGGCTCGCTTCTGAACCGAGGAATGATCAACCGTCGTATTTATGTTGAATATAACACTAAAGTTGTCAAGTTTGACAACAGAACACTAGCGCCACGAGTCAATTGACTGCATAAATAAAATATTAAAACATCCGTTTTTATGTTCGCGCCGATACGGCCATGCTGATGAGTGGCGCGTCCCTGCGCCTACTCGCTTAAGAATCTGAAAGAATATACGCGTTATAAACATAAGGCCTCATAGTCTCAGCACTAATTTTGGCCATGCTTCTGGGACCTCAGCCCATCGGCATTCTCGTTCACATAAAATAAGTTTACACGTTAATTTGACACGTTAGCTTCATAGCCTCAGCGCTAATATTGACTAAAATAAAACCACTCGTAAATTTATTAATTCACGAATCAAACACATTCAAACACAATTAAATACTTGTACATAAATAAATTATATTACTATTTCACATCATCATCCATAGCCGATATGGCCACTTCACTCTGAATGCCAAACTTCGGAGCACTTTTCAAATTCTCATGGGTCACTTTTCTGTTTCTACCTTTTCCATTCATTTTTCTTATTTCGTATCTATCATGTGGCAAAACCTTTTTGATTTCAAAAGGTCCTTCATACTTTGGGCTTAGTTTTGTACCCAGTCTAGGCGGCTCTTTTAAAAGCACAAAATCGCCTTTCTGAAAACGTATTACTTTAGCCTTGCTCTTATCAAAACGTATTTTATCTTTTGCTCCAGCTTCGGTCATCCTTTCCTGAACCGCTAATCTCATTGATTCAGGGTCAACGCGTTCATTAATATCGTCGATAATTGAGATCAATTCTGCAGGTACACATCCTTTTTTACCTGTAAGAAGCTCAATAGGCGATTTGCCAGTCGTTTTAGATATTGTACAGTTAATCGCAAGTTGAAGATTGCACAAAGACTTAGTCCAATGTGTTTTATTCATATTTTTAATAATAGTTAAACCACTTTTAAGTATTCGCATTACCCTTTCAACTTGACCGTTGCTTCGACTTGTATACCCGGCATATTGATGAAGTTCTATTCCATATTTATCACAGTATGATTTGTAGTGAGAAACAAAAGCTCCATCGCCATCGACTATAGTTCTTTTCGGAGCACCAAATAAAAAAACAATTTCTTGTAAATGTTATCTTGAGTTTTACCTTTTGCATGATTCAGAATGACAAATTTGATGTATGCGTCAATGGCAACAAAAACGTATTCTTTCTGGGATGCATTCCCGCTCAACTTACCAGAAATATCAATGTGTAAAGTGTGGAAGGGCTCTGCTATTTTATCTATCGGATGCAGTTTACTTTGTACAGCAACTGAAGGACCCTTCATAGTTTTACAAATAACACAGTGATCTACGAAATAGCGTACAATTGTACTCATCCTAGGAAACCAAAAATTCTCCCTTATTTATGCTAAGGTTTTTTCCCAACCCATATGTATTAGTGACTCATGGTAGCTATTTATTAGACTCCACTGAAAAGATCTGGGAATCACTTTAAGAAATTTATCATTATCTTCCGATTTTTTATATAAAATGCCATTATTAAAAACATACTCTCGTTCCAATTTGTCATCATTTTTGAGATTATTAATAATTTTACATGTGTTTTCGTCGCGCCTTTGTTCCATTATTAACCAATCATCTTTAAGTCTAACATTCATAACAATTGGATTTCTACTAAAAAAGTCGGCATGTTTCAACCTTTCTCCCTTTCTACATTCAACCTCGAAATCAAAATTCTGTAGGAAAGCCCACCAACGATGAATTCGTGGCAATAGTTCCTGTTTATATCGGGAAGCTTTCACTGCATTGCAGTCTGTAATAATAGTGAATTTTCTTCCGTACAAGTAATGACGAAAATGTTTTACTGACCTTACAATTGAAAGGGTTTCAAGTTCGTATGAATGATATTTAGATTCTGCACTTGTTGTTCTCATACTAAAATATCCAATGACATGTTGACAACCTTCTCTGATTTGTACTAATACAGCCCCAAGACCGATAGAGCTTGCATCTGTGTGCAACTCAATTGGTAATTCTTCCTGGAAAATTGTCAACAGTGGTGCCGAAGTTAAATAGCTAATAATCATGTTTTTTACAGCTTCGTGTTTTTCATTCCATTCCCATTTCGTTCCATTTTTTGTTAAATCGTATAGTGGTATCATTTTAGTTGAAAAGTTTGGTATGAATCTTCGAAAATATCCAGCTAAACCATTAAATTGTCGCAGTTGCTTTAAATTCTTTGGTGGCACCGTTTTTGACAAGGCCTCTATTTTTAAAGGACTAGGTCTAATTTTACCTTTACTGACAACATATCCTAAATATTCAATTGAAATTTTCATAAAGGAGCATTTGTTATATATTAAATGTAAAACCAGCTGTCGTAAGGGCTAAAATAACTTTTTCCAACTTTTTAATACCATCTTCGAAATTTTGACTAGGTATCAATACGTCATCGATATACACAAGAGCTGCGTCGTCCAAAAGATTTCCAAGAGCTTTGTTAATTGCTCTTTGATAAACAGAGGGGGCATTTGTTAAACCAAATGGCATCGTTAGGTATTCAAATAAACCATCAGGGGTGATGAAAGCCGTTTTCTCAATAGATTCTGAAGCAATTGGAATTTGATGAAAACCAGCCGCCATATCCACACACATCCATACAATGGATAATGATCACGCACTGTATTAGTATTCAATTCTCTGTAATCAACACATAATCGATCTTGTCCATTTTTCTTTTTCACAAGGATTATGGGACTCGAAAATGGCGAGTTACTTTCTCTAATTACATTTTTTTGTAACAAGTCATTAAGTATTTCTTTAACCTTTAAACGTTCAATCGGTGCCATTCTGTATGGGCGCCTTTGGACAACTTTATCTTTGTCTTCTAAACGAATAACTAGTTCACCCGTTTTAATTCGTGAAGTGGAAACTCCTTCTGTAAAGGAGTCTCGATATCTGCAAAGCACTCGAGTTAATTCATCAAGATCTTTTTTAGATGATATATCAGTTTCGATCTCACCAAAATCTGTATATTTCACTTGCATTATATTTCGAGTTTCTATATTTCTCGTAATAACAATGGTTTGATTCGTAAGGTGTACTCCAATACCTGGAATACTCAAGATATCTTTACCAATTAATACATCTTTTGGGATTTCATGATCAAGAACCACAAAAAAACGATGTCCATGGTAATGTTGTCAATAGTACAAGTAGTCGATATTTTATGTAAAGATAAAACTGGTACAGAACCAATTCCCTTTAAATATGTAATAGTATCCTGTCGTTTCCTTGGTATTTCTAAAGCTGTAGATTGTTTTATCAGAAAACAATCAGCTCCACTGTCAAATATGCCTTCATAGTGCCTACAACCGATGTTTATATTAAGAATATTACAAAGACTGTTACCTTTTTCGCAGATGTTAACCCTCTTATCGGCGTTTATTTTTTTAAAACATGTGTCGCTCGTGTGTCCTGTCAACGAGCAATGCGAACATTCCTTTCTTTGTTCTTTTCGTTCCTCCAACATTTTCGCCACAGCATTTGGGTACAATATCTTGCACGGTGACCTTTCTTCCCACAAACAAAACATGTAATTTCAGCGCTTGATTTCCATGATTCGTTTGTATTGTTCCGTGGTTTCTTTTGAGGAATAGTGTCGCGAGAGGCTGGTATTGATTTACGTTTCCGCAATGTTTTAGCTATAGCAATTAATTCTGGAACAGATTGAGACTTACTATTCAATAGTTCTGTTCGAAGTCATCATCAGTCATCAGTAATGCTGCCTATCACAAATTCTACAGCATCTTGTTCTGTTACGTTTGGTTTAACTATTCTCTTAAACATTCTCCACATGTTTGAAATGTAATCTGTAATGCTGTCTTCATTTTCTATTGTATAATTACGAAACTTAAGAATTTCTGAAAAATATCTACTTTCAGGTTCGAATGTTTGCAGCATATCGTTCTTCATTTCTTCCCATGTTGTGGTTCTTAAAGGACATTCATCTCTGTGATTTAGTAATGTCGAAACCTGTTTGCTTTTTATATTAAATTATAATTTCTCTAACTTATTATACTTATTAACGTTGGGGGGGTGGGTCAATAATTGCAAAAAAAACTGCTTACGTAATACTTGAACGGCCCCAGAGGTGCCATAATATGAGGATCGGTTTCTTTCACCTTAAAGGAGTCCTATTCATAGTTAAATATAGATTGAAAATCAAATATGTATTGTCATTGATGTTTTGAACATATAATGACGACTGACAATGGTCATTTCCACAGTTTTCACCTAAGGTTGTTACACTGTTTAGATTATTTATTAAAAGTGTTGTAAATATTAACACAAACTAAACATAAGTAGCGTTGTTGTTGCGAAACTCGTGACTTCTTACTGCGCCAAAAAAATATTCAAAAGGATCTTGGTTTAGGTGTTGCAGCCACACTGAGTTTATATTGTACTCAATTTTTTAATAATGTTTCAATTCCATTCGATGTCTACACCCAATTTGACACAATAAGGACAAATTCTACTTTTCCACTGCTTTACAAACATTTCTTGGAATTAAAGATATTTTTTGCTTCCGTCCATGTTTTGTTGTGCACCGAGTTGAGTGTGGGTGGAAAATTTTTAGTTTTACTGCCACTTATTGAGTCACAAATATTGTCTACTAATTATAAACGGTACACTGTGGGCCGAGCACGAAAAATATTCGACTCCGTATTGTAAACGTATCGAGGTAACGATACGATTACAAAGTTCGAAGCACGAACCATAGCGTATCGACTATCGACGACTCGATATGATTAAGTAGGTGACGTCATGCTAACGAGACTTAGAGATGTCACTGAGCGAATGAAATGGACGTTCAAAAACCAAATAAAATAGTGAATGTTAAAACATTCCATTAAAATGTTTATTTATTTTAATTTAGATTACAATTTACGTTGAAAATGAAGAAAAATCTATAAAAATATTACGAAAAATATAAGTAAGTTATTAAGATTGGAAGAAATTCAATCCTTTTGTATATTTAAAACAATTGTTTCTAAACGAATCCACTTGACGCCCCGCCAATTATAGCTAAGTTTGTATTTGTTTTGTAATCATTAAGAGTAAATTCTTTATTATTAAAAAGAACAGTCGTGGCGCAGTGGCGCAAGGCGTGACTGTAAAACACTGGTTGTGGGTTCGATCCCCACTCGAGGAGATGAAATATTTACTTAAATTTATATTTCCATTTCTTCGCTCTGGTTTCGAGGCAAAGCGCGGCGTTGAGTTTTGCTACTCAACACGCAATGCCTACAGAATTTGGCAGGAAGTGGGGAACGGAGTGTACACTAGGTTTCCCCTGCCTATTCTGCTGTGTGCGGGATACAGCGTGAAGCTGATTATTAAAAAATAATAATGGGCTACCTACATTATTTAACGATGGTGGAATTCATGAAAGCGTGAGTATAACTTTAGTATGAATTAATTTTATATTTGAATGAGTTGTATTTAAAGTCTTAAAAATAAAAACATCTAATAATCTAAGTAAGATATTATGAAATTCGTATTTTAGGAATGGCGATTTATCTAAACCCTCAGAAGGTCCACGAGGTCGTCTTTTTATTCAAAGGCAGTGGAAAGTATTAATGAATAAATTAAATAGTGGTGATTCGTATAGCGACTGTCTTTGCATAGTGGACGTTATTTAATTATTGCTAAAATTACTAAACAATATTCTAAAAACATGTACAAGTAAAAAAAATCAAAAAGAATTACCAAAAACACTACAAATACTTTTAAAAGTGTGATTTACTACGTAGCGAAAGTGTTCTCACTGACAAATATTAACCGAATAAAGTCCCGACGTACTCGATGGCCAATCTTCGACGTTTTCGTTACAATGCGCGTTCGTGCTACCAATTTTCGTTTTCTGCGTTCAAGTATCGCGCTATTCGAACGTAAGACGATACGTAAACTGTTCGTGCTGCCGTGAGCTAGTTCCTTTTACGCACGGTAGGGGCGCTGTTCAATTCCTATACAAATTGCTCTCGATAACGATACGAATACTTTTTCGATAGTTTTTCGTGCTTGGGCTACTGTTTCTTTGCATTCTGGAGGTAGAATTCCCTTATCTGAAAATGATGGTAATGAAATGTTAAGAATTTAAATTTTACATGATTAAGAATGGTATTTCATATGGGATTCTTACTACTGTCATAATGAGCCAACACTAAGATATGTATGTAATATATATTTTTTATCTTCATTCAGCATAGTATTACATAAATTGACTATAAAAAATAATTATTACAAGTTCTTCAACTCTTTAAATGAACAATCTTTAATAGTTTTACTATTGTTCTATTAATTTGTTTCATTATTGAATTATACAGTCAATATTTTTATCTTTTCTCTCTATCAAGAGAGCTACACTGACTTTCAAAGAAACTTCATCAAAAAGTAATACACAAATCATAATTTATCACAATTTTTTATACTATCTATATAATATCTCTCGCCGAATCTCCATCTCGCCGAAACTATTTATAGCAGTCCTGCAAAACATAATGGAAGACTTAGCATGGTCAGGGCAAGGAGTTAATGTAGATGGAAATCATCTAAGCCACCTACGGTTTGCGGATGACATTGTCGTGTTCTCTGATTCTTGGAATAAGCTCAATGTAATGATTAGCGAACTCCAATCTGCTAGCGCTCGCGTAGGCCTGGAAATGAACCTAGATAAAAGTAAAGTTATGACTAATAGTGAGCTGTCACCAGTATCAGTTAACAACGTGCCGCTCGAATACGTAGAAAACTACATCTATCTAGGAAAACAGATTTCATTTAAGTCAGACCGAAATATACAAGAAATTAATAGGAGAGTAGCTATTACATGGAAAAGGTACTGGGCTCTAAAAGACATTTTCAAATCAAAACTACCCCTAAAATTAAAAAAGATAGTTCTAGATACAACAATTCTGCCTTGTCTCACATATGGCTGCCAAACGTGGACATACGATCACAAGGCAAGATATAAAATCCAGACAACTCAAAGGGCAATGGAGAGAAGCTGTCTTAATATAAAACTGCGAGATAGGGTTAGAAATACAGATATTCGAAAAATATACAAAGTGAAAGATGCCTTGTATTTTGCTCAATCTCTAAAATGGAGGTGGGCTGGTCATGTTGCGAGGTTGGTCGATGACCGCTGGACAATCAATGTCACAAAATGGAAGGGACCACAAGGCAAGAGAAGCAGAGGTCGTCCACGCGCTCGGTGGCAAGACGAGATTGTAGCACAGGCAGGAAAAGATTGGATGTTTACTGCAAAAGACAGAGAAAAATGGAATTCTTTGGAGGAGGCTTTTACCCGGAGGGGATCCACATAATCAAAAGTAACAATTAACAAATAAGGAGGTAAAACAAATAAATAAATAAACAAAGTATATACATTAAGAATAAATAAACAAATATATAAAGTTATAGCCTACACAACTAGTTAATATAATTTATCATAAGTAGTTTCCTTAGTAAAAAAAAAAAAAAAAATTGTATGTATATAATAACATTCTTGTCATGCAAATAATGTGTACTTTTGTGTGGAGTAAATAAAGCTATTTTATTATTATTATTATGTTTCTCCTTTATAGTACTCGGATTCAAAAGAACCCGGTCCTTTGGAAGGCTTGCGTGGGGACACAGGTCCAACACGTAGAGGCCCCTTAGAGAATGTACAAATGTTTTACTGTGACGCATCAGCCGGGATCCATCTCCGGGTAACCACAGGTAATTGCCCAGAGATGGTCGCCGGTTAATGCGTAGAAACTATGGAAAATGTGGAAATCTAAACTAGGACTATGGAATGAAATTTGGATGGACTGGCTACTGGGCTATTGAGTGAGACTAACGGACGTCCGCCTTTACAATAGTCTCAAATTGAACGGTTGGCGGACGGTGACTCGCCTCCCACTAGATGGGCCCCCACAAAGCGGCGTAGTGCCTTGGGCGCAACATCGGCGTGGTCGGCTAAGGGTGTAGAGAGGTGTGCACCGGTTTCACCATCACGAGGAACTCGTGAGCGGGTTTCCCCGCTATTACGCAGATTGAGCACTTCCACCCTTTCGAGCATATAGCTCTTGCGCTCCACTCTGCCGGCCAATAAAGGCAAGCCAGAGGCGGGGGATAGATTACAATTCCCCTCCGGAGGACTCAGGTCCGTGGGGTCGCCACTCCCCAACAGCTCGCCACAAGCTGCCCTGCGGTATTATTATTATTATTATTATTATTATCTATATAATATCGTAATACTTTTTTCCGTGCTCTGAAATGCGACAAGATGGATTGACATATTAGTTGGTTGTCAACAGGCTCTACAATCTTAGTACAACGAGACTGGAAACTTTTGACGTATAATATTATTAAATTCAGAAGTATATGGATTATGGAGTGTAGACCATTATAGACATTTTTTTATTTTGTAGCATTATATTTACATAAGTTCGCCAATTGACGTTCAGAGGTCGCTTTGGAATTGAATATTTCAATTAACGTCAATAGATGTCGTCACAAATTGAATATGAGCAGTAATATTAAATTTATTTATTAACTTTACATCACAGAGTACATTCTATATACTATAATAGAGACCAAACTCCGGCATCAAAAGTGGAAACATGGATCAACGCCATTTACAAGTCTGAGTATCAACTATACAAAACAGTTATATACATATATGTATATATATGTGTATAATACTATATATACCGCCGTATAAATATACATATAGCTTTTTACGTATATATTTTGTTGCACATATTATGTGGATGTAGAATAGGTATACGTCTCCAAAATACATCTCCAATTTATTGATTTTATTGAATCACACATTTATACAATAGATTTTAGTGTAATATAATATTCATCACAGTATGCAAATTATCTTTTTTCAATTTATTCAATAAAATTATTATAAATATTTACGATGAAATATATATACAGCATGATTATTAGATACAAAAACAACCTGATACAGATAATAGAGTAGGTAGTTTCCAATTATTTTAACCCCATATAGTATGCACTGAAATTGTACCGTTTCCGAGACATTGGCCATTTAAAAAAAGATTAAATACCATATATGCATAATCAATTGCTTTTTGTTGAAGCATATATTATTGAAATTATATTATTGTCATCATCAAATAACATTAGAGTACATATGTCTTAAATCAGACTAGATGTCTTTTAAAACATTTATTGAATTTCTTTGCATTTGTTTGGAATTTATCACTATCATCATCATATATCAATTTGCTTTCTCCCAGCCAATATCCTATTGATATTTTTACAATAGTTATACATCAAGCAACGAATCACAATATAAATTATATAATCAAATAATTTATTTTTATGTAAAGCACATTGAATACAAAGATAATAAAAAAAAAAACAATTAAATTAGCTTCACGCTATATCCCGCACACAGCAGGGTAGGCAGAGGGAACTTAGTGTTAAGACACTCCGTTCCCCACTTTCTACCGAATTCTGGAGGTATTGCGTGTTGAGTGGCAGAACTCAACGCCGCGCTTAAGCTCGACACCAGAGCGAAGAAAATGGAAATATAAATTTAAGTAAATATTTCATCTCCTCGAGTGGGGATCGAACCCACAACCACTCTGTTTTACAGTCACACTTCGTGCCGCTGCGCCACGACTGGCCTCAAAGACAAAAAGCAAAACACGTAATATATATGTCTGTGGCTTTTCTGCCTTAGTTTATCTCAAATTATTATATGTAACAGAAATTTTGATTATTATTATATATATAAAGTAAGAAAATAATAAATGGGTAAGCAAATAACTCTATTTTCTATTTATACTACATGCTTGTATCGGACGTAGAATTTTCTACCTTTAGTATCTTCAAGGTCCGAAACAAGCACGTAGTAACAATCACTTTTTACATTTACTACTTATATCTTATATTTAATAATAATTACTCTATGTGTGGCTGTTATTGTTTGGATTTATTTTGCAGTTGCGATGAAAGTTCTTAAGTTCCTATGCTTACCTCAATGTTTATATATTAGAGCAATAAGTAAAGAAATAAAACTAGATTTTATGCAGAGATATATAAATACTTTGTATAAAATCAATTCTTTGTAATAAAAATTCAATACATTAATCCATTATTTCAGATCTTCAAATATTGATAGACAAGAGAAAAGGACATTCTTCAAATATTTCCAGTTATGTTATGGAGAGTCAAGAAAAAGTAAGTATAAAATCATATTAAATATGGAGAATACTTTTTAAAGAACATTACATTAATAGGAATAACTTATGTACTATATTTTTACACAGAAAATTGTAAAGTAAGAGCTGTAAAGTATTCCTCCTTAAATATTGATAACATTAACAAATATTTTTAAACATTTTTTAAAGTGTTATTCCACACTTAGGAAAGATAAATACTTATTTAGAAAACGTATAAAAATTTGAACGCAGCGGGACTCGAACCCGCGCCTCCTGGAAACCGACCAGGCGCTCTGACCACTAAGCCATGCGTTCTCGTCAAGCTACGTCGAAATTTTTATACGCTTGTTACAACTTATTTATGTTGTTAGCTTCTCTGTAGGGAGATTTTTACAAATTTCCACTACCCAAAGATAATTTATAAGAATTATCGTTTGGCAAGAGAGAAACTATTTTTAAATATTTTTAAACATTTTTTAAAGTGTTATTCCACACTTAGGAAAGATAAATACTTATTTAGAAAACGTATAAAAATTTGAACGCAGCGGGACTCGAACCCGCGCCTCCTGGAAACCGACCAGGCGCTCTGACCACTAAGCCATGCGTTCTCGTCAAGCTACGTCGAAATTTTTATACGCTTGTTACAACTTATTTATGTTGTTAGCTTCTCTAAAAAAATCTTTAGTGTTGGCCAGTCGTGGCGCAGTGGTACAAAGTGTGACTGTAAAACCGACTGGTTGTGGGTTCGATCCCCACTTGAGGAGATGAAATATTTACTTAAATTTATATTTTTATTTCTTCGCTCTGGTATCGAGGCAAAGCGCGGCGTTGAATTCTGCTACTCAACACGCAATGCCTCCAAAATTCGGCAGAAAGTGGGGAACGGAGTGTCTTAACACTAGGTTCCCTCTGCCTACCGTGCCGTGTGCGGTATACAGTGTGAAGTTAATTTAATTTTAATTTTTAATTTTATTACCATCATTTTCAGATAAGGGAATTCTACCTCCAGAATGCAAAGAAACAGTGTACCGTTTATAATTAGTAGACAATATTTTTGACTCAATAAGTGGCAGTAAAACTAAAAAATTTCCACCCACACTCAAGTCGATGCACAACAAAACATGGACGGAAGCAAAAAATATATTTAATTCCAAGAAATTTTTGTAAAGCAGTGGAAAAGTTGAATCTGTCCTCATTGCGTCAAATTGGGTGTAGACACCGAATGAAATTGAAACATTATTAAAAAAATTAAGGGTTGAGTACAATATAAACTCAGTGTGGCTGCAACACCTAAACCAAGATCCTTTTGAATATTTTTTTGGCGCAGTAAGAAGTCACGAGTTTCGCAACAACAACGCTACTTATGTTTAGTTTGTGTTAATATTTGCAACACTTTTAATAAATAATCTAAACAGTGTAACAACCTTAGGTGAAAACTGTGGAAGTGACCATTGTCAGTCATTATATGTTCAAAACATCAATGACAATACATATTTGATTTTCAATCTATATTTAACTATGAATAGGACTCCTTTAAGGTGAAAGAAACCGATCCTCATATTATGGCACCTCTGGGGCCGTTCAAGTATTACGTAAGCAGTTTTTTTGCAATTATTGAAAAATGCCAATCGACCCGTCCCGTACACCTATCAAAATTAGACACTATTGCCTATCATAAAACAGCGAAGATCATGAAACTAGCAAAAAACTGTGAGTAAAGTGTTTGTGAACTAATCTAGATCAAAAACTCTTCTGCAAAGTGTTATCTTTAAATATCATAACCTAAAAAAAAAAAAAATCTTTGAAAAGGTAAAATAAACGGTCGATACGCGCAACGCCATCTAGTACAGATACTCAAGCAACCACGCTATATTTAACGCCACGCCGTCTAACGAGTAACAGTTGTATAGGCCGATAAAAACGATCTACGGCGATAAAAGAAACGTTATTAATTAGTTACAAAAATATTTACGAGAGGACACTACTTAAAATTAAACAAAGATGGATGAATTAAGAAAGTTATTAAAAGATATGCAACAAGAAATTAGACAATCAAAATCAGAAATGTTGGAAATGAAAGAAGAATTAAAATCAACCATAATGAAGTCTTAGTGAAAAATTTGCAAATTTGGAAACGAAACAAAATCTTATAGAAACAAAAATTGAACAACAAAATTCAATGATAAAAAATTCGATAGATACATGCGGCGCAAGAACTTAATCTTATTTGGAGTTGAAAAACAAGAAAAATCATACCAAGAACTAGAAAAGAACGTTATAGATCTAATAAATACACACTTTAACCTCCAGTATAATAAATGTAGTATAGAAGAAGTAAGAAGATTAGGCAAAAAGAGAGAAACGATAAGACCAATAAAAATAACGTTCACAACATTGGGATCAAAAATAAATTTATCGAAGAAGAAAAAACTTCTGGATAAAACACCGTACTACTTGAAAGAAGATTTCTCAACAGAGGTCCTAAATAAAAGAAAAGATCTACAAGAACAACTGAAGAAAGAACTAAGGTATGATAAACTAATTATCAAAAAAGACGGAGAACACCAACCTCTACCAGGCCAATCTAACTCAAAAAAAAGAAGCTTATCGGAATCACCAGAAATAATATATAATATAAGGAATAAAGATAAAAAACAATCTAGCAAGAAAAATAGGCACGCAAATATGAAAGACTTTATTATCCATAAACCAAAGTTTAACTACAGTCCTATCACAAACTCTCAAGATCTGCCTGCAAGTAACACGCAAAATAATGCAGAATGACAATGGCGAACGGCCCCTCAGACTCTACATCTCCCACCACGGCTGGTCACCGAGGGAGAGATCGACCAAAACCCTCCAGAAAACCCTGCAAATATCATAAATACTAATAACGACTTATTTCACATTGGAACATATAATGTGAGAACCTTATCAAACAGCTACCGGCTATTGGAGCTAACAAACTCTCTAGCTAACATACAATATGACGTTATCGGCGTCTCAGAGGTACGACGTGTCGGCACATCAATTCAAGAGTACGACAACTTTATATTCTGTTATACGGGAGCAACACGTGGATTATATGGTGTTGGTTTCATCGTCAAAAAATACCTGAAAAAAAGCATTGTGAGTTATAATGGCTTGTCCGAACGAGTGGCTCTTCTGAAACTAAATATAAATGGCTACCAACTAGATATACTACAAGTCTATGCACCTACAGAATCTGCTAAGGAGGAAGAGGTGGAAAGTTTCTATAATACTGTTAATGAATCATTGAGAAACACTGGTAAGAATATAATAGTCATGGGGGATTTTAACTCAAAAATTGGACAACCCAGGCCAGAAGAACGCTTAATAATGAAAAGCTATGGATATGGCGTGAGAAATGGTAGAGGCGAGCGCCTAGTAGACTTCGCCTATGAAAATAGATTGAGCATAATGAACACCTTTTTCAAAAAACACAAAAACCAAAGATGGACGTGGAGATCCCCAGATGGAGTCACTAAAAATGAAATCGATTACATATTATCAAATCTATTTAAAAATTTTCAAAATGTGCAAACTATAAATATAAAATTTTCCACCGATCATAGACTTTTAATGGCATCTCTACTACTAAAGAAAATAAAGAAAAATCGCTCCAATTACGCTAATCATCAAAAAAATCAATTAAAAAGCGTTTCAGAAATATCAGCTTATAGATTATCTCTGGAAAGCAATAAAGATCAACTTGAATTTCAGGACAAAATTTCCTTACAAGAAAACTACGACAAAATCATTATAAGCATAGAGAATGGTCTAAAAAAACTCCATAAAACATCCCACTACAACCAGTGCACTGTCTGCTCATACGAAAAAACTTATTGACCGTAGAAAAATACTACATGAAACCAAACCAAAAAGCCGGAAACAGAAAATCGAACTAAAAGCTCTATATAAGCTCATTAGTAAGAACATAAAAAAGGATTACATGATCCATAGATCTAAAACTATCGAAAAGCATTTAACTACTTCTGGCAGCTTAAAAAGAGCATACAAAGAGCTAAAGAGCCATAAACTATGGATAAACGAACTAAAAGGGAAAAACAAGATTTCCTATAATAGATCTGATATCATCAAAACAGCTACAATTTTTTACAAAAATCTATATGACTGTCAAGCTCAAAACCATATAAGTAAGACAGGCAGCAATATTGCCCAACACCCCGTAGAATATATGTCAGAAGTGGAAGTAATAAGTGAGTTTGAAGTTCTGAATGAAATAAATAGATTGAAAGTGGAAAAATGCCCAGGTCCTGACGGTGTTACTAATGAGGCTATAAAAGAAGGCCGAAATTATCTTTTACGACCCTTGACACATCTTTATAACTCTATACTAGATACAGGTCCAACATTATCCTGATCTACAAAAAAAGGCAACCCTGCAGATATTGGCAACTATCGCCCAATCAGCTTACTACCCACACTCTACAAACTCTTTTCATCAATAATCGAAAAGAGGATTAGTAGGAGCATAGAAAAACACCAATCAGTGGAACAAGCTGGCTTCAGACGCGGATACTCCACCATAGATCATATCTACGCAACGGAACAGTTAATCGAGAAATACAATGAATACCAGAAGACCACTCTATATTGCTTTTATCGACTACCAGAAAGCCTTTGACACAATCCTGCACCCCTCCATATGGGAAGCTTTAAGATCTCAACAAGTGGAACCTAAATATATAAAAACTATAAAGTACATGTACAACAACTGCAGCAGTAAAATAATGCTCGAATCGACAGGGCCACCAATACCCATAAAGAGAGGCGTGAGGCAAGGCGACCCCTTATCACCAAAAATCTTTATAGCGGTTCTTGAGATGGTTATCAGCAAGCTTAACTGGGAAAGAATGGGTATAAATGTGGATGGCAAATTCATCAGTCACCTAAGATTTGCTGATGATATTATTCTTCTATCTGAAAGTCCTGAACAGTTAGAAACAATGATTCATTCAATGAATTCAGCAAGTTGCGCAGTGGGCTTAGAGATGAATCTTAACAAAACCAAAGTCATGACCAATAGTAAACAGTACCCCTTGCACCTTAAACAAAAACCACTAGAGTACGTATATATATCTAGGATAGTTATATATATCTAGGTAAACAAATTTCATGCAAAAAACAAAGCAATGAATTAGAAGTTGATAGAAGAATTAAAAACGCATGGAAAAAATTCTGGAGTCTAAAAGAAATATTGAAAGGAACTATACCTATAAATTTAAAGAAAAAAATTATGGATTCTTGCGTACTCCCCTCTCTCACATATGGATGCCAAACCTGGAAATTCACGCTTAGGGTGAAAAAATAAGAACCTGCCAAAGAAGCATGGAGAGAAGCATCACAAACGTAAAGAAAATACAGAAAATCCCCCATAAGAAAATACGTAAGAAAACAAAAGTCATAGATGCCCTTAAATACTCTCAAAAGCAAAAATGGCGCTGGGCAGGTCATGTAGCTAGGTTAAACGACGGCCGCTGGACTTCTACACTGTCGCTGTGGCGGGGCCCAGCAGGCT
Organism: Heliconius charithonia; assembly: GCA_030704555.1. NCBI lineage: Eukaryota > Metazoa > Arthropoda > Insecta > Lepidoptera > Nymphalidae > Heliconius > Heliconius charithonia. The sequence continues at coordinate 3,089,129 of CM060828.1, forward strand.
CGAGAAAGAGAGGGAGACCAATAGCTCGCTGGGAAGACGACATAGTAAAAGTAGCAGGTAAAAACTGGATCACAACAGCTAAAAACAGAGAGAAATGGAAAAGTCTGGAGAGAAAATTGTGCTATTTCTCTCTTCCTGGTGTAATATTCTTTTTAATACTGCTCAATTTTCGTTAATAACAAATTATAGGAGTTATTAATAAAAACTTAATGTTATTTAACAAAATTCCTCTGTGATTTAGTAATGTCGCAACCTGTTTGCTTTTTATATTAAATTAAAATTTATCGAACTTATTATTTTGTCATCATCAAATAACATATAAAAGTATATTTCTTAAATCAGACTGTCATGTATCAGGTGGCTTTTAAAACATTTGTTGAATCTCTTTGCATTCATTTGGAATTTATAACTATTATTATCAATTTGCTTGCTCCCAGCCAATTACATATTAATATTTTTTCAACAATTAATAATTATACATCAAACAATGAATCACAATATTAATTATATAATCAACTAATTTATTTTTATGTAAAACACATTGAATACAATGAAAATCAATTAGTATAAATATCGCAATTATCGCGAAGAATTAAATTCTTTCTTTTTTTTAACTATTTTATTAAATACATCTTGGATATTTTAAATTAATTTAATAAATTCTTTTCTGGGAGTGCAAAGTCGATCCGCATATTATCTATATTGTATATATTCGATTTCATCTTTGCAAGTTAAATAACTCATACATTGACTGCATGATTTAAAAAAAAATATTCCTTGTTTTTTTAGAAAATATCCACAAAAATACTGCAGAGGTGCTATAATACGAAGATCGGTTTCTTTCATCTTAAAGGAGTCCATTCATAATTAAATATAGATTGAAAATCAAATGTGCAGGTGGACGACATAGTTTCTGTGTTGTCATTGATGATTTGAACATATAATGGTAATTTCCACAGTTTTCACCTAAGGTTGTTACACTGTTTAGATTATTTATTAAAAGTGTTGCAAATATTAACACAAACTAAACACGAGTAGGGTTGTTGTTGCGAAACTCATGACTTCTTACTGTGCCAAAAAAAAATGAAGAGGATCTTGGTTTAGGTGTCGCAGCCATCATCATCATCAAAGGCGCTACAGCCACGAGTGGGCCTTGGTCTGGTCCAGAATATCCCTCCATTCTGCCCTATTCCTAGCTTTCTTCTTCCAATTTTTTCGCCCAGACGCCCAGAGTTCTCTGATCTTGCTCAACTCCATCCAACCATCTGACTTTTCACTTGTTAGCCGCCATAATTCTTCTGCTTATTTCTGAGGATACATTGTTGTCCTGCGTTACCAAAGAGCCGAGATACACAAATTCCCTAACCCAGTCGAAAGTGCTACTCCCAATTGTTATATTGGACGGTAATGCGTTTAGGTGTTTTGACGCTTTTAGATATTTTGTTTTCGTTGCATTTACTTGAAATCCGGCTTCCTGAGATGACCTTGTCAGAGCTTGGTACGCACTCTCTACTGCGGGCAGAGATCTTCCTATTAAATCCAGATCATCTGCATATCCTAACATTTGAATTGACTTAAAGAATATGTTGCCAGTTGTCTCAATCTTTGAGTCGCGGATGCACTTATCTAACGCAACATTGAAAAGCAGACAAGAGAGCGCGTCGCCCTGTCTGAGACCGTCATAAGTGCTAAATGGTTCCGACAGTTCCGCCTGAACTCTAACGACGTTTCGAGTATTTTTCAACGTCATTTCGGTAAGGAAGATTAATTTACCTGGGATACCGATTTCAATCATTGCCTGGTACAGGAAATTGCGGTGCAAGCTGTCATATGCTGCCTTGAAATCAATGAACAAATGATGTGTGGTCACATTAAATTCGAGTTTTCTCGAGGATCTGCCTTAGTGAAAAAATTTGATCTACTGTTGAGCGGTGTCGCAGCCACAATGAGTTTATATTGTACTCAACCCTTAATTTTATTAATAATGTTTCAATTCCATTCGGTGTCTACACCCAATTTGACACAATAAGGACAGATTCTACTTTTCCACTGCTTTACAAACATTTCTTGGAATTAAATATATTTTTTGCTTCCGTCCATGTTTTGTTGTGCACCGAGTTGAGTGTGGGTGGAAAATTTTTAGTTTTACTGCCACTTATTGAGTCAAAAATATAGTCTTTAAATAATAAACGGCTCACTGTTTCTTTGCATTCTGGAGGTAGAATTCCCTTATCTGAAAATGATGGTAATAAAATGTTAATAATTTAAATTTTACATGATTAAGAATGGTATTTCATATGGGATTCTTACTACTGTCATAATGAGCCAACACTAAGATATGTAATATATATATATATATATATATATATATATATATATATATATATATATATATATATATATATATATTTTATTTTCATTCAGCATAGTATTACATAAATTGACTATAAAAAATAATTATTACAAGTTCTTCAACTTTTTAAATGAACAATCTTTAATAGTTTTACTATTGTTCTATTAATTTGTTTCATTATTGAATTATACAGTCAATATTTTTATCTTTTCTCTCTATCGAGAGAGCTACACTGACTTTCAAAGAAACTTCATCAAAAAGTAATACACAAATCATAATTTATCACAATTTTTTATACTATCTATATAATATCGTAATACTTTTTTCCGTGCTCTGAAATGCGACAAGATGGATTGACATATTAGTTGGTTGTCAACAGGCTCTACAATCTTAGTACAACGAGACTGGAAACTTTTGACGTATAATATTATTAAATTCAGAAGTATATGGATTATGGAGAGTGTAGACCATTATAGACATTTTTTTATTTTGTAGCATTATATTTACATAAGTTCGCCAATTGACGTTCAGAGGTCGCTTTGGAATTGAATATTTCAATTAACGTCAATAGATGTCGTTACAAATTGAATATGAGCAGTAATATTAAATTTATTTATTAACTTTACATATTTATAATAGTTAATATTTTTACCACAAATAAGTTAATATTAGGCTCGTAAAGTAATCAATTCTTCACTCTATGGTACTCTATAGTCTATAGTATAAAATCAATTCTTTGTAATAAAAATTCAATACATTAATCCATTATTTCAGATCTTCAAATATTGATAGACAAGAGAAAAGGACATTCTTCAAATATTTCCAGTTATGTTATGGAGAGTCAAGAAAAAGTAAGTATAAAATCATATTAAATATGGAGAACACTTTTTAAAGAACATTACATTAATAGGAATAACTTATGTACTATATTTTTACACAGACAATTGTAAAGTAAGAGCTGTAAAGTATTCCTCCTTAAATATTGATAACATTAACAAATATTTTTAAGATTTTTCGGTTTTCTGTTATACAGTTGACAATACCTTGTTATATCCAGTTGAGGCCAGTCGTGGCGCAGCGGCACGAGGTGTGACTGTAAAACGACTGGTTGTGGGTTCGATCCCCACTCGAGGAGATGAAATATTTACTTAAATTTATATTTCCATTTCTTCGCTCTGGTGATGAGGTTAAGAGCGGCGTTGAGTTCTGCCACTCAACACGCAATGCCTCCAGAATTCGGCAGAAAGTGGGGAACGGAGTGTCTTAACACTAGGTTCCCTCTGCCTACCCTGCTGTGTGCGGGATACAGCGTGAAGCTGATTTATTTTATTTATTTATCTAATGCCAATTGTTATATCTAATGTAGTTAAAATAATTTTGCTGGCATTTTCTTGTTCCAGAGCAAACTGTCCATAATTTTTTAAAGTCAATTAATTTACTTGTTCATAATATGTTTTAATTAAGTAATAAACAAGTAAAATTTTAAGCAATCACTAGTTTACAAATATTACTAGCAATTAAATCTAAATAAAGCTTATCTTTACGTATAATCTATAAATATCTAATAATTAAATGTTAATTAAGCCTTATTTTTATTTTTGTTGAGTTGCTCATTAAATAACAAGCGTGTGAAAATATATAATAATAAGAAGGAAAAGGGACATTGTTTTACAATAAAAGAAAAGGTTGCTTTTTTTGTCCATTTTTAAATATAGTCCAAAGGCCTACATTTTTTTTTAGATTAAGATTTATTCAATTTGATTCATTAAAAGCTTACGCCTAAACTTAAGAAAACATCGGATAGCATAAAAAAATTGTGATAAATTATGTGTATTACTTTTTGATGAAGTTTCTTTGAAAATAAGTGTAGCTCTCTTGATAGAGAGAAAAGATAAAAATATTGACTGTATAATTCAATAATGAAACAAATTAATAGAACAATAGTAAAACTTATAAAGATTGTTCATTTAAAAAGTTGAAGAACTTGTAATAATTATTTTATATAATCAATTTATGTAATGATCAATTTATGCTGAATGAATATAAAATATATATATATATAAATATATATATATATATATATATATATATCTTTAGTGTTGGCCAGTCATGGCGCAGTGGTACAAAGTGTGACTGTAAAACCGACTGGTTGTGGGTTCGATCCCCACTCGAGGAGATGAAATATTTACTTAAATTTATATTTTTATTTCTTCGCTCTGGTGTCGAGGCAAAGCGCGGCGTTGAATTCTGCCACTCAACACGCAATGCCTTCAAAATTCGGCACAAAGTGGGGAACGGAGTGTCTTAACACTAGGTTCCCTGTGCCTACCGTGCCGTGTGCGGGATACAGCGCGAAGCTAATTTAATTTTAATTTTTAATTTTTTACCATCATTTTCAGATAAGGGAATTCTACCTCCAGAATGCAAAGAAACAGTGTACCGTTTATAATTAGTAGACAATATTTTTGACTCAATAAGTGGCAGTAAAACTAAAAATTTTCCACCCACACTCAAGTCGATGCACAACAAAACATGGACGGAAGCAAAAAATATATTTAATTCCAAGAAATTTTTGTAAAGCAGTGGAAAAGTTGAATCAGTCCTCATTGCGTCAAATTGGGTGTAGACACCGAATGAAATTGAAACATTATTAAAAAAATTAAGTGTTGAGTACAATATAAACTCAGTGTGGCTGCAACACCTAAACCAAGATCCTTTTGAATATTTTTTTGGCGCAGTAAGAAGTCATGAGTTTCGCAACAACAACGCTACTTATGTTTAGTTTGTGTTAATATTTGCAACACTTTTAATAAATAATCTAAACAGTGTAACAACCTTAGGTGAAAACTGTGGAAATGACCATTGTCAGTCATTATATGTTCAAAACATCAATGACAATACATATTTGATTTTCAATCTATATTTAACTATGAATAGGACTCCTTTAAGGTGAAAGAAACCGATCCTCATATTATGGCACCTCTGGGGCCGTTAAGTATTACGTAAGCAGTTTTTTGCAATTATTGAATTTACCACAATACACAATTATTTTTACCACAAATAACTTCTTGTATACCTCATTAAATAATTATATATTTAGGAGACTACCGTACTACAATATGTCAACTGTCAAAATAGTACTGCAATGTGACAGCTGTCAGTGTCAACATTGGGCTCCCGCCTTTTCATTTATTATAAGAGTTACTGATTTAAGCCAGAAGGCATATTTTCTCTCGCAAACATAGGTTTAGCAGTTGTATTCGATGTGATTTGTTATTAGGTTGTTACTAGCTCGTCATTAGCAAGTTATTAAGTAATTTAAATGTTTATAACTAATAAATATTGTAAATTGATTAAAAGTGCTGCTATAATTAACACTGAGTAAATACCTATATATGTTGTCAAATGTTATTGGTGTTTTATGTTATTGTTTAGTCATGTAAGCTTCTATACATAAAGTTGTATTTTGTTATATTAGTCTTGTGTTTTACATTTCACTTCTGAATCCTAATTTCAGAAGTGGGATACTTATCTAAGCCCATTAGGCCAAATCCTTGTACTTTATAATTTTGTTATTTTTGTGGGTGCAAATAAAACACCAGTCTCATTATTTATTGCTTAGAAGGTAATACAGTGTTAAATATGGGTGATGCACGAAGTAAATCACAAAACAAATCACGTCGACGGTCGCGGGTAGCGAGATAGGTCAAGATCATTAGAAAGCCATGTTATAGGTCCCGAGCGTTAAAGGTACCTTAGGCGCTCGTGCTGGCGCCTTCATGGTGCTGTTGCGAGATGTTCATGCCGCCGCCGTGCCGCTACGAGGCGCTTACGCTCCCACGATGTGCGCGTGCTGCGCACCTTTGCTCGCGATGTGTTTGCTATTTACTAGTGTCGTTTTAGAACTTAAGGGTTCAAGTAAGAATTTGAGTGAAGTTTTTGGTATGGCGATGTATGATCGTTTTTCAAAGCTTAGTTTATCTCTGTTGCAAAAGTTTTTATATGAGTGTCTTGTTTGTGTGAGGACTGACAGAATAGGTAAAGGAGTCCGTTGACGTGATTAATTAACGCCTTGTTTCTCATACAGATCAAAATTACAACAATTTGACGATGCTGGAGCCTCAGATGCACCTAGTGGCGCTGCTTCGAGTGTTGCGAGTGAAGACAGCAATCAGAGGCCTTACTGAGGAGCCCTCCAGCAGAGCATCAGCGCTGCCGATGACGGCGTATGGTCAGGAAAGTACTAGAAGTGCTTATAACTGAAATGATTCAAAATGTTTATCACGTGTCTCGGAGTGCCTTATGGGTGACGCGCATTTCTGGTTAAATGAAAGATTTATAAATGACCGTACGTGATCGAGTTTTTGCCATTATTCCCACTAAAGTTAGATTGTGCTAACATTTTGTTTGACGCAATGCAAGCTAATTCTGACAAATTTTGTTGTTATGGTGGGTACACTAGTAGGATTATATTGCGACTTAAAATAGTGAAAGGATTAAGTTATGAATTAAGAGTACTAATAATTATACGTAGTATCACAGAAGCCAATTTGGATCTATGGTATCCAATTGTGGGGAATCGCCAGCGACAGCAACATTATGTGCCTCCAAAGAGCACAAAACCACATCTTGCGCTCAATTACCAATGCACCCTGGTTCACTCGCAACGAAGAAATTCATGATTACCTCAACATGCCCACTGTAAAGGAAGAACTTAAAAAGCATACTAGACGTTATATTCAACGTCTAGCAAATCATCCAAATCCCTTGGCTACCAAGCTGCTCAACACCCCAGCCGTGAAACGCCTAAAGCGAAAGCACATTGTGTGAGGCTAAATACCATTGGTTTGGTTGAGGCGATGGCCTCCAAAACCAAATAGTCAATTAGAATTCAGCTAAAACTGATTATAGTTGTTATCAACTGATGGCAGTTTATATATAAAAAAAAAAAAAAAAATTCCTTGATGATGAAATTACTTTCGCTCGTAAGTTTCAATGTACATGTAAAATAAAAATCGATGAAATCACATCACAAGTTTTAAATGTTTTAGTCACAAAATGTCTTATTGTCACTCATTTATAAGAGATAGATATATGGCGTCGCGAAGTTTATTTTAGATCTAACAAAATTGAATACGTGTGTCATACTACATAGAGGCATATAATAAGCTATATGTGCACGCACTTAAAGTAATTCTATGGCGTTCCTTAATATTGTTATTTCCTTATTTAACTAAGACCTACATCGTGATGTTATATAGCACTTTTAAAGAATGTCTTTCATACAAAACAAAAAGAAAATAAATCGGACCAGTAGTCTTAGCGTTTAAACACACAAACGGACTCTTCCGTTTTATTATATTAGTATAGATGTAAAGCCTGCCCGCAATGAGCAAGAAATTCCTAATTTTAACGTCCAGTACAGAATTATTTTAAATCAAGATGCTTTAGTTGTGTGCAGACAGGACATAAGTTATGTAATGTACAAGATACCTAAAAATTGTTCAGTCTCTCAGCAAATTACAAATAGTAACAGTATAACTTGCAGCTTTAGTAAGAAAAATAGGTCCAGTTTTCAAAATACCTACAATGTTAATTTATATGATGAACGGTCTACTTTTGCATCTAGGGATAATGATTTAACTACAACTGTGATACAGGGTATTCCTATGGATGTTTTAAGTGATAGGGGTGCTTTGAATGTTCCTTTAACATCATCGAACATTCTTAAATATTTATCTCACTCAAAAGGAATAAGAGATACCATTACTAAGTTAGAGACTTTTTGTTACCTTAACTATTGAATTTGACCAAATCTTAATTGTGGCCATAGAAGACTTTGTAGTTGTTCTTGCATGACTGATACGATTATAGTAGGTACAGATAGGTCTTAACTGAGATGGTACAATGTACATATGTTCAAAGAATAAACAATATCTAAGAAGATTTATTGAAATGATCTATTTAACAGGAACAAAAGGAATTTTTTCCATAAAACTTCAAAAATGTTTATTTTATCAACAGAAATTGAATATTTAGGTTGAATTATAAATAGAGGTCAGGTTAGACCGAGTCTCTATAAGGCTAAGGCAATTAATTATTGAATGGTTCATATGGTAAAACCACTTGAGGTACCACGGCACTGGGAACAGTGACCAGAAACTTGTAATGCACTTTTTAGATGACAAGTGTATGTGTATGTGTCCATAAAACTTCAATAATGTTTATTTCATCAACAGAAATTGAATATTTAGGTTGAATTATAAATAGAGGTCAGGTTAGGCCGAGTCTTTCTAAGGCTGAGGCAATTAATTATTGAATGGTTCATATCGTAGAACCACTTGAGGATGGTAGAACCACTTGAGGATGATGACTATGGCATGGGAAACAGTGACTGGAAACTTGTACTGCAATTTTAGATGACAAGTGATTTTGACAGTATTCTACTAATTCCTGCTTTGTTGTTTAGCACAATTTCTTTCTAAATCATTACATCCATACATACATACAGACTGACATTTTATTTTTCATTTCCTCCACAATTCCTGTTACTAATTAATTTTTAATTATTATTTGACAGCAAAGGCAGGGCTTAGATTTATAATACTGGTGTCAGGTGACAGTTTGTTTATTGAGTTCAATTGGACGCTTGGTCCCATTGGACACATTTAGTGAATATTGGACGCATGGTCTGATAAACACATGGTTTACAGTAGACGCTTGGTCTGAAAAGGCGCTTGGCCTTAGAAAATATCTTGATGAGCGCATGGCTCTGAGAGATTTTGTGAAGGGCGCTTGGCCTCAAATGACGCATGGTCAATGTGGTGGACGCTTGGTCCTTGCAGACGGAAGGGACGCCTTCTGACTGTTCTGTTCACAGGTTCCAGAGTTTGGTGCACTGGACTGTAGATGCTTGGATAAGAAGATTTTACTGGGTTAAAAATGAGAGCTCTCAAAACTTTTTATTTTTATTTACTTTTATATTTCTTTTTACAGACATTCTGATTGCCTGTCTGTTTATGTCTTAACATTTATAAAGTTTAAATTCTAGATGATGAAACATCACGACCACATGATATGGTCATGTTCATGTGGTTCTTCTAAAGAGTTTTCATCAATACAGCCACGAAACGACTAATGAGTTGGAGTCCAATCGAGATCCACCAGCCTGCGTTCAAGTAACTGGATAATAATTCAGCTACGTCGGGGACGACGCAGGGTCAGAAACACAGAAACACATATACCCAAAGGGAAGAATGTTCACTTCATACAAAAATATGGGGGACTAAACGCCACTGCTGCATCTATCGTGTGCCCACCAGAAACATATTTAAAATTTACCGCCTCAGATATCAGCGGGAAATTTAAAATTTGGCTAATATTTGGATAATAAATATATTTTTATTCAAAGCCAGAATGATTGACTCTTTCAAAATCATTTGGAAGTTTATTACTTAATTTTAAGAAAAATACTTCCAAATGATTTTGAAATAGTGAATCATTTCTGGTATAATAATAATAATAGTCTGGTATAATAATAAAAAAACACAAATAAACACTTTATACTTTTTTATTGTTTATAAACATTTGTTATAATTATATTTATACAAATAGTATTCTTGCAAATCAAATAAAATAGTGATAAAGACTATATTATTGCAGTAAGACAAATATGCCCTCTTATGTTAAAAACAATAATTTAAATTTATATAAGTTAAATAAATTGTAATTTATTACTTATTACATAACATTGTAGGCAGTTACATTTTTTAAATTTGACTTGGATTACAACAAAGGATGAAACAAAATCATTGCTATTTATTATTCTATTTTAATTAAATAAATATTTAAGTAAGTGTTGTGTTACTGGATTGTTGTTTATATTTTCATTTCTCTGCTCTGATGTCAAGGCAAAGCGTGGCGTTGAGTTCTGCCACTCAGCACGCAATGCCTCCAGAATTCGGCGGAAAATGGGGAACACAGTGTTAATAATAATAATAATAATTAACACACCCTAGTTCCACTGCCTACCCTACTTTGTGCGGGATACTGCGTGAAGCTGATTATTACAAATAATTATAAAATAATAAAAGTAGGTATAATGAACTTAATACAATGTTGGTTAAATTAAATCTAATATTAACATACAATTTACTTATTTTTAATATATCTACTTTTCTTTTTTAACCACTTTGTGATAATCTCCAAATTGTCTATTTTTAACTGTACAAAATCTTTTTACTGTTATGTGGAAGACACTATTACATATAACATCAATATTTTCTTTGAAATTATGCCTCACACTGGGCAAGAAAACTAAAATTTATATCTTCTTCCAATTTACAGATTACCAGTTTTTTGAGGTTTAAAGAATATGATAATGTTTCATATAAAATTATTGCAAATTGTAGCACAGTTTTCAACACGTCTAATAAAATCTTCAGATACATAGTTTAAGTAACTTTTTAACATTATTATATTCTTTGAAGTCCATAAAATTGTACAATAAATATTGTCAGTATGTTTAGCTTTTAAAACTGAATCACAAAGTCTGCATTTATTGCCAAGGCTCTTTTAATAAAAATCCACAGACATATGCACAGGCTTGTAATTCTTGTGGATCAGAAACACTTTTTTGAAAGGATGACTCCACCAACGAGAGCATGGCTGAAACAAGTGGACTTTCTGATTCTGTATATGTGCCTGTGGGAGAAGTTGTGGTTAAAAATTCTTATAATTGACATAGAACTACAATTATCTACTTTACAATTTCCTGACCCCAAATGAGCAAGATTAGATAGAATCGCTGTCTTCAGGCCAGCAACAAATTGCCCAGAGGTTAGATTATACTTTGATCCACAGTTTCCTCTAATAGTACCAAATTTTCTAGAGAATCTTGCTGAAAGCTGCGAGTACATAAAGCTTTTATTTTGTTTTATTTTTAAATTATTAT
>CM060828.1:3100733-3134366 GCA_030704555.1 Heliconius charithonia
GGAATTGAAGTCACAACTGTTATGTTTAGACATTAATACTCAATATATAAACACTTTAACTAGTAAATTTTTTTGAACATACTATTAATACATGTATTATTATTAATATTATAGTTATCATTTCCTTGAAAATAAGGAATTTTTAATCATCCAACAAATGTTATAATACACAAATTCCTAAAAGAACATACCGCTTAAAATAGATAAAAAGTCAAAATAAATAACAAGATAATATTAAAAACTTAGCAATTTGATGTGACTCGGTGAGCATGCACGTCGCAACTTTTGTACCTTCAGCAACTTTCATAGTTATCTAATTCATAAACTCTTATAGTACTAGGTTTGTAGTTGTAGGTTTTACAATGTCTGTTTTAATAATGTAGTCATTATAATAGTAGTTAATCAATTAAAATTATGTCACACTCTATATATTGATTTCTTTTATAGAGCACATGTATTAGTTAATAAAACGTTGTGCAATATTATAAAAAAATTCAATATTTTTTACACTACCAGGAAATACACATTTGCTTGACATATATGACAGCTATCAAATTCTGTATACGTCAGTTGTGAAAAGTGATGAGCGCATTAACTCAAGATGCAATTAAAATCGAGTCGGATCGACTCAATGAAATCGCAACAACTTAATTTATTTGATGCTCTAAATTCCATAATACTTTGCTTAAAAGCGAAAAGCCACGGATTATGTAAAAAAATTTAGCGTTAAAATTTGTACAATTCTTTTTTATGTAAACGAAAGAAAATAATTTATCTTTTAATAAATAAGATATTTTGCTTAGAGACCCTACTCTGTAATTAATATATATTATTCTACAATTATATGATTAAAAAAATATATGAATAATGTAATAAGCAATACTAAATAACATATTTATTTTATGTAAGTCTTATTTCTGACTATATTTAATTATATGACTTATTATTATGATAATTATCACTATTAGAAATTCTATTATTATATATTATTTAATTACGGCGTGATTAAGTCCCTTCTCCATTCATTTCATTAATCTTAAAATGTGCTTTTAATATATATCTAAAGAAATTCTATTAAAAAACATAGGAATAGGAACTAGGTCTATGGAGTTAATTAAGAGAACTTTTCAAGAACTTTGCAAGTCATTTATATCATAATAAATAAAAAAGTAGTTATACGGATTATGTCTCTATAATGGAAAAAAATCAAACCATAGAAAAGGACAAATGCGCTGTTTTTATTTAACTACGATGATTAAAACTACTAGAATCTATTCGATTTTGTTCGATTCTTAAGAACGTATGAAGTAATTCGAGAAATCGATATATTTTGTAATCCCTATTGAATGAGACAGATAACAAATCAATATATTTAAATATATATACGTTCTAGGATGTTGAGTCCTAAATTCTAACAATGTCTCATATAAAATATGATTACTGTAATAAAAATAAAGTATTATTATCGTAGTAGTTTTACTAGTCATAAGAGTGCACATAATTATTTAATCATAAATTTGTTCTTAAATGTTTAAAAGGTCTTTGACTTGCTTCTCTAACTTAGCTAATGAAAAGATATACGAGTAATTAAAATTGATTTCAAAATTATAATTAAATCAGTGGAAATGTATACTTATACGATAAGAACAACTTTGTTTGGTTTGGTTCTTTAATTATAGGGTTTTTGAGCGTAGAGCGTCGGTAGAGCACATATCACTTCACCAAAGTCACGTTGTATGGAGAAGACACGAAGCAGGTTGTGCGGTAAAAAAGAGATAATTTTACACAGTAGGAGAATGCATATTAAAAAAAAAAGAATCCTGTTAAAAGTTGCCTTCCACTCAAAAAAAAACAAAACATCAATATATACATTATATACATAAGACAGAGTGTTAGTTATAAAAAATATATAATACAAAGGTGTTAGCTTACAATTTAATATTGTTATACCTAATATATTTACATAAAAAAATACATAGAGGACTAAACACAAACATTAAACAACATTGAACATTGAGGGGTAGAGGAACTTTATGAGGAATAAGAACAACTTATCGGTGGCTACACAATGACATTAAAAATGTTACCGAGTACAGTATTCATTCTAATTAATACTCTTTTGCAATTTTTAAAGGTTTTACAGTGGGAGGAATGTAACATTTCAAAGGAATAATAAGGAAATATTACAAAATTTAAGGAAATTTACTAAATAGATGAGTTGTACAATAAGGAAGCCTTTGAAAGCACTGCACAGTAAATTGATTGGCTACTTCCGTACTGATATTTTGCATTACGTATATTCTTAGAATATTCTCTCTTATATTTTTTTTATTTTTTACTTTTTTTATGTCCATATGTAGGCGTATCTTATTAAATCGTTAGATAATAGTTTTTGAAATTATAAAAAAAACAAGAAATAAAAGAGTTCCTACAAAAGCGGGAGGCTGGTCATAATAATTATGAAATTAATACAGAAATAATAATTAATTTTATACGATTACGAAGATAGCTAAATAATACTATACGAAAGCACCAATTTGCGCTTTTATTTATAACAAAAATGTTGTCTACGTGTAATATACAACCAAACCAAAATCCTTCCAATTCGGCGGGGTCAGTCAATAAAGCGGAAATCAAATAAAAAATTTAGGGGATAGTGTAATCGTTCTACTCGTTCTTTTAATTATAGTTACAAAAATTTAACTTCAAGGCCATTGACACAAGCTTGCGATGTAAGCGCACAGATAGATTGTGGGTTCGACTTTCACGCAAGGAAATTAAATATCTATATTTTTATTTCTTCCTTCTGCCTATGTCAGAATTTGGCCTAGTCTGCTGTGCGTGTATGTGCGGGATACAGTGGGAAGCTAAAAAAAAAAGAAAATAAAACAAATCAAATTTCAATAGCTACTGCATGACGATAATCCAGTAGATAAGTCTTTGTCTTTGTCCTACTTCTTTTCCCCGTCCTGTTCCTAGTGGATTATTTCGAAAAAAAAAGAACGGAGTACCAAACGCTACGGTCCTTACATATATCTTTCGCCTCGTCGACTGTCATCAACCTTTTCATACCTACTCTCTAGAGGTGCTAGTGCTTTTTACATGTTAATCCAGTATAAAATACAATACCTATCGAGGATATTGTGTTTTTAAAAGTCAACCGAGGGAGTTCCCCCCTCGATTGATGCCCATCCATTTCTGATATATGGATTTCTAAATACTAAAATAGCTTTCTAGCCTAGAAGAGCTTATAGCAAAGCGGGGCAACGCCTAAGGCACGTTGCACCTCTTTGCATTAAGCCCGATCCCGACCCTATCTCCATTAAGCGAGCCGCTTCCATGAAACAGCTAAGGCGCGCAGGTGGGTCAAAGTGGCTCCGGTCAGAGTCAGGATAGTTTTGTATTACCTATTAATATAGAAATTTAGTATTTGTTTTTATACATTTTTTTAACAACCGTAGTAGCACTTTTGAGTTCCACAATGATCAGACAATTTTTAGCAAAATAAATTTAAAAACAAAGCACTGCAGCTGTTTTTACTTACCTTGCCCTTTACTATATATATGACTATAAAATTATGAGTATCCAACAAAATAATAACAATCTGTAAAAAGAGCCAGTCATGCACATTTTGTTACTAATTAAATTGCCTTTTAACAGAATAAATCAAAAATGTTTTCCAAATTAATTGTTTCCGGTGACAATTGTCTACCATACCGTTCATGTGTAGGTTTTGTACTAAATGAGCCTTATGAAGCACAGTCACAATACAATCTATAACATTCATTCTTGCTTGTGTTAAAATTCTTAGTAAGTTCTTTTAATTTTCGGTTTCACGCTGTATCCCGAATTATCAGGGAAGATAGAGGGAACGTAGTGTTATGACACTCTATCCTAAAGTTACTACCAAAATTTCGAGGCATTTCGTATTGAGTGGCGAAACTCAACGCCGCGCTTTTACTTTATAAATAATATAAATAAATAAGAATAAATAAATAAGAATGCATTCCCCCAAGTGGGAATCGAACCCACAAATGTCTAAAGCTAGCCCTAAATATTACGTAGATACCTTCGTTCAATGTATTTAAAGGTTAAAATCAATTTTTAGTAAATCGCTTTAACAAAAAAAACCTCTCTATTTTTTTTAAATTAAGATTTGATTGAATTTTAATAAAAAAAAATTGATACCTAAGCAGGTACCCATTTAAATCTGCAAAAGAAAACCAGTTATCAAAACACATCGATCTATCGAAATAATTAACTATAGTCCGGGAATAAACAAAAGAAGTACCTCGAAATGCGCTCCCCACTATCCACAAATCCGTAAATTCTTATTGGTTAGTTCAGCACAATCGTTTTTTGTCTCTGATAGTAATGGTAACGGTGAGGCGTGGCTATGTGACAGACAGATGACTAATTGATTTTATAGACCAACCTTCTTTACAATCTCTTTTGTTGATTAAGAAATAGTTTTTTTTCCAGCTTCACGCTGCATCCCGCATACAGCATAGTAAGCAGAGGAAATTGAGTATTAAGACACTCCGTTCCCCATTTTTGAGGAAATAAAAATATTAATAAATAATAATTCATCCACCCCGAGTAGTCATCGGACCCACAACCGTTGCGTTGCAATCACACCGTGCCTTTGCGCCACGACGGCCTCAAATTAAAAAAAAATAAAATAAATTAAATTAAATTAGCTTCACGCTATATCCCGCACACAGCAGGGTAGGTAGAGGGAACCTAGTGTAAGACACTCCATTCCCCACTTTCTGCCGAATTTTGGAGGCATTGCGTGTTGAGTGGCAGTACTCAACGCCGCGCTTAGCCTCGATACCAGAGCGAAGAAATGGAAATATAAATTTAAGTGAATATTTCATCTCCTCGAGTGGGGATCGAACCCACAACCAGTCGGTTTTACAGTCACACTTTGTGCCACTGCGCCACGACTGGCCTCAAATTAATTAATGTTTTTGAAATAGTTATATAAAACTTTTCCGTTACTGACAGATTACAGACTACCGAAGCAGGTGATAGTCCACTTAAACGGATTTGCGAGATACACTCATACGTACATAAATATAGTCCACATGATCATCCACATAATATACTAGATACTATACGCACTGGCAATTGAAACAAATAGAAATTTTGCTGTATTCCACACATAGCACAGTAGGCAGAGGGAATCTGGAAACCTACCGTTAAGACACTCCGTTCCCAATTTATAATCTTAAGTACTAATGAAAACCGTAGGTTTTCTAACTAGTGTTAGATAGATAGAAAGCTAAAAAAACCTTTTAGTATTAAAAAACCTGCATAATATGTTTTTAACTTGAGTAGAAATATGTAACTACGATATTTAACTATTAATTTAATTTGAACGACCGATAACAACATTAAAAACTCATTTACAATTTTATCATAATAAAAACAAGCAATGAAATCTCAGTGCATAATTGTATTAATTTTACAGACAGCCATTTCAAGAGTGTTAGACATAGAGAAAAAAAATTTTTGCGCGAACTTAGCATGTCAGGATTTTGTATATGACAGTGTTTGTGGCTTCCGCTCTGAGGGCGAGGGTTTCAGATTGAAATTATTTGAAAATAAATGTAAATTGTTGAAATATGGATGTAATGTTGACGACGATAAAAGTAACTTATTATTTGTTTTATACGGATTTGCCGCATTAGTCGGGTTAGGAATAAAAAAACTGAATTCATCCGTTCTCTACTTCCCGCCGTTCTAACAGATATCACATGTTATTTACTAAACAGATTGTTGCTAGGTAAGAATTGTATTTATAATACAATGTTCTCGTATATATATCAAGATTATCCTTAGATATTTCGTTACGAAATGTGTTTGATAAAAACAAAATTAAAAAAAAAATAATAAAATGAAGATTAAAATGTGTATTGAATTTTAATGACGAGAGCTAAAAAGGATTCAAATATAGAATTTGAATCCATTATATTCATAATTGAAATAAAAAATATAATATTTGCACATATTGTTTATAAAAATGTACATATACAAAAAAAATAATAAAGCTTTCCGTTGCATCATCAAATGAATGTGAGGATTAAAAATGAATATCGAGTAGTATAACATTGTAATTATAATAATGGACCATCGCATGTTCCAGCTTACGGTTTAATTAACAAAGTGTACTGTGAACAGACATTTGAAGCTGATTTTAATAAGAGGTCAGATAATCCCAGTGGTAATACAAAAACAATGCAACAGACTGCAATATTGAGTGTATTTTATCAATGCACTCAATATTGCAGTCTGTTATATATTGAGTGCTACTTGTGGCATTAGACAAGATGCAGCGGGTTTTCGAATAAGAAATTTTGAAAGTGAATGTTATATTGATAAATTTAATTGTGAAAACGATGTGGAGTTTACCAAAATCAATAATTATATTTGTGATAATGATATTGGTAAGCAAAATGGAGAAAAAACAGTGATACTTATAGCATCCCTACACTTTCCTCGTGTTATCATAGGTGCCCAACGGTAAGTAATATTTACTACTATGGTCTAATGAAAATCTATCGAATATATCGAAAATATTGCAAGCTAGAAGGGAGAGCCTCCATGTTACACTAAAAAAAAAAATTAAATTAGCTTCACGCTATATCTTGCACACAGCAGGGTAGGCAGAGGGAACCTAGTGTTAAGACACTCCATTCCCCACTTTCTGCCGAAATTTGGAGGTATTGCGTGTTGAGTGGCAGAACTCAACGCCGCGCTTTGCCTCGACACCAGAGCGAAGAAATGAAAATATAAATTTAAGTAAATATTTCATCTCTTCGAGTGGGGATCGAACCCACAACCAGTCGGTTTTACAGTCACACTTTGTACCACTGCGCCACGACTGGCCTGGAATGTTACACTAACTTGCATAATTATTTATAAACATATATAATAAATGTCAATATGTGAATTATTAAATTATTTAAAGTTTTTACTTATACCTTCCTTCTATACAGGTAATAAATAACTAATGTAGAGAGTACCTTTTTTTTGTAATTTTAATATTACCTAACCTCATTAATATACTTACTTAATTCCGCCACTCAACATTTTTCTCGAAAATTGGGTGGGAAGTGGGAAACGGCGTGTCTTGACACTAGGTTCCCTCTGCATACAGTGCTTGAGAAATTACATTTAAAATTAACATAAATCAGCATTCTTTCCAACATTCAAATGAATACCTTTATCTATGATGATAAATTATAAAACGAAAAACAAGGAAATTGTAACTGTTTTTTAATTATAAGCTCACTGTCAAAAATAATTACACACTTTTTTAAGCATTTTAACATACCGGGACTCGAACCAGCGCCTCCTAGGAACCACTCTATGATAATAATTTGAATTGTTACAGAATTGTCCGGACACTTACGCGCCGACGTGAGGCGTGTCCGGCATTGTCGCACGGGAGCCCTCTATTATGTTCCAAAATTACTGTTTCATGGACGTTGCACAGTATAAAATGTTCTGGGAGAATAAGAGCTAACGTCACAAAGTTCTTGTTAGTAGGTATTACAATCTCTCAACTAAATCAGTCTTAACTATATTAATAGAAAACAAAAAAAAAACAGTTTCTTCTTTTCCGATTAGCGTTAGCACATTCATCCCATTTTTCGTCCGAATTCAAGACTGCCTGCTTAATGATGATAACAAATAAAAATACATTAACCAGTCTTCTAAATTGAATCTCACAACTGACATGTTGGAAGTCAGATGTTTTACCACTGAGTCACGATCGCCTAAAAGATAAAAACGCTAATTAACGTAATATTTCGGATCACAATTTATTGGTCCTATTAACTAACCTGATTAGGTAAACAAGAACTATTTGTGTCATACAATCCATGTTTCTGGAATGTGGAGAAAAAAATAAAACGTAAAATAAAGAGTTGAGAATAACCAAAGTAAACGGTAAAGTAACTTATGAGGCAGTTGTCTGCTATTCCTATTTTGAATAATTATAGGAGAAACATACTTATTTCAAATGCCTTATCATCTAACCAAATGCCTTATTTAATTCAATAACTATATCATATTAAAATAATGAAAAATATAACTTTAATATTATACATTTAGCCTAACTGAGTCTACCGCCACCCCAAGCGGAAATTACGACCATCGGAATACATTGATTGACATATCAAATTACGGCACAAAGGCATCAAAGAAAAATATTGTTCACACAAATTAATTTAAAACGTGTCCCATACACTGTCTGGCTCGTGCCTGATGGATAACCTGTAAATATTTATTTACCTCACTGTAACTGTTCATACTAGACCGACATCAAAGGCTTGCCCGTGACAGCCTTTCCATCAATACACGATATTACCGCCCAAGGCACTTGACATCTGTAGCGCCCGGTGAAATCAAAATCCGTTGCGTTTGTCGTTATACGAGTATAATATGAAACATGGCTACGTATATTATCAGTAAGTTCTTTAATTATGGCATTTCGGAAGTGCGGTTGAGCACAAAATCACTTTGCCAATGTCATGTTGTATGGAGAACTCACGAAGTTCAGCTTCACGCTGTATCCCGCACACAGCAGAGTAGGTAGAGGGAACCTAGTGTTAAGGCACTCCGTTCCCCACTTTCCGTTGTGACTTACCTCCTTGCCTCCACGTCTCCAGCATTGCGTGTTGAGTGGCGGAACTCAACGCCGTAGTTTGCCTCGACACCAGAACGAGGAAAGGAAAACATAAATGGAAATAAATATTTCATTTGGGTTTCGTTTCCACAACCACGGATCAAACCAACAACCAGTCGATTTTACAATCACACTTCGTGCCCCTGCGCTACGACGGGCCTCAGTATAGTAAAAAATAATAAAATTACGCAATAGAAAAATGCACATTTAAAAGAGATCCGATTATTATATAGTGCATATATATATAACACTACAATAAATACATACTAAAAACAAAAATTTTGCTAGGGTTGTCCTACATTAACACGAGATACAATGTCTCGATTAATTGAAATCGCGGTCACAATGTAGCGCAGACCGCCACCGTTGTGTTACCTCGAACAGTAATTTCTACCAAATGATTACGGTTTTGTCAAATTACACGTCACGTTGTATGGTCCTTTCCATTAAAGCTTATATTGTTTCCTTATTAAACACTATTATAGATTATTATAATTACTAATGTAGTTATAATTATTATTTTATAGTATGTCAGTAATGACGGCAGACGTGGACAAAGTGTGACTGAAAACCGGCTGGTTGTGGGTTCCATCCCCACTCGAGAAGATGAAATATTTATTTAAAATTATATTTCCAGAAATCTACGGAATGTGTCGAATAGAGTGTGTTAGTACTTAGATACTCTCTGCCTACCCCGGGTAGGCAGAGGGAACCCAAAGTTAAGACACTCCGTTCCCCACTTTCTGCCGAATTTTGGAGGCATTGCGTGTTGAGTGGCAGAACTCAACGCCGCACTTTTGCCTCGACACCAGAGCGAAGAAATGAAAATATAAATTTAAGTAAATATTTCATCTCCTCGAGTGGGGATCGAACCCACAACCAGTCAGTTTTACAGTCACACTTCGTGCCGCTGCGCTATGACTGGCCTCAAACTATTACTTTATTTATTTTTATATTTTAAAATACTAAACAAAAGTGACTAACTGAGGCCAGTTGCAGCGGATGTGCGTTTTCATCTCGAAGAAATGAATTAATATTCTCATTTACTTACTCTGGTAACGTTGCAAAGTGCGGCGTTGAGTTCCGCCACTCAACGCATTGCCTCTCAAATTTGACGGAAAGTAGTTAACTGAAATGTGTTAGTGGGCGTGAAGTTTCTTGACACTAGGTTCCCAGGTTCCGTCTGCCTACAGCAGGATACAGCGTGAAGCTAAAAGAAATTCTAATCTTAACTTTATATTAGTAGGCCTTACGTAAAGTAAACATTGAATTAATGAATACGTATTCGGTAAACTCAAAACTTTATTCTACGTGCACCTATAATAATGAATACCGAACAATTCCTGTGACTGCAACATGTCATTTCCATGACAAAAGGGCCTGAAGCTTAACTAAATGAAAGATAATTCAAACATGAAATTACACGAGAGTATTATATAATGCATGTTTAATCAATTCCTCCCGCCCCTGGTTGTCCCGAGCACATCACCACGTGACGTCGGGCGTCGGTCAGTCGAACAATGCAACGTAAATAGCGTTTTATCAAAAAGACTACCACGAAACATATTTTGTTAAATTCCAATAATAATAAGACTGTAAATTAATTTATGGTTAAATTTGTGGTTCTTTCGTGTAATTTTGTTCGCAAAACTCAATCTAACTAGATTCAATGTTTTGTTAGATAGGATTTTGTGTAGGTTTTTTTTTTGTTGACGTTACATATTTTTAAGACAGAGCCTTCATTTCATAAAGACTTTTTTTCTTTTCTCTCTATTATTTTTCGTTTTGTTTTTTATCTATTGTCTTTGCTAAATTCTTTTGGGAGTTTGTGTAATGGTTAAATTTTTTTAGTGTCATATATATAAGGTAGGTAGGTAATGTTGATAATTAATTACACATTTATTTTTGTGTGGTTAAGCGTGCTAATAAAGCACAAATAAAAAAAAACAGCAGAGTAGGCAGCGGGAACCTAGTGTTAAGATACTCCGTTACCCACTTTCTGCCGAATTCTGAAGGCAGAAAGTAAATATTTCATCTTCTCTAGTGGGGATCGAACCCACAAACAGTCGGTTTTACAGTCAAACTTCGTGCCGCTGCGCCACTACTGTGCTGGAAAGCACAAATAGTTTTGCCAATTTCTATATAGCTACGATTTTGTCACGTTGTTGGTGTTTACTAAAGTTGACATCTATCTATTTTTAAAACTATTATAGATTATTAGTAAATATGAGTCATTATTAATTAATTTGAGACGGAAATCGATTGTTATAATGAGTGTTCCAGTCGTAATTCCACGGAATAAACAAAGGAAGTCATTACCTTTGCTTGTTATATGAAGTTCTAATGTGAAGATTGTGTGTGTGGATGCTATTCTTATAATATCCTTAATCTGTAAAAATAAATGATGAAAACTCTAATAAAGTATTAAGGCATATCCCTTGAGGGAATTAATAATGTATTCACTTAGCTTAGCGGACTTCTAATACTGTTTGATGCTAATGAGCGCCACACTTTTTATAATCTTTATATGTACCATACATAAATAAAGATCTTATATTTGTGTACAAATAAAAATTAAAACGCACACAGCAGTCTTCTCAACTTAGTCTTAAGACACTCCGTCCTCCACTTTCCGCCGAATTTTGCAGGCATTGGGTGTTGAGTAGCGGAACTCAACGCTGCTTTTGCCTGGACACTAAAAGCGAAGAAATGAAAATATAAATTTAAATAACTATATTATTTTCTCGAGTGGGGATCGAAACCACAAACGTCGCTATACAGTCACACCCTTGTGCCCCTGGGCCACGACTGGCCTCATATTAATGATGAGATAATTATTGCGCTCGACTGGCACGCCTAAGAGTCATAAAATAAGAAACAACAAGATAAACTATTTCAAATATTTTTTTCTATCCTTATCTTTTTTTCTTATTACCCGACTACGTAACGAGGACGAGGGTAATGTGCTTAGGTAATGCTTTATTTTCTACTTTTAAGTTTTATGCAGTAGGTTTTTGTTTTTTATTATATATTTTTATTATATATATATTTTTTTAATATGGAGAATTTAAGATTTATTAAAATGAAAAATGAGAAATGGAATGTCTTATACAGCCAGAAGCTAAAATAAAACATTAAATTTTAACTTTATTTATTCAGAATAGAGGCAAAAATATTTTCACGGCAATGTTTTCCCAGAATTATCCCTAAATTTCATTTACTGTTGTAGTACTTAATATAAAACGATTGTTCTTAAATATAAAAGTGTCATTAGGCGGAATTTGAACTCACAACGAACGTGTGTTAATCATTCTTATGTCAGATAATATTGTACGAGATATTAATGCGATGGTGGAAAAACATCTGAAACCCAAAAAAAATATTATTATACCTTTATATTTTAATTATCAATAATATTAGCATTAAATTAGGGGTGGCTATGGTGACTTTGTGGCCTAGTGAGCCAGGGCTGCTAAAATTAAATTGAATGATGTCATTTCTCCGCTCTGGTAAAGAAAGCGCGGCGTTGAGTTTCGTCATTTAACATGCAATATCTCGAAAATTATATGGAAAGTCGAAAACGCAGTGCCTAAAGCGCTATACGACAGAAAACATGATGCTGCTTCTTTTTATGTCCTCACATTGTATCCGGTACACAGCAGAGTAGGCAGAGGGAACCTCCCAATTCTAAAGGCATTGCGTGTTGAGTGGCAGAACTCAACAACTCAACGCGCTTTGCCTCGGCACCAGAGCGAAGAATGAAAAATGGGAATCGAACCAACAACCTATCGCGTTCCCTGCGCCACGACTGAGTTCTTTTTATAATACAACATTTTATAATAAGATTTCAGTATCAAAATTTAATTTCAAACTACGTTACAACCTAGGTTTTCTAAAAACATTTTCCAAGAGAAATTGCGACGGAAATTGGACCAATTGGGTTTGGCGGTGGCACCTGCGATTTTTTACGAACTTTCGATGCATTTTGCTGATGGAGTATTTTATTGGTTTAAGCACTTAACCAGCGTGCTTTTAAAATTAAATTATTCGCCGGTAGGGCCAACTCGCTTAATTACTCCACATTAATAGGATCGACCGGTTAAAAACATGGCATATTTTCATCACATGAACTAATAATAATAAGGATGATTAAGTAGCTGTCGTGTTGTTGTGTGGGTTCGACTGTAAACGCGACGGTTGTGGATTCGATTCACACTCGGTATTTAATATTTTCATTTCTTCGCCCGAGGCAAAGCACTGCGTTGAGTTCCGCCACTCCGCAATGCCTCGAGAATTCGGCGGTATGTGGGAAACTGCGTATCTTAATACTAGGTTCCTAGGGTTTCTCTGCCTACCCTGTTGTGCGAAGTACAGCGTGATGTTATTTTTAAGATAGCAAAATTTTGGGTCCCGTTGTGAAGTATAAGATCGAAAATCTGTTGTTACAATGTATTCAGACATCTCCGTGTAAACATTACTCTCCGTGTAAATTAAAATTATTGCTTCTGAGGTAGCGAAGCATTTATTATTTTTTCAACTAAAATGAAAAATTGTGTATTAAAAATATTACAAAACTATACGGATTATTTTAACGTGTGGTTCTAGTTGCCTAAAATAAATAAGATAAAATTTGATTCCTTTTTTTTGTAAATAAAATTAACGGTTAGAGAATATCTTTCAAACTATGTATGCTTATAAGTAATATAAACTTTGAATGGGAATCGAACCATTGAACCATTAAAGCGCTTCGATAGCTTTAACAACAGAAGGGCGGAAAGTCATTTTAAGGTCAAGACAAGAAAAGTATAACAGAAAATATAAGTATCCTCTAGAAAATATAAGTATCCGTTCTCTTTTTCCCTATTGTGAGTTCTACGACTTCGTAGACGATTTCGTAGCATATCGACAGTCGTAGTCGACAGTATGTAGAGGCCAGTTGTGGGGCAGGGGCACAAAACACAACAACAACTGTAAAAGCGCCAGGTTGCGGGTTCGATTCCCACTGAAATAAAATATTTAATATGTTCATTTCTTCGCTCTGGTGTCCAGGTCAAACCGTGGCGTTGAGTTCTGCTTCTCAACGCGCATTGCCTCCAGAATTCCGCGGAAAGTAGAAAGTATCATAATAAAATTATAATATTATTTTACATATCATATATTTTATCAGTATAAGCGGTGTGGTGTGTAAAACTAAAGTACTACTTTCTGCCCCTCATTAAAGCTCACGAGCACTAATTGCGAACTGCTGCGTAATAACTCCGTGTATAAATTGATTGGAGTCTACAATTAAGTTTCGTTATAAAACCTAATAATGATGTACACCGGCTGACCATCGTACACAGTGAAAGGAGGAGACGGTAGGGGTGTGACAAGGGTGTGTCTACAAGGTTATATTTAAAAAAAAATCAGCTTCACCTAGTGTTAAGACATTCCATTCCCCACTTTTTGCCGAATTCTGGAGGCATTGCGTGTTGAATAGCGGAACTCAACGCCGTGCTTTGACTGGACACCAGAGCGAAAAAATGGAAATATAACTTTAAGTTATAAATATTATTTTTTCTTATAATGAGGTTTTGAATAAGAAATGTTATTTATTTCATTGTTTTTTTTTTCCATTTTTGATGATAGGTCACAAAGGTTTACTGATAACGATAAGTTAACGTTATATACGTTATATAACACAACATACGTTTTGTAACTTAATAATAGACTAATTTAAACATTTTCGAGATACATAGTTACGTACATATTGTCTAATAAACATCACAGGAAAAGTATTTCATCATATCACAACTCATGTCGTCTTCTATTTATTTCCTTTGTTGAAAATTAGATTTACTGAAAATAACAAAAAAGAAAACATTTTAATTTTGTCTT
Organism: Heliconius charithonia; assembly: GCA_030704555.1. NCBI lineage: Eukaryota > Metazoa > Arthropoda > Insecta > Lepidoptera > Nymphalidae > Heliconius > Heliconius charithonia. The sequence goes on from CM060828.1 coordinate 3,115,309, forward strand.
AGCTGCGGTCAATTAATCCAAACACGTCACGGTCACGTTTAATGACAAAATCTTTATAATAGGTTTCCTTTGCCTACTCTGATGCGTGAAACTGAAAAAAATTAAAAGTTATTCAGTATTCTCTCGTAAAAAACCCCCGGGACTTTTATAGAAAAAAAATATAAATATTTAATGTTCCACAGTTATAATCAATCCACTGAAGCATTGAAATTGCGCTTCGGTTGCTTCAGGAATAAAATTTTATACATATTGTCAAGGTAAATAGAAGAAAAGCGTAATATTACACTTCTTTCCTTGTCTACGACGTAGACGATTTCGTAGCACATAGAAAAACTGTATTTTTTTTAATATTATCATTTTGGCGGGGTTAAAATCTAATCAAGTTATTAAATTATTTAATAACGCAAAATGTCTTAAGTAAATAAAATAATAAATCAGCTTCACGCTGTATCCCGCACACAGCAGAGTAGGCAGAGGGAAACTAGTGTTTTTAGACACTCCATTCCCCACTTTCTGCCGATTTCTGGAGGCATTGCGTGTTGAGTGGCAGAACTCAACGCCGCTCTTAGCCTCGACACCAGAGCGAAGAAATGGAAATATAAATTTAAGTAAATATTTCATCTCCTCGAGTGGGGATCGAACCCACAACCAGTCGGTTTACAGTCACACTTCGTGCCGCTGCGCCACGACTGGCCTTTATGTCTTAGGTAATTTTATCAAAATCAAGGAATTTATTATAATTATCTTAATTTTATTATTACATTAACTTACACTCTTTAATTAAATGTTTCTGCAGTAGATATTATATTGGTTATTGTAATTTAAGCCTAGTTTATAAATAAACTATATTTTTTCTTTAAAAATATATAAACTTGTATATATATAGCTCTCCGGATATCAAAAAAATAAAAAATACAAAGTTAATCATACGTCAAAAAAACTAATGAATCTATAATATATACAATTAATTAGAAATCAACAATATTTTTATAGTAAAATTAAAAAAACAGGTGCTATAAAATAGAGGATAATCAACCTACAACACACAGACAAATTCCAAAATAACTGACAGTAGCAAATAGACTGCGACGGCAGTTTATTAATAGCGGTAGAAGTACGGAAGGGGAGTACTGTGTCAGTGGGTTACAGGGGCGTTAGATCTTTGATGCGTAATCGTTTTGATTTCTGTCGACTTTGTTTATTTTATGCGACGATTTTTCTTGTTGATATTGCAATTTTTTTTTATAAGATACTATAACTGATTTCATTTTAGAAAACAGAAAACTAATAATATGAATATTGGTTAATCGAGGCGCAGGGGTAAGTTTGTGTACAATACTGTAAACGCGACAGGTTCTGGGTTATGAGTTCCATTCCCGCTTGATGAAATGATATATTTATTATTTTTATTTTCTCGCCCTGATAAGGTTGAGTACCGTCACTCAACGCAAGAAGCAATACGTACTCTGGCTCTGCCTACTCTGCTATGTGCGGGATACAGTGTGAAACTAAACAAAAATACTCTCTCTGTGGATAATGCGTAAAATAAATTTAAACGAAAAATTAAATAATGACTTTATAATGTAGGCATTATTATTTCAAACTTTTATTATATATTCTTTATTGCACTTAAAAACAAGTAGGAAACACGAAAATTAAAAGGTTAGTTAGCAAAAGTGGGCTTATTTGTATATAAAAAAATACTTACTTTTCTATGTACACCATAAACTGAATAATTTAAAAGGATTCAGTAGCAAGAATATAATATTACACATAAAAACTAAACGAAAACTTCTAACTCCTTTAACTTTTGTTAAGCGTCGTATTTGCTGTTGCCAGAAACTTCGTCTGCATCGAATTTATTTAATTTATCTTCTTGCCAGGATTGATAAAAAGTTTTTTAAATAATAGATTTGCTGCTGTTTAAATGCCCTGTGCCCTTTATGTCGTTTGATCTTAAAAATATTAAAAGAACCGCCAACTTTTACCGACGGCTTGTATATTTAAACGAAAATAGCTGAAAATATGAGCATATGTCACATTTTATGCGCCCGAGATAACAATGACCGCAGCTACAGTGGGTTACGTCGACTTTATCTAAAGCCTTTATCAATAAATAAACATATCATCAAAATTATTAATTTTAAACAATGGTTCCTGAGATTAGCACCATTAGAACCAAACAAATTCTTCAGTTTTATAATATTTTATAAAGAAAGAACTGATAATAATACAATATTGTCATAGTGTAAATAATATAAACCTTCTTCTCACCCAGCATCCTTGATACGACGACCCTTGTTGATCTTGTTAAAAAATAAACAAATTTGTTATTATTAAGCGTTTTATATAACAAATTTCACATTTTATATCATGAATGTTAGTAATTGAAATTAAAAATGGTGTCAGGAAAATTGGGAAACAACTAAGAAAATATTTTTTATGTTATGAATACCAATAATAATACACGTTTATAATATTATCCTCTAATACTCTGAAACAGCTACTAATCTACTCGTGAACGTCTTAAGCCGCTTCGCTAAAAAGAACTTAAGATATAGAATATGATACCTTCTAGAACTACCTTCAAAAGATTTTTTTTAAGTTAAATTAATTATTTATAACTAATTATTAGGGATTTAAGAATATTTCGACGCTTAAAGTTTTTTTAAAAAAAAAAGAAACATTTATTTATACGATATAATTAATGTAATTCACATGTTGAGTGGCGAAATCCAATACCGAGCCCCATCTACCACAACTGAAAAAAGAAATGTATAAATATTTAATGAATTTTAAGTCCTCCCTTCCAACCTTTGAAAATTACATTAAATATTTGTAAATTTCAAAACGTTAAAAAAATAACTAAAATAAAATTAATATAAAAAAATAATATAAAAGATCAAGTGAAATCGAGCCAAAACACTAGTTGAAAAGAAAACATACCTTTATAAATCAAATCATGGCAGAAATAAAATTATTAAAGCGAAAAATCAATCCCCACCACTACGAAATCTGTAATTATAGATTCTAGGAACAGGGGGAATCTCGCGAGCACGGGATCCTCCACCTCCATAGGGGCGTGGAATCTGCACTGGGAGGTCCCGCCCTCCGACCTGCTCCAGAGGCCTCTGTCACCTCAGATCTAGTTGCAGTCGCAGCCTGGACCTCATACAGTCGACATCTCGCTCCTTTAGTGGTCTCTAACTAGTCGCTGAAAAGCTGTGGCAATATTGAGTTAGTCTTCTAAATTGTAAATAGCTTTAGATGAAAAACTTCAGATTTTTAAAAGGTTAATTTTAATCGGTGGAAATGGTCGTCAAATTATTTTTGTTTTGGTAAAATTGCCCAAATTGTGTTATGTGATTCTGGATAACCGAAAATCGTAAGTAAACTCTTTTTAAAATATTGTATTGAGTGCTTTAGATTTTATAGCAGATGCTTTATATTGTTTTTTTTTTACAGATAGATGTCTTATGTTAACCGAGCGCCATAAAATTATTAAATCTCTCTGTATATAAAAAGGCTTTTATTTATATCCTATGAGAAGAGACGTGGAACTAATATTTGTCTTATTTACCAATTAGGTGAGGTAAATTGATGTTTTTAAATTATATAATAATAATAATAATAATAATATAATACTTTATTGCACAAATAAGAAAAAGAATAAAAAAATAAAATAAAACAGTACATTATAACAACGGTTAACAAGTGTGCAAAGGCGGCCTTATCACTAAAAGCGATCTCTTACAGGCAACCAAAAGAAAAACGTAAGAAATAAATTTATAAAAGAAAGCAGAAAGGTGCAAAAAGTACTACGAAATACATAAACCAATATATAGTGAATTCAAAATTGTTTTAAGCATACATATTATAAATACATACTACATACACAAATACATTCATACATACATACACACATACATAAAATATATTCATACATACATACATACAACAGTTAAAAATAAATACATATACACTTATAATATTGTCCTTTTATGAATTAAGTTTAAGATAGTACTGTTTAAGACGTCGTTTAAATATCCCAATCGACTGGGACCGTCTTACTTCCAATGGCAGCTCATTCCATAATTTTACTGTTTTAACAGTAAAAGAGTCACTATAGCATCTCGTGCGGCATAATGGAATTTCGAGGATATAGTTATGGCGGGAACGGAGGTTTTGGGAATGTAGGGTGTCTGATCCTAGGAACTTAAAGCGGTCCTTGAGGTAAGAAGGTGTAACAGGATTGCAAAGGATGGCATAAAGGAGAGTGAGGGCATGCAAGTTACGCCTATATTCTATTGGCAACCATTTAAGTTGACTACGATACTGCGACACATGGTCATGTTTTCTTAACCCAAAAATAAATCTAATTATAAGATTTTGCAAACGCTCAAGTTTGTTCAGTAGTTGCTGGGACAGATCTAAGTAGCACGAATATATTTTTGATTTAAGTACTTCTTTTTTAAATATATAAATGTATTTTTTTACATTTTTTAAAAATTATTATTCAAAAACGGATTTCACAATATGTTATTTTTCAGGTAATCTTTTCCGGGGATGTCGAGGTCAGTACAAAATTTCTCTTTATACGCCACTAATAAAACATTTGATTTGTCTGTTCCTGCTTTCATACGGGAAACACCCGTTGTAATGATCATCGTTGTCATAGCAACGCTCATTATTTGGACGAAGCTTCGCGCCAACACTAATATTCTCGCCCCAATGGATCGAAGGAAGGACTCGAAACTTATTCTCATTTTTGTTTTATTTTCACGAATATTCTTTTCTTTACTCAATACTTTATATAAAATTGTTTTTATAACCTGATTCAAAATATATTATTTTATTTGATATTTATGTTCATTTAAGAAATGTTTGTTTTTAAAAAAAAAAATGAAGAAAAAGATATTAGTGCGGCGATCAGGTCGCCCTGTTAAATTGTTTATTTTGTGGAAAATTCGCCTATACCTCATCAAACTGAATATTCTACGCGTACGTGTATATTTATTAGCACATAGGCGCGAGGCTATAACGTTGCTAAGTGTAAATATAAAGATCGTAACAGTGAAATATCGTATTTATACAAGTAGAGTTATTACTTACATAAGGACATTTTGATGCTCTTTGTATATTGGGAAGTCAATTGTACATATTAAAATATTCACATATATTAAGGAATGAATAGATAACCACATGTGAGTGTTCTACATTTACCATGTTCCAAGTTAAACATAAGATATAATGTCAGTACCTAATATTCAAAATTAGAATAAAAATACTTGAATAACAACCATATCAACTGTTTTACTTACAGATAATTTGTTAGTAATAGAATATTTTGTAATATAAATTAATATAATATATAAATTTAAATATAATAAAAAAAACTATAAAAAAACAAAAAAAACTTATAAATCATCGTATGTTACATAAAAATATGTGTAGGTATTGTGTAAAAATAAGTTACCGATTGTAAAAATAATTATACCATTTTATGAAAATAAATATTAAGAATATTAATATACTGACCTTAAATTAAAGTAATGGTAAAACTATGTGAATAAGAAAAAAAATACAAAAAAGAAAATAAAAAACAAAAGTAAAAAAAAAAACACAAATAAAATAATAGACAAACATCTTGTGGAGCGTTTACTTGATAAGTAGATTAAAATAAAATTTGCTAGCTTGATTTGCATACGTACGAAAATAAATTGAAATGAATAAGGTAACTAGTACATAATATCAGTATACATATCTGAATAATTTTTTAGATACAGGTAGTAATTATATTAGAAAAAGTACTTAGACTTAGAAAAAAATCCATAAAAGCAGAAAAAAATAATAAAGGCACAAAATAAACGAATAAAATTATAAAAAAAAAACGAAATACAAAGTTTAATAGTCAAGTATTAGAATAGCAATTACAAATTATATATGTAGAGTAGAATAAGTAATAAGATAGGACATTTAGGATAAAAATTAGAAATAAGACGAAAATAATTAAGAAAATCTATCATACATTAGATTATGTATTAATGTAGTTAAGCTAGACCTAGTGTCAAAACACGCCACTTTTTGCCCAAATTCGAGTCACTGCGTGTTGAGTGATGGAACTCAACGCCGAATTTCATTATAAGCATGTTATAATAAGAAAAAAAAGGTGCATAATTACCATTGTAAGTACATAGTTACAGAGAAAGTAAATAAAAGTAAAATTAGAATTTTCATATAAATACGAAAAGCTTTTTTTTAAGATATTTAATAATAAAAAAATAGCGAAAGCTACTAGAGAGGATAAGAATGTAGTACTAAATATGAGAGTCCACTTCATATTTTAAAATTAAAATGTAAAAATAATTATAATAGCCACAAAAATAGATATAGACAAAATATTAAAAAAAAATCTATAAAATTAAATATATAAAAAAAATATAAAATTGACAAAACACAAAAAAATATTTTAAAATAAAAATATTTAAAAATAATTATAATAATCACAAAAATAGATAAAAGATAATATATAAAATGGAAAAAAATATAAAAGTAATTATAAAGGTTGTCTGGAAGAGATGGCTACTTAGCCATAAGACCGCCTTTTGTGCATTTTGTTTTTTATCATATTCTACGTGTGTATCTATTGTGGTGTACAAATAAAGTAATAAATATTCTAAAATAGCTTAAGGCATATAATAGGATTATTTTAGACTAATCATGGTTATAAAAAATATATTTTTAAAAATCTGGAAATAAAAAAAGTTACGAAATACAATAAAAGAAAAAAAATACATGAGAAAATATTATGTACGATGTACTATAGACTAAATTTGAAAAAAATAACGATATATTAGGATAGAATAATTATAAAATATTGAATTAGGTTAAAATTCTTAATTAAGGTATAAGATGTTAATTAAAAATAGCTTTTTTAAAAAAATCGTATATCAAAACTCTTCATGAGAGAAAAAAAAATATCGATAAAAATAAAAATTATGTGGAATAAAATTAATAGGTTTACTTTAGATTAAAAAAATTATGTATTACGAGCTTCAAATTCATCTAGTGTAGAATAATCAGTGTAAATATATAATTAATGTAATTTACCAATAATCAAATGTAAAATAATTATAATAATATCTTAAATTACAAAATATTTATTATAATATAATCGATAATCATAATAAATGATTATATCAATATTTGGTTTCGTAAAAAAAAATTAAAAAAAACCTCTCAGAATTACTAATTTATTGCACAAAAATATAAAAACATAGAGTAAGAATTTTAATAATATTTAAAAGTTAAGGTGTAAAAAATGCGAATTTGATTCGTAAAACTACGAATGAAAAATTTAATAGAATAACAATAACTGTAGAAATAATATGTATTCCTAGCTAGGTAACGATCCCAGCATAGGTGAAGGAGGCTTTATCTCGTCCATTGACAACTTCTGGAGCAACGTTCGTTTGGCTTGTCCTTTTCAGAAAAAAAATACTTTGTCATACTGCACTACAATGGATTTTTTATTACTTTTTTTTTTTCAATGTAAAGCTTATTAATTTTATCCCTTCTGTTTATTACACATTTGTAACTAATAATACCGTACTGTACACAAGATTAACAACCTTAGCTACTTCATTACCTATAGTAACTACATATATCATGTAAATTGATCAGCAATCGGAAAAGCGTATTACTATTTTTAAAATTTTAATACACTATCTTAAATAAGTTAAATAATAAAACAAACCATTTTCGTTATAGATAAAATAAACAAGAACCAATACCTACCTGAAATCCAGTACTCGTGTTAGAATAACCTTGGTGACCGTCCTTAGTATATCGATTGGATAAAGCCTAAAAATCATAAAGGCTAATGACATATAGTCAAGTCTAAAAGTAATGGATGCTTACTATAATATGTACATTCTCGTATAATACAAAGTTACGGTTAAAATCAGGGTAAATCAGGGTAAATCCAAAACTCTGAAATCTACGTAATATTGGATATTTTTTTGAACACTTGATTTCTAAATAATATAAGATATGTAAAGTAGTATTTAGTAATGCGATAATATAAGAATGTCTACAGGACAATAAACTTTTATGTTATTATTACACTCAACAGGTCATTTGGACTGTTCAAGTTAATTTTAATAATAAAAATGTATAATAAATATACCATAATAGTGTTTCTAAAATATTGCGTACGATTATAAATAATACAAAAAAAAAAACTTATAGTAAAATATTTCACTCTAGCAGTTTAGTTATAAAGTAATAAAGATACTATTATTAGATATTAATAAACGTAGTAAAGAATCAATACAAAAATATAGCTTTAGTAGTATAGTCAAAAAATTGTATATCACAAATATACAAAAAAAAAATTAAAAAAATTAAAACATAGTTATGATATAGAATTAATAAACTTAAAAAAAGAAAGAAAAAAACTACAAAAAAAGTAAAAAAAATAAATGAAATGTAAAAAAAATATATTATTTTAATAGTTTCGTAATAAAAGTAGCATAGAATAAGTAAATATAAAAATACCATAAGAAATAAAAAATACAGTAATGAGTAAGGAAATAGAAAATTATTCGCTATAGCAGTTGAATAATAAATGTAGTGTAGAATCGTTCAGATTTAAAATGATAGTTTTAAAAAAACAATAAAACTAATTATTTAATAATGATAATACACGTTAATTATGACGGCAAATATTAGAACTGTGATTTAAGATAAGAACGAAAGTAAAAATTTAATAAAATAAGTATCTAATATATATCAATTAAAATTATCACACTTCGATCAACTATATTATACAATACATTAGATTACCATTATTCTAAGGAAAAACGACTCGAGAAATAAGACCACAATAAGAGTTGTGCTCCTATTTGATTGAGCTGAGCCAAGTGAAGGTCTTACTAGTAAAAATGTGTGTATCGTTGTAATACTACTCCTCCTAACCAAGACCGTTAAACCTCCGTAAAACAATTTTGCAGGAAAGTTGCGGATGACACAATGATCCCAGCGAAATTGTTTAGTGATAGTTGTAATTGTAGTTTTTGATCAAATGGTCGAAATATATCCCATATAGTTAGTTATAGATATGTCAGTTTTAAAAAGTCATTTTATTTTAAGTACCTCTTGGTTTTTTTTTATTACATTGCGCAACATAACTTTGCTCAGCTCCACCCGCCGTGCACAGCATGTTGCGAATGATAATTTTAGTATGGTCCAACTTTAGCAAACCTGCGGATATGTTAAAATACCTCAATATGCTTTATAAAATCAGTATTAGGTAATTAAATACCACTCCATGCATGTTTTAGTTCAGACCAACCTATATTGGTTGGCAAAATTGTTTTACGGAGGTTTAACGGTCTTGGTTAGGAGGAGTAGTATTACAACGATACACACATTTTTACTAGTAAGACCTTCACTTGGCTCAGCTCAATCAAATAGGAGCACAACTCTTATTGTGGTCTTATTTCTCGAGTCGTTTTTCCTTAGAATAATGGTAATCTAATGTATTGTATAATATAGTTGATCGAAGTGTGATAATTTTAATTGATATATATTAGATACTTATTTTATTAAATTTTTACTTTCGTTCTTATCTTAAATCACAGTTCTAATATTTGCCGTCATAATTAACGTGTATTATCATTATTAAATAATTAGTTTTATTGTTTTTTTAAAACTATCATTTTAAATCTGAACGATTCTACACTACATTTATTATTCAACTGCTATAGCGAATAATTTTCTATTTCCTTACTCATTACTGTATTTTTTTATTTCTTATGGTATTTTTATATTTACTTATTCTATGCTACTTTTATTACGAAACTATTAAAATAATATATTTTTTTTACATTTCATTTATTTTTTTTACTTTTTTTGTAGTTTTTTTCTTTCTTTTTTAAGTTTATTAATTCTATATCATAACTATGTTTTAATTTTTTTAATTTTTTTTTTGTATATTTGTGATATACAATTTTTTGACTATACTACTAAAGCTATATTTTTGTATTGATTCTTTACTACGTTTATTAATATCTAATAATAGTATCTTTATTACTTTATAACTAAACTGCTAGAGTGAAATATTTTACTATAAGTTTTTTTTTTGTATTATTTATAATCGTACGCAATATTTTAGAAACACTATTATGGTATATTTATTATACATTTTTATTATTAAAATTAACTTGAACAGTCCAAATGACCTGTTGAGTGTAATAATAACATAAAAGTTTATTGTCCTGTAGACATTCTTATATTATCGCATTACTAAATACTACTTTACATATCTTATATTATTTAGATCGATCGATCGATCAACTATATTATACAATACATTAGATTACCATTATTCTAAGGAAAAACGACTCGAGAAATAAGACCACAATAAGAGTTGTGCTCCTATTTGATTGAGCTGAGCCAAGTGAAGGTCTTACTAGTAAAAATGTGTGTATCGTTGTAATACTACTCCTCCTAACCAAGACCGTTAAACCTCCGTAAAACAATTTTGCAGGAAAGTTGCGGATGACACAATGATCCCAGCGAAATTGTTTAGTGATAGTTGTAATTGTAGTTTTTGATCAAATGGTCGAAATATATCCCATATAGTTAGTTATAGATATGTCAGTTTTAAAAAGTCATTTTATTTTAAGTACCTCTTGGTTTTTTTTATTACATTGCGCAACATAACTTTGCTCAGCTCCACCCGCCGTGCACAGCATGTTGCGAATGATAATTTTAGTATGGTCCAACTTTAGCAAACCTGCGGATATGTTAAAATACCTCAATATGCTTTATAAAATCAGTATTAGGTAATTAAATACCACTCCATGCATGTTTTAGTTCAGACCAACCTATATTGGTTGGTCTGAACTAAAACATGCATGAAGTGGTTGTTCTAATTTAGATAATAATTTTTTAATGCCTTAACGCACTGTTATGAGGTTGGATTTTATTAAAATGATCTTATGACATAAGTGAGTGTGTAATAATATTTTGAATTTCTGTTTATATTGTCTGTTGCCATATTTGTAGGCCGTATTTGTATGCAATTTTTAAGTTATCTAGCATATAGTTGATCGAAGTTATCATAAAATAAAATGCCCATTTTAACATTTAGCTTCGCGACGAACCAATGATGTAACCATATGCTTTGGTACTACTATAATAGTTTTTTTACCCCTTTATACAATCTTCTTTAGCATATTTTATCTTAAAAATATCTTGATCGATCTATTTTGGTTCCTTTAACAGTAATGAATAATCTGTGGACAATATGACAAAATCGTTATACTCAGCACTTATAATTAATTAGCCGAGTCGGCAATACCCATAGGAAAATGTACCTTCAGAACATTCCGATAGATAAAAAATAAAGAACTTCAAAGGCGTGAAGTACCAAAATGGGCCTTTTAGTTTGTGCTAAGTTTAATAATAGCAGAGGAGCCGAAAGTAGCCTGACCTTTTTTATGTTAAAAAATCAGAAAGTTTAGCAGAAGGAGCCTATTTAGAAGTTATCATGTTGAGTGGCGGAACTGACGTTTTTGCCTCGACACCTGAGTGAAAAAGTTACATCCTCGAATAGGCATTGAACCCAACAGCTATATATATATATATATATATATATATATATAATGGCGAAACTTTTAAATTTTATAGCATTAATATTTTAAAATATCAAATTAAATATATATTTCATTAATAATAATTATAATTTTAAATAGTGTAATAATATATTTATTATAATATACTTATTATAATATATTATCATTAGACAACAAGATAAGTAACATAAAGATTAAATCTTATGTCTAGGTATTTACGCTTACAAAAGTTAGTTTAAGTAATATTATATAAAAATAGTATAAAAATTACAATAACATAAAATATAAAAGGGTTAATAACCTGGCCCACCTGGCGCCACGACTGGCCTCATAACGACATTATTATATGTCATATAATTATTATATGACATATAATAATGTCGTTATGAGGCCAGTCGTGGCGCAGTGGCACTAAGTGTGACTGTAAAACCTACTGGTTGTGGGTTCGAATCCCACTCGAGGAGATAAAATATTTACTTAAATTTATATTTCCATCTCTTCGCCCTGGTGTCGAGGCTAAGCGCGGCGTTGAGTTCTGCCACCCAACACGCAATGCCTCCAGAATTCGGCAGAAAGTGGGGAACGCAGTGTCTTAACACTGGTTCCGTCTGCCTACCCTGCTGTGTGCAGGATAGAGCGTGAAGCTGATTTGATTTGATTAGATTTAAGTCAAAATAATCGTTAGCTAACTAAGCAGATATTAAAAATAAAAAAAATACAAATGATAAGCAAAAACTTAGAAATAATATTTTATTACGCGTCAAAATAAGATAGATATATGTATGTGCAATATTAAGTAGATTTTGGTAATAAAAGTTGCAAAAAAATAAAAAAAAATTACAAGAAAATAAAATAAAAATTAATTATTAATTACTTTATTCATATTATATTATACATATGATATTATGCATATAACTATTAAGAAGTCTTTATAAAAAACAATAAATCATGATAACATGCTCATTTATGTCAAATTGAGATAATTTAAAAATATAATAAGTAAGAAATACATAAAACTACAACAAAAACATACAAATATAGACACTGCACTCCAGCTGCTACAACACGCCTAAAGAAGCAAGCCAGGATTAAGAACAATAGGTGTGGCTCTCTACATGGATGAAAACACTGAAAGGTTGGGCATAAGCTTCTGCAAGCCTAGAAATCACAAATACATTGCGATTTCACCTGATCTGGCTAGTCTGTTGAATGGTAGCACTAAGAAAATCGCAGTAAGACGCAAAATCTATAAAGCGTTACCCACGAAGATGATTACATGTCGAATAGTGAAATCGAAAAACAAATCGATAATACTGCTCGACTGCGGTGAAAGAACACCATTCGCGCGGGCTGCTCCATAAACTCCACCGAAAGTGGCTCAGAACGCCTTCAACGATTGACCGCAGAAGACAGAACCAAAAGTCCAGAGACAAAACACTCAGCTGCGAAGGCCATATGCAGAGGCTTTAGTGCAATTCTAGGAAACGTATTTGGCAGAAGGAAACTACGTGCGGATGACAGACAGGCGGTAGCACTGGAGGAGTTCACAAGGAAATCGACAGAAGTTCCAGCGATAACATCCCGGCCAAAACCTACGAAGGCAGCAATGGATATTGTACAACCACCAGACTTCTTACCAATTCGAGAGCACGAGGACCACTACAAGAACGCCATGCTGGAATTCCTTGCAGTTCTGAAAGCTACCAAACAAGTCAAGTTAAGTACGTGCAAGGAAATTATACTTGCTTTTCAAGGTGGATACTCAATTTTGGGAGTAAAACTTAAAGAGGCAGAAGGCGCGATATATAATAGGGATAGCGGCCAGACCATCGCGGGAAGCATGAAAGGCAATTACATGGCAGCATACAATGCAACATCCGGCTTTGTCGAGTTGAATGAAGAAGAGACCAGGAGAACTGGATACCTTAAATTCAACACGCCTGCAAATGATCCCATGGTGGTTACTGCAAAATGTACCAGGATTATGCTGGAGGAAAGAATGCTGGAAATGGCTCTACACCTCGATAACACTCTGGAATCTACAGCATTTTTTACATGGAAGGTGCCCAAGATGATGTGGGTAAACGGTGTTCCCGGGTGTGGTAAGACAACGTGGATAGTAAAACAATTTGACATTGCTAGGGATACAGTCGTAACAAGTACGACAGAAGCAGCTAACGAACTTCGAAAGAGGCTCTCGGAACGTATAGGGAACTTGGTTAAAAATAAAATCCGCACTATGGCTTCAATGCTGGCAACGGAGCACGACGAGAATCAGACAAGTGTAACCGCTTGATAGTCGACGAAGCTTTAATGAACAACTTTGGAGCGATAGTGATGGCAGGAAGAATCTCCGGAGCCGAGGAAATCCTTTTAATTGGAGGTGTCAATCAGCTACTTGACATTTTGTAAAATAACGTAAAGTTAAAAATATAATTTTCCTATTATAGGTATTAATTGTATGTAAACGATAATGTAATTAATATATATGATAAGGAAATTTGATACTACATTTAAAAAGGGTACGGACCAAGTGTCTGTAGTGTTAAGAAATAACAATAAAAAAAAAAAACATAGATAATTCATTATAAGAAAAAAAAGAAATATACGCAATAAATCCGGTTAAAATAGTTTTATTTAAAATGTGTAATAATCGTGAAAATCAAAGAACTTATTAAGTATATCCTAATGACATGGTCTTTATGTAAAATTTGGATAATTTAAAAAAATGAAAATCGAAAAAATATATAAAACTACAAAAAAATTCAAAAAGGTAAAAAATACGAAAAGTAAAAAATATAAAAAATAATAATTTAATATAAGGCCTAATAATATGGGATAGTAAATTTTATCATAAGCCAATCAAATAAATAAAAAAAGCAAAAAAAACGAATACACGAATAACAATAATATATCCAAAAATATGATAGATAATCATTTATAATCAGTCATAGTAGTAAGTAGTAAGAGGGTCATTGGTCACATTAATTCACAGATAAAACTTAAAGCATATTACATTAATAGGTTAAAAATATAAACCTAAGACATACAAAAAAAAGCATAAAAATAGTGGAGTAAGTAAGTACAAAAATATTGGCCTGCAGGGCAGTTTGTGGCGAGCTGTTGGGGAGTGACGACCCCACGGACCTGAGTCGTTCAGAGGGGAATGGTAATCTGTCCCCCGCTTCTGGCTTGCCTTCATTGGCCGGCAGAGTGGAGCTATGTTCTTGAGTGGTGGAATTACTCAGGAGAAACCTTCACGAGCTTTTCGTGATGGCCGACCACGTCCATGTTACACCCACAGCATTAAACTGCTTTGTGGGTAACACCTAGTGGAAGGCGAGCCACCGTCCGTCATCTATTCAATTTGAGACTGTTGAAAAGGCGGACGTCCGGTAGTCTCATTCAATAGACCAGTACTCACATCATCCCAAGTTTAATTTCTCATAGTACCATACTTTCCATAGCTCCTAAACGTTGACCGCTGATTATTTGTAGGATACCTAAAACATGTGTATATTTCCTCTCCATACGTCCAATATGTTTATATTCTTGTGCAAGTCTCCCAAACAACCGTGGATTTTTGACATCGAATATCTTAACAAAACATAAACAAGACATGCACGAGTAGTTGAATTCCGTTGTATAAATAAAATAATTTTGTACACAATTTATGCAGGAAAAACGAGTATAATAAAGCATATAATTAAAATTTAAAAACATAGTACATTAAATTTCATAATAAACGTAAATAATGAAGTAAAAAAAATCTTATCAAAACTGGGCTGTGTTTATATTAGTAGTTGGTTATCTTCTCACGCTGTAGTTAAGGTAGTATTGTAAATACCACATCACCCGCTCGAGTCCCACTCGGGCTGGTATCCGTAAAGGGATTTCCTCACGAAAAAAAAAAAAAAAAAGTATTGTAAATACGAATCGCCGGAGCTGTATTTGTGATATTTAGTAGTCCTTAGATTTAGCCTCTTCATCAGTTCTTTTATTTCATCTTCACTTGCACTTAAATATAGAGAATCTATGCGTAATGATTTAACACTCCTATTTTTACTTGTCATTTAATAAAATAGCGTTTTCTATAATAATAGATAAAATTGAAAATCCACCTGTACTTGAGCAAAAATATGTCTAAAACCCTAAACCATAAATTTTGGCAGTTAATAATTTTATATAAATTTCATTGATTTACCCAGATTCAAATTTAAATTACTTAAAAAATATATGTGTTACTTATGTCCCTATGTATATAAGTGTATAGTAAATACTATGTACATATAAAGTAAATGTTATAAATATATTAAAAAATATATATTGTAAATTTCCTCCCTTTAGTCAATTCAAACAATGTCTAGTTAAAAAATAGAGGCTAAATTCCCTCTTTTAGGGTTTCGGTACCTCAAAAGAAAAAAGGAGACCCTTATAATCTTACATCTACTATCTTATAATACTTGGCATCCATTCGTATCTTCATACCTCGCTACCCCAAACTGATACTAAAAATATAATTTCAAGGTCCTCAAAACAAAAAATAAAGCCAACACGATCAAAAGATACAACAATAAATTTGAAAATTAATAATTTACAGGTTATATCACAAAAAATACACAAAAAAGTTATATTTCCAGTAAATTTTATTCAAAAATACGGCCGTAACCTCGACCTTCAACTTTCCTGTAATATGGAATGAAGAAGTTGGTACGGGACCCAGCAAGCTAGCCTAACCATTTTATTGATATAATAGATAAGTGTAAATAGACATACAAAGCACGGTGTGTTTCACTACAAAGTACAAAATATTAAAGAAAAAAAAATCGAACTGATTACAGATACAATACTTCTAGGCGTAAGTGTATAAAACAAAAATAATTGAAGTAACTAAAGCTTTAATATTAACCTAAATAATCTTGGAATTATCGTGTAAATTAAATGTAAAAAAAAAATGTCCTTATGTAGTATATGTAATATATGTAACAAATTTGTAAATAGTATGATGGTGACCATATATGTATGTAATTGTACAATTTGTAAATAATCAGATTTAAGTTTTTCTTATTTTTATCTTAATCTTTAACGATGTTATGTATATTTTTTTTTAATTTCACTGTAAATATTAATTAAATTGTTTGTATCTTAAAGTATCTTATATAAATACAATATAAAGTAATTATTGTAATAACATTAAATATAATATATAAAGTAATGTATAGCATAAAAATCTTAGATATACAATAAACATAAGAAAGATTAGCGTGGGAATACTACCCCTTACTAATTTATAAAAATGTATTATACTGTAAAATGTATATTGTACTTGTACGAGATATTAGAAATTTGTAATTTAACTGTAAAAATATTATAAAATCATGATTCATCATTCATCTTAGATTAAATAGTTATTAATTAATTAATTTAGTGCAGCTGCGTTATATTATGTAAGACTTTGTATATACTATATAAAAATATGTAGATAAACATTTGTATATTAATATAATGAATAATTTAGGATAACGTAGGTTAATAGGTGGTGTTTCGTGTTTTTGTAGAGTTCAATGGTGATACCTCCTACAGAACTTATGTGAACCGACCTATTGATCTGCACTGCACTCCACAACAAGAGAATGGATACACAAATATTATGATAAAATATTTTCAGAAATAAAAAAAAAATGATAGGTGGAGATGTGAACATGTTTTGGGCACAAGTGAAGATGTTAATTTTTAGTTGACTTATTCTGAACACAAGATGTTCAGCGACACATCATTTGCTATCTCCAGAACGCATATATCATCATACCATCATATTATTATTTTGTAAAGCATTTTGTTTATTATTATCCTATAAAATAGATAAAACAACCAAATTGTGAATTCATATCACAGGTTGTCAGTATCTACAATCTTTATCAAAATTTGTTTAGCTGATTTCATTGATTACCACTGGTTAACGTTAAACGTTAATTAATTAAATAATCGCACTGGTAACGTGCACAGTGATCAGTTCCGCTGCTCAACACACCATGCCTTGATATTTCGGAAAAATGGCGGAAAGTGGAGAGCAGAAGTATCTTATTGGGAACAGTGTCTCAACACTAGATTCCCTCAGCTTAAATGGCTATATTCAAATAAAAAAAAATAAATATTAACAAGAAGGATACGTAGCTCTAAAATGCATATTCCCGATTCTTTTCTACAGCAACTTTTGGCATCAAAAAATCGGGATCTACTCGAAGAACATTTTATTTGAAATCCCATATTTTCCGTCGCTTTTAATTTATAGTGTTTCCACACTATCTATAAAAGCAACAGAAATTTATGAGGTTTCTAACTTTCAGCAAGAGACCAACACAGCAAAAACATACAATTAACATAAATGTAGACTGTAGTAATGCTATATATGTATTGTTCATATATACTTGTTGATGAGTTATTGTGGTCGACCAACAATATATTGTAAAGAAATTGATAATTATAATGAGACTTGATGATGAGGCCAGTCGTGGCGCAGTGGCACAAAGTGTGACTGTAAAACCGAGTGGTTGTGGATTCTATCCCCACTCGAGGAGATGAAATATAGTTAATTTATATTTCCAGTTCTTCGCTCTGGTGTCGAGGCGTTGAGTTCTGCCACTTAAAACGCAATGCCTCTAGAATTCAGCAGAAAGTGGGAACGGAGTGTCTTAACACTAGGTTCCCTCTGCCTACACTACTGTGTTCGGGATGCAGCGTGAAGCTGATTTTTATTTATGAGACTTTATGATCATGTGTAATTTAATGTTATTGTGTATGTAATTTAATTAATTGTAATATTTAGGTTTGTATAGTTTTATTCTCAGACAAAATATGGCAATCTTACATATCATTTAAATACAACACATATCCGACCAACCCAAGAAACCAATCATTTTTGAATTAATGTTTATACAATTTTCAGGAGAGTAATAGTTAAATTAAGAACTATTACTTTGGAATATACATAAATTTTTGTGTAAATTAGTGTACATGCTAATGTAAATACTTCCAAACCAAAACATCTGAAGAAGTACGGTTCATCATGTAAAAGTATCAAGAAGTACCCTTGAAATATAATCGGGGCTGTGATTTGGGTGTCAGTTTAGCCAATAGTTTACCACTCGTACATTTTACAGTCACGGCTTTGTTTCATAATACGAAACGAAACAAGAAGCTGTTTTCTCCAGTAAAATACTTGTACCTACATACGTATCTATATTTGTTGTCGTTGTGTTATTTTAATGACTAATTTTAACATAATATAAGGGCAACAAAAATTGGATATCTAATAACCACCTTAGTAATTGCTGTAAAATAAGATAAAGTGTATGTAATTGTGTACATTTTAATGTAACAGTGAGTCACGCTAAGGCAACAAAATAATTTTAAAAA
>CM060828.1:3134795-3400155 GCA_030704555.1 Heliconius charithonia
CATATCCCTTGAGGGAATTAATAATGTATTCACTTAGCTTAGCGGACTTTCTAATACTGTTGATGCTAATGAGCGCCACACTTTTTATAATCTTTATATGTACCATACATAAAATAAAGATCTTATATTTGTGTACAAATAAAAATTAAAACGCACACAGCAGTCTTCTCAACTTAGTCTTAAGACACTCCGTCCTCCACTTTCCGCCGAATTTTGCAGGCATTGGTGTTGAGTAGCGGAACTCAACGCTGCTTTTGCCTGGACACTAAAAGCGAAGAAATGAAAATATAAATTTAAATAACTATATTATTTTCTCGAGTGGGGATCGAAACCACAAACGTCGCTATACAGTCACACCCTTGTGCCCCTGGGCCACGACTGGCCTCATATTAATGATGAGATAATTATTGCGCTCGACTGGCACGCTAAGAGTCATAAAATAAGAAACAACAAGATAAACTATTTCAAATATTTTTTTCTATCCTTATCTTTTTTTCTTATTACCCGACTACGTAACGAGGACGAGGGTAATGTGCTTAGGTAATGCTTTATTTTCTACTTTTAAGTTTTATGCAGTAGGTTTTTGTTTTTTATTATATATTTTTATTATATATATATTTTTTTAATATGGAGAATTTAAGATTTATTAAAATGAAAAATGAGAAATGGAATGTCTTATACAGCCAGAAGCTAAAATAAAACATTAAATTTTAACTTTATTTATTCAGAATAGAGGCAAAAATATTTTCACGGCAATGTTTTCCCAGAATTATCCCTAAATTTCATTTACTGTTGTAGTACTTCATATAAAACGATTGTTCTTAAATATAAAAGTGTCATTAGGCGGAATTTGAACTCACAACGAACGTGTGTTAATCATTCTTATGTCAGATAATATTGTACGAGATATTAATGCGATGGTGGAAAAATATCTGAAACCCAAAAAAAATATTATTATACCTTTATATTTTAATTATCAATAATATTAGCATTAAATTAGGGGTGGCTATGGTGACTTTGTGGCCTAGTGAGCCAGGGCTGCTAAAATTAAATTGAATGATGTCATTTCTCCGCTCTGGTAAAGAAAGCGCGGCGTTGAGTTTCGTCATTTAACATGCAATATCTCGAAAATTATATGGAAAGTCGAAAACGCAGTGCCTAAAGCGCTATACGACAGAAAACATGATGCTGCTTCTTTTTATGTCCTCACATTGTATCCGGTACACAGCAGAGTAGGCAGAGGGAACCTCCCAATTCTAAAGGCATTGCGTGTTGAGTGGCAGAACTCAACAACTCAACGCGCTTTGCCTCGGCACCAGAGCGAAGAATGAAAAATGGGAATCGAACCAACAACCTATCGCGTTCCCTGCGCCACGACTGACTTCTTTTTATAATACAACATTTTATAATAAGATTTCAGTATCAAAATTTAATTTCAAACTACGTTACAACCTAGTTTTTCTAAAAACATTTTCCAAGAGAAATTGCGACGGAAATTGGAACCAATTGGGTTTGGCGGTGGCACCTGCGATTTTTTACGAACTTTCGATGCATTTTGCTGATGGAGTATTTTATTGGTTTAAGCACTTAACCAGCGTGCTTTTAAAATTAAATTATTCGCCGGTAGGGCCAACTCGCTTAATTACTCCACATTAATAGGATCGACCGGTTAAAAACATGGCATATTTCATCACATGAACTAATAATAATAGGATGATTAAGTAGCTGTCGTGTTGTTGTGTGGGTTCGACTGTAAACGGCGACGGTTGTGGATTCGATTCACACTCGGTATTTAATATTTTCATTTCTTCGCCCGAGGCAAAGCACTGCGTTGAGTTCCGCCACTCCGCAATGCCTCGAGAATTCGGCGGTATGTGGGAAACTGCGTATCTTAATACTAGGTTCCTAGGGTTTCTCTGCCTACCCTGTTGTGCGAAGTACAGCGTGATGTTATTTTTAAAGATAGCAAAATTTTGGGTCCCGTTGTGAAGTATAAGATCGAAAATCTGTTGTTACAATGTATTCAGACATCTCCGTGTAAACATTACTCTCCGTGTAAATTAAAATTATTGCTTCTGAGGTAGCGAAGCATTTATTATTTTTTCAACTAAAATGAAAATTGTGTATTAAAAATATTACAAAAACTATACGGATTATTTTAACGTGTGGTTCTAGTTGCCTAAAATAAATAAGATAAAATTGATTCCTTTTTTTTGTAAATAAAATTAACGGTTAGAGAATATCTTTCAAACTATGTATGCTTATAAGTAATATAAACTTTGAATGGGAATCGAACCATTGAACCATTAAAGCGCTTCGATAGCTTTAACAACAGAAGGCGGAAAGTCATTTTAAGGTCAAGAACAAGAAAAGTATAACAGAAAATATAAGTATCCTCTAGAAAATATAAGTTATCCCGTCTCTTTTTCCCTATTGTGAGTTCTACGACTTCGTAGACGATTTCGTAGCATATCGACAGTCGTAGTCGACAGTATGTAGAGGCCAGTTGTGGGGCAGGGCCACAAACACAACAAACAACTGTAAAAGCGCCAGGTTGCGGGTTCGATTCCCACTGAAATAAAATATTTAATATGTTCATTTCTTCGCTCTGGTGTCCAGGTCAAACCGTGGCGTTGAGTTCTGCTTCTCAACGCGCATTGCCTCCAGAATTCCGCGGAAAGTAGAAAGTATCATAATAAAATTATAATATTATTTTACATATCATATATTTTATCAGTATAAGCGGTGTGGTGTGTAAAACTAAGTACTACTTTCTGCCCCTCATTAAAGCTCACGAGCACTAATTGCGAACTGCTGCGTAATAACTCCGTGTATAAATTGATTGGAGTCTACAATTAAGTTTCGTTATAAAACCTAATAATGATGTACACCGGCTGACCATCGTACACAGTGAAAGGAGGGAGACGGTAGGGGTGTGACAAGGGTGTGTCTACAAGGTTATATTTAAAAAAAAATCAGCTTCACCTAGTGTTAAGACATTCCATTCCCCACTTTTTGCCGAATTCTGGAGGCATTGCGTGTTGAATAGCGGAACTCAACGCCGTGCTTTGACTGGAACACCAGAGCGAAAAAATGGAAATATAACTTTAAGTTATAAATATTATTTTTTCTTATAATGAGGTTTGAATAAGAAATGTTATTTATTTCATTGTTTTTTTTTTTCCATTTTTGATGATAGGTCACAAAGAGTTTAACTGATAACGAAAGTTAACGTTATATACGTTATATAACACAACATACGTTTTGTAACTTAATAATAGACTAATTAAACATTTTCGAGATACATAGTTACCGTACATATTGTCTAATAACATCACAGGAAAAGTATTTCATCATATCACAAACTCATGTCGTCTTCTATTTATTTCCTTTGTTGAAAAATTAGATTTACTGAAAATAAACAAAAAAGAAACATTTTAATTTTGTCTTAGCTGCGGTCAATTAATCCAACACGTCACGGTCACGTTTAATGACAAAATCTTTATAATAGGTTTCCTTTGCCTACTCTGATGCGTGAAACTGAAAAAAATTAAAAGTTATTCAGTATTCTCTCGTAAAAACCCCCGGGACTTTTATAGAAAAAAATATAAATATTTAATGTTCCACAGTTATAATCAATCCACTGAAGCATTGAAATTGCGCTTCGGTTGCTTCAGGAATAAAATTTTATACATATTGTCAAGGTAAATAGAAAGAAAAGCGTAATATTACACTTCTTTCCTTGTCTACGACGTAGACGATTTCGTAGCACAATAGAAAAACTGTATTTTTTTTTAATATTATCATTTTGGCGGGGTTAAAATCTAATCAAGTTATTAAATTATTTAATAACGCAAAATGTCTTAAGTAAATAAAATATAAATCAGCTTCACGCTGTATCCCGCACACAGCAGAGTAGGCAGAGGGAAACTAGTGTTTTTAGACACTCCATTCCCTCACTTTCTGCCGATTCTGGAGGCATTGCGTGTTGAGTGGCAGAACTCAACGCCGCTCTTAGCCTCGACACCAGAGCGAAGAAATGGAAAATATAAATTTAAGTAAATATTTCATCTCCTCGAGTGGGGATCGAACCCACAACCAGTCGGTTTACAGTCACACTTCGTGCCGCTGCGCCACGACTGGCCTTTATGTCTTAGGTAATTTTATCAAAATCAAGGAATTTATTATAATTATCTTAATTTTATTATTACATTAACTTACACTCTTTAATTAAATGTTTCTGCAGTAGATATTATATTGGTTATTGTAATTTAAGCCTAGTTTATAAATAAACTATATTTTTTCTTTAAAAATATATAAACTTGTATATATTATAGCTCTCCGGATACAAAAAAATAAAAAATACAAAGTTTAATCATACGTCAAAAAAACTAATGAATCTATAATATATACAATTAATTAGAAATCAACAATATTTTTATAGTAAAATTAAAAAAACAGGTGCTATAAAATAGAGGATAATCAACCTACAACACACAGACAAATTCCAAAATAACTGACAGTAGCAAATAGACTGCGACGGCAGTTTATTAATAGCGGTAGAAGTACGGAAGGGGAGTACTGTGTCAGTGGGTTACAGGGGCGTTAGATCTTTGATGCGTAATCGTTTTGATTTCTGTCGACTTTGTTTATTTTATGCGACGATTTTTCTTGTTGATATTGCAATTTTTTTTTATAAGATACTATAAACTGATTTCATTTTAGAAAACAGAAAAACTAATAATATGAAATATTGGTTAATCGAGGCGCAGGGGTAAGTTTGTGTACAATACTGTAAACGCGACAGGTTCTGGGTTATGAGTTCCCATTCCCGCTTGATGAAATGATATATTTATTATTTTTATTTTCTCGCCCTGATAAGGTTGAGTACCGTCACTCAACGCAAGAAGCAATACGTACTCTGGCTCTGCCTACTCTGCTATGTGCGGGATACAGTGTGAAACTAAACAAAAATACTCTCTCTGTGGATAATGCGTAAAATAAATTTAAACGAAAAATTAAATAATGACTTTATAATGTAGGCATTATTATTTCAAACTTTTATATATATTCTTTATTGCACTTAAAAACAAGTAGGAAACACGAAAATTAAAAGGTTAGTTAGCAAAAGTGGGCTTATTTGTATATAAAAAAATACTTACTTTTCTATGTACACCATAAACTGAATAATTTAAAAGGATTCAGTAGCAAGAATATAATATTACACATAAAAACTAAACGAAAACTTCTAACTCCTTTAAACTTTTGTTAAGGCGTCGTATTTGCTGTTGCCAGAAACTTCGTCTGCATCGAATTTATTTAATTTAATCTTCTTGCCAGGATTGATAAAAGTTTTTTAAATAATAGATTTGCTGCTGTTTAAATGCCCTGTGCCCTTTATGTCGTTTGATCTTAAAAAATATTAAAAGAACCGCACAACTTTTTACCGACGGCTTGTATATTTAAACGAAAATAGCTGAAAATATGAAGCATATGTCACATTTTATGCGCCCGAGATAACAATGACCGCAGCTACAAGTGGGTTACGTCGACTTTATCTAAAGCCTTTATCAATAAATAAACATATCATCAAAATTATTAATTTTAAACAATGGTTTCCTGAGATTAGCACCATTAGAACCAAACAAATTCTTCAGTTTTATAATATTTTATAAAGAAAGAACTGATAATAATACAATATTGTCATAGTGTAAATAAATATAAACCTTCTTCTACCCAGCCATCCTTGATACGACGACCCTTGTTGATCTTGGTTAAAAATAAACAAATTTGTTAT
This sequence comes from Heliconius charithonia, assembly GCA_030704555.1. Lineage (NCBI taxonomy): Eukaryota > Metazoa > Arthropoda > Insecta > Lepidoptera > Nymphalidae > Heliconius > Heliconius charithonia. The sequence continues at coordinate 3,140,593 of CM060828.1, forward strand.
TATTAAGGCGTTTTATATAACAAATTTCACATTTTATATCATGAATGTTAGTAATTGAAATTAAAAATGGTGTCAGGAAAATTGGGAAAACAAACTAAGAAAATATTTTTTATGTTAATGAATACCAATAAATAATACACGTTTATAATATTATCCTCTAATACTCTGAAACAGCTACTAATCTACTCGTGAACGTCTTAAGCCGCTTCGCTAAAAAGAACTTAAGATATAGAATATGATACCTTCTAGAACTACCCTTCAAAAGATTTTTTTTAAGTTAAATTAATTATTTATAACTAATTATTAGGGATTTAAGAATATTTCGACGCTTAAAGTTTTTTTTAAAAAAAAAAGAAACATTTATTTATACGATATAATTAATGTAATTCACATGTTGAGTGGCGAAATCCAATACCGAGCCCCATCTACCACAACTGAAAAAGAAATGTATAAATATTTAATGAATTTTAAGTCCTCCTTCCAACCTTTGAAAATTACATTAAATATTTGTAAATTTCAAAACGTTAAAAAAATAACTAAAATAAAATTAATATAAAAAAATAATATAAAAGATCAAGTGAAATCGAGCCAAAACACTAGTTGAAAAGAAAACATACCTTTATAAATCAAATCATGGCAGAAATAAAATTATTAAAGCGAAAAATCAATCCCCACCACTACGAAATCTGTAATTATAGATTCTAGGAACAGGGGGAATCTCGCGAGCACGGGATCCTCCACCTCCATAGGGGCGTGGAAATCTGCACTGGGAGGTCCCGCCCTCCGACCTGCTCCAGAGGCCTCTGTCACCTCAGATCTAGTTGCAGTCGCAGCCTGGACCTCATACAGTCGACATCTCGCTCCTTTAGTGGTCTCTAACTAGTCGCTGAAAAGCTGTGGCAATATTGAGTTAGTCTTCTAAATTGTAAATAGCTTTAGATGAAAAACTTCAGATTTTTAAAAAGGTTAATTTTAATCGGTGGAAATGGTCGTCAAATTATTTTTGTTTTGGTAAAATTGCCCAAATTGTGTTATGTGATTCTGGATAACCGAAAATCGTAAGTAAACTCTTTTTAAAATATTGTATTGAGTGCTTTAGATTTTATAGCAGATGCTTTATATTGTTTTTTTTTTACAGATAGATGTCTTATGTTAACCGAGCGCCATAAAATTATTAAATCTCTCTGTATATAAAAAGGCTTTTATTTATATCCTATGAGAAGAGACGTGGAAACTAATATTTGTCTTATTTACCAATTAGGTGAGGTAAATTGATGTTTTTAAATTATATAATAATAATAATAATAATAATATAATACTTTATTGCACAAATAAGAAAAGAATAAAAAAATAAAATAAAACAGTACATTATAACAACGGTTAACAAGTGTGCAAAGGCGGCCTTATCACTAAAAGCGATCTCTTACAGGCAACCAAAAGAAAAACGTAAGAAATAAATTTATAAAAGAAAGCAGAAAGGTGCAAAAAGTACTACGAAATACATAAACCAATATATAGTGAATTCAAAATTGTTTTAAGCATACATATTATAAATACATACTACATACACAAATACATTCATACATACATACACACATACATAAAATATATTCATACATACATACATACAACAGTTAAAAATAAATACATATACACTTATAATATTGTCCTTTTATGAATTAAGTTTAAGATAGTACTGTTTAAGACGTCGTTTAAATATCCCAATCGACTGGGACCGTCTTACTTCCAATGGCAGCTCATTCCATAATTTTACTGTTTTAACAGTAAAAGAGTCACTATAGCATCTCGTGCGGCATAATGGAATTTCGAGGATATAGTTATGGCGGGAACGGAGGTTTTGGGAATGTAGGGTGTCTGATCCTAGGAACTTAAAGCGGTCCTTGAGGTAAGAAGGTGTAACAGGATTGCAAAGGATGGCATAAAGGAGAGTGAGGGCATGCAAGTTACGCCTATATTCTATTGGCAACCATTTAAGTTGACTACGATACTGCGACACATGGTCATGTTTTCTTAACCCAAAAATAAATCTAATTATAAGATTTTGCAAACGCTCAAGTTTGTTCAGTAGTTGCTGGGACAGATCTAAGTAGCACGAATATATTTTTGATTTAAGTACTTCTTTTTTAAATATATAAATGTATTTTTTTACATTTTTTAAAAATTATTATTCAAAAACGGATTTCACAATATGTTATTTTTCAGGTAATCTTTTCCGGGGATGTCGAGGTCAGTACAAAATTTCTCTTTATACGCCACTAATAAAACATTTGATTTGTCTGTTCCTGCTTTCATACGGGAAACACCCGTTGTAATGATCATCGTTGTCATAGCAACGCTCATTATTTGGACGAAGCTTCGCGCCAACACTAATATTCTCGCCCCAATGGATCGAAGGAAGGACTCGAAACTTATTCTCATTTTTGTTTTATTTTCACGAATATTCTTTTCTTTACTCAATACTTTATATAAAATTGTTTTTATAACCTGATTCAAAATATATTATTTTATTTGATATTTATGTTCATTTAAGAAATGTTTGTTTTTAAAAAAAAAATGAAGAAAAAGATATTAGTGCGGCGATCAGGTCGCCCTGTTAAATTGTTTATTTTGTGGAAAATTCGCCTATACCTCATCAAACTGAATATTCTACGCGTACGTGTATATTTATTAGCACATAGGCGCGAGGCTATAACGTTGCTAAGTGTAAATATAAAGATCGTAACAGTGAAATATCGTATTTATACAAGTAGAGTTATTACTTACATAAGGACATTTTGATGCTCTTTGTATATTGGGAAGTCAATTGTACATATTAAAATATTCACATATATTAAGGAATGAATAGATAACCACATGTGAGTGTTCTACATTTACCATGTTCCAAGTTAAACATAAGATATAATGTCAGTACCTAATATTCAAAATTAGAATAAAAATACTTGAATAACAACCATATCAACTGTTTTACTTACAGATAATTTGTTAGTAATAGAATATTTTGTAATATAAATTAATATAATATATAAATTTAAATATAATAAAAAAAACTATAAAAAAACAAAAAAAACTTATAAATCATCGTATGTTACATAAAAATATGTGTAGGTATTGTGTAAAAATAAGTTACCGATTGTAAAAATAATTATACCATTTTATGAAAATAAATATTAAGAATATTAATATACTGACCTTAAATTAAAGTAATGGTAAAACTATGTGAATAAGAAAAAAAATACAAAAAAGAAAATAAAAAACAAAAGTAAAAAAAAAACACAAATAAAATAATAGACAAACATCTTGTGGAGCGTTTACTTGATAAGTAGATTAAAATAAAATTTGCTAGCTTGATTTGCATACGTACGAAAATAAATTGAAATGAATAAGGTAACTAGTACATAATATCAGTATACATATCTGAATAATTTTTTAGATACAGGTAGTAATTATATTAGAAAAAGTACTTAGACTTAGAAAAAAATCCATAAAAGCAGAAAAAAATAATAAAGGCACAAAATAAACGAATAAAATTATAAAAAAAAAACGAAATACAAAGTTTAATAGTCAAGTATTAGAATAGCAATTACAAATTATATATGTAGAGTAGAATAAGTAATAAGATAGGACATTTAGGATAAAAATTAGAAATAAGACGAAAATAATTAAGAAAATCTATCATACATTAGATTATGTATTAATGTAGTTAAGCTAGACCTAGTGTCAAAACACGCCACTTTTTGCCCAAATTCGAGTCACTGCGTGTTGAGTGATGGAACTCAACGCCGAATTTCATTATAAGCATGTTATAATAAGAAAAAAAAGGTGCATAATTACCATTGTAAGTACATAGTTACAGAGAAAGTAAATAAAAGTAAAATTAGAATTTTCATATAAATACGAAAAGCTTTTTTTTAAGATATTTAATAATAAAAAAATAGCGAAAGCTACTAGAGAGGATAAGAATGTAGTACTAAATATGAGAGTCCACTTCATATTTTAAAATTAAAATGTAAAAATAATTATAATAGCCACAAAAATAGATATAGACAAAATATTAAAAAAAAATCTATAAAATTAAATATATAAAAAAAAATATAAAATTGACAAAACACAAAAAAATATTTTAAAATAAAAATATTTAAAAATAATTATAATAATCACAAAAATAGATAAAAGATAATATATAAAATGGAAAAAAATATAAAAGTAATTATAAAGGTTGTCTGGAAGAGATGGCTACTTAGCCATAAGACCGCCTTTTGTGCATTTTGTTTTTTATCATATTCTACGTGTGTATCTATTGTGGTGTACAAATAAAGTAATAAATATTCTAAAATAGCTTAAGGCATATAATAGGATTATTTTAGACTAATCATGGTTATAAAAAATATATTTTTAAAAATCTGGAAATAAAAAAAGTTACGAAATACAATAAAAGAAAAAAAATACATGAGAAAATATTATGTACGATGTACTATAGACTAAATTTGAAAAAAATAACGATATATTAGGATAGAATAATTATAAAATATTGAATTAGGTTAAAATTCTTAATTAAGGTATAAGATGTTAATTAAAAATAGCTTTTTTAAAAAAATCGTATATCAAAACTCTTCATGAGAGAAAAAAAAATATCGATAAAAATAAAAATTATGTGGAATAAAATTAATAGGTTTACTTTAGATTAAAAAAATTATGTATTACGAGCTTCAAATTCATCTAGTGTAGAATAATCAGTGTAAATATATAATTAATGTAATTTACCAATAATCAAATGTAAAATAATTATAATAATATCTTAAATTACAAAATATTTATTATAATATAATCGATAATCATAATAAATGATTATATCAATATTTGGTTTCGTAAAAAAAAATTAAAAAAAACCTCTCAGAATTACTAATTTATTGCACAAAAATATAAAAACATAGAGTAAGAATTTTAATAATATTTAAAAGTTAAGGTGTAAAAAATGCGAATTTGATTCGTAAAACTACGAATGAAAAATTTAATAGAATAACAATAACTGTAGAAATAATATGTATTCCTAGCTAGGTAACGATCCCAGCATAGGTGAAGGAGGCTTTATCTCGTCCATTGACAACTTCTGGAGCAACGTTCGTTTGGCTTGTCCTTTTCAGAAAAAAAATACTTTGTCATACTGCACTACAATGGATTTTTTATTACTTTTTTTTTTTCAATGTAAAGCTTATTAATTTTATCCCTTCTGTTTATTACACATTTGTAACTAATAATACCGTACTGTACACAAGATTAACAACCTTAGCTACTTCATTACCTATAGTAACTACATATATCATGTAAATTGATCAGCAATCGGAAAAGCGTATTACTATTTTTAAAATTTTAATACACTATCTTAAATAAGTTAAATAATAAAACAAACCATTTTCGTTATAGATAAAATAAACAAGAACCAATACCTACCTGAAATCCAGTACTCGTGTTAGAATAACCTTGGTGACCGTCCTTAGTATATCGATTGGATAAAGCCTAAAAATCATAAAGGCTAATGACATATAGTCAAGTCTAAAAGTAATGGATGCTTACTATAATATGTACATTCTCGTATAATACAAAGTTACGGTTAAAATCAGGGTAAATCAGGGTAAATCCAAAACTCTGAAATCTACGTAATATTGGATATTTTTTTGAACACTTGATTTCTAAATAATATAAGATATGTAAAGTAGTATTTAGTAATGCGATAATATAAGAATGTCTACAGGACAATAAACTTTTATGTTATTATTACACTCAACAGGTCATTTGGACTGTTCAAGTTAATTTTAATAATAAAAATGTATAATAAATATACCATAATAGTGTTTCTAAAATATTGCGTACGATTATAAATAATACAAAAAAAAAAACTTATAGTAAAATATTTCACTCTAGCAGTTTAGTTATAAAGTAATAAAGATACTATTATTAGATATTAATAAACGTAGTAAAGAATCAATACAAAAATATAGCTTTAGTAGTATAGTCAAAAAATTGTATATCACAAATATACAAAAAAAAAATTAAAAAAATTAAAACATAGTTATGATATAGAATTAATAAACTTAAAAAAAGAAAGAAAAAAACTACAAAAAAAGTAAAAAAAATAAATGAAATGTAAAAAAAATATATTATTTTAATAGTTTCGTAATAAAAGTAGCATAGAATAAGTAAATATAAAAATACCATAAGAAATAAAAAAATACAGTAATGAGTAAGGAAATAGAAAATTATTCGCTATAGCAGTTGAATAATAAATGTAGTGTAGAATCGTTCAGATTTAAAATGATAGTTTTAAAAAAACAATAAAACTAATTATTTAATAATGATAATACACGTTAATTATGACGGCAAATATTAGAACTGTGATTTAAGATAAGAACGAAAGTAAAAATTTAATAAAATAAGTATCTAATATATATCAATTAAAATTATCACACTTCGATCAACTATATTATACAATACATTAGATTACCATTATTCTAAGGAAAAACGACTCGAGAAATAAGACCACAATAAGAGTTGTGCTCCTATTTGATTGAGCTGAGCCAAGTGAAGGTCTTACTAGTAAAAATGTGTGTATCGTTGTAATACTACTCCTCCTAACCAAGACCGTTAAACCTCCGTAAAACAATTTTGCAGGAAAGTTGCGGATGACACAATGATCCCAGCGAAATTGTTTAGTGATAGTTGTAATTGTAGTTTTTGATCAAATGGTCGAAATATATCCCATATAGTTAGTTATAGATATGTCAGTTTTAAAAAGTCATTTTATTTTAAGTACCTCTTGGTTTTTTTTTATTACATTGCGCAACATAACTTTGCTCAGCTCCACCCGCCGTGCACAGCATGTTGCGAATGATAATTTTAGTATGGTCCAACTTTAGCAAACCTGCGGATATGTTAAAATACCTCAATATGCTTTATAAAATCAGTATTAGGTAATTAAATACCACTCCATGCATGTTTTAGTTCAGACCAACCTATATTGGTTGGCAAAATTGTTTTACGGAGGTTTAACGGTCTTGGTTAGGAGGAGTAGTATTACAACGATACACACATTTTTACTAGTAAGACCTTCACTTGGCTCAGCTCAATCAAATAGGAGCACAACTCTTATTGTGGTCTTATTTCTCGAGTCGTTTTTCCTTAGAATAATGGTAATCTAATGTATTGTATAATATAGTTGATCGAAGTGTGATAATTTTAATTGATATATATTAGATACTTATTTTATTAAATTTTTACTTTCGTTCTTATCTTAAATCACAGTTCTAATATTTGCCGTCATAATTAACGTGTATTATCATTATTAAATAATTAGTTTTATTGTTTTTTTAAAACTATCATTTTAAATCTGAACGATTCTACACTACATTTATTATTCAACTGCTATAGCGAATAATTTTCTATTTCCTTACTCATTACTGTATTTTTTTATTTCTTATGGTATTTTTATATTTACTTATTCTATGCTACTTTTATTACGAAACTATTAAAATAATATATTTTTTTACATTTCATTTATTTTTTTTACTTTTTTTGTAGTTTTTTTCTTTCTTTTTTTAAGTTTATTAATTCTATATCATAACTATGTTTTAATTTTTTTAATTTTTTTTTGTATATTTGTGATATACAATTTTTTGACTATACTACTAAAGCTATATTTTTGTATTGATTCTTTACTACGTTTATTAATATCTAATAATAGTATCTTTATTACTTTATAACTAAACTGCTAGAGTGAAATATTTTACTATAAGTTTTTTTTTTGTATTATTTATAATCGTACGCAATATTTTAGAAACACTATTATGGTATATTTATTATACATTTTTATTATTAAAATTAACTTGAACAGTCCAAATGACCTGTTGAGTGTAATAATAACATAAAAGTTTATTGTCCTGTAGACATTCTTATATTATCGCATTACTAAATACTACTTTACATATCTTATATTATTTAGATCGATCGATCGATCAACTATATTATACAATACATTAGATTACCATTATTCTAAGGAAAAACGACTCGAGAAATAAGACCACAATAAGAGTTGTGCTCCTATTTGATTGAGCTGAGCCAAGTGAAGGTCTTACTAGTAAAAATGTGTGTATCGTTGTAATACTACTCCTCCTAACCAAGACCGTTAAACCTCCGTAAAACAATTTTGCAGGAAAGTTGCGGATGACACAATGATCCCAGCGAAATTGTTTAGTGATAGTTGTAATTGTAGTTTTTGATCAAATGGTCGAAATATATCCCATATAGTTAGTTATAGATATGTCAGTTTTAAAAAGTCATTTTATTTTAAGTACCTCTTGGTTTTTTTTTATTACATTGCGCAACATAACTTTGCTCAGCTCCACCCGCCGTGCACAGCATGTTGCGAATGATAATTTTAGTATGGTCCAACTTTAGCAAACCTGCGGATATGTTAAAATACCTCAATATGCTTTATAAAATCAGTATTAGGTAATTAAATACCACTCCATGCATGTTTTAGTTCAGACCAACCTATATTGGTTGGTCTGAACTAAAACATGCATGAAGTGGTTGTTCTAATTTAGATAATAATTTTTTAATGCCTTAACGCACTGTTATGAGGTTGGATTTTATTAAAATGATCTTATGACATAAGTGAGTGTGTAATAATATTTTGAATTTCTGTTTATATTGTCTGTTGCCATATTTGTAGGCCGTATTTGTATGCAATTTTTAAGTTATCTAGCATATAGTTGATCGAAGTTATCATAAAATAAAATGCCCATTTTAACATTTAGCTTCGCGACGAACCAATGATGTAACCATATGCTTTGGTACTACTATAATAGTTTTTTTACCCCTTTATACAATCTTCTTTAGCATATTTTATCTTAAAAATATCTTGATCGATCTATTTTGGTTCCTTTAACAGTAATGAATAATCTGTGGACAATATGACAAAATCGTTATACTCAGCACTTATAATTAATTAGCCGAGTCGGCAATACCCATAGGAAAATGTACCTTCAGAACATTCCGATAGATAAAAAATAAAGAACTTCAAAGGCGTGAAGTACCAAAATGGGCCTTTTAGTTTGTGCTAAGTTTAATAATAGCAGAGGAGCCGAAAGTAGCCTGACCTTTTTTATGTTAAAAAATCAGAAAGTTTAGCAGAAGGAGCCTATTTAGAAGTTATCATGTTGAGTGGCGGAACTGACGTTTTTGCCTCGACACCTGAGTGAAAAAGTTACATCCTCGAATAGGCATTGAACCCAACAGCTGTATATATATATATATATATATATATATATATATATATATATATATAATGGCGAAACTTTTAAATTTTATAGCATTAATATTTTAAAATATCAAATTAAATATATATTTCATTAATAATAATTATAATTTTAAATAGTGTAATAATATATTTATTATAATATACTTATTATAATATATTATCATTAGACAACAAGATAAGTAACATAAAGATTAAATCTTATGTCTAGGTATTTACGCTTACAAAAGTTAGTTTAAGTAATATTATATAAAAATAGTATAAAAATTACAATAACATAAAATATAAAAGGGTTAATAACCTGGCCCACCTGGCGCCACGACTGGCCTCATAACGACATTATTATATGTCATATAATTATTATATGACATATAATAATGTCGTTATGAGGCCAGTCGTGGCGCAGTGGCACTAAGTGTGACTGTAAAACCTACTGGTTGTGGGTTCGAATCCCACTCGAGGAGATAAAATATTTACTTAAATTTATATTTCCATCTCTTCGCCCTGGTGTCGAGGCTAAGCGCGGCGTTGAGTTCTGCCACCCAACACGCAATGCCTCCAGAATTCGGCAGAAAGTGGGGAACGCAGTGTCTTAACACTGGTTCCGTCTGCCTACCCTGCTGTGTGCAGGATAGAGCGTGAAGCTGATTTGATTTGATTAGATTTAAGTCAAAATAATCGTTAGCTAACTAAGCAGATATTAAAAATAAAAAAAATACAAATGATAAGCAAAAACTTAGAAATAATATTTTATTACGCGTCAAAATAAGATAGATATATGTATGTGCAATATTAAGTAGATTTTGGTAATAAAAGTTGCAAAAAAATAAAAAAAAATTACAAGAAAATAAAATAAAAATTAATTATTAATTACTTTATTCATATTATATTATACATATGATATTATGCATATAACTATTAAGAAGTCTTTATAAAAAACAATAAATCATGATAACATGCTCATTTATGTCAAATTGAGATAATTTAAAAATATAATAAGTAAGAAATACATAAAACTACAACAAAAACATACAAATATAGACACTGCACTCCAGCTGCTACAACACGCCTAAAGAAGCAAGCCAGGATTAAGAACAATAGGTGTGGCTCTCTACATGGATGAAAACACTGAAAGGTTGGGCATAAGCTTCTGCAAGCCTAGAAATCACAAATACATTGCGATTTCACCTGATCTGGCTAGTCTGTTGAATGGTAGCACTAAGAAAATCGCAGTAAGACGCAAAATCTATAAAGCGTTACCCACGAAGATGATTACATGTCGAATAGTGAAATCGAAAAACAAATCGATAATACTGCTCGACTGCGGTGAAAGAACACCATTCGCGCGGGCTGCTCCATAAACTCCACCGAAAGTGGCTCAGAACGCCTTCAACGATTGACCGCAGAAGACAGAACCAAAAGTCCAGAGACAAAACACTCAGCTGCGAAGGCCATATGCAGAGGCTTTAGTGCAATTCTAGGAAACGTATTTGGCAGAAGGAAACTACGTGCGGATGACAGACAGGCGGTAGCACTGGAGGAGTTCACAAGGAAATCGACAGAAGTTCCAGCGATAACATCCCGGCCAAAACCTACGAAGGCAGCAATGGATATTGTACAACCACCAGACTTCTTACCAATTCGAGAGCACGAGGACCACTACAAGAACGCCATGCTGGAATTCCTTGCAGTTCTGAAAGCTACCAAACAAGTCAAGTTAAGTACGTGCAAGGAAATTATACTTGCTTTTCAAGGTGGATACTCAATTTTGGGAGTAAAACTTAAAGAGGCAGAAGGCGCGATATATAATAGGGATAGCGGCCAGACCATCGCGGGAAGCATGAAAGGCAATTACATGGCAGCATACAATGCAACATCCGGCTTTGTCGAGTTGAATGAAGAAGAGACCAGGAGAACTGGATACCTTAAATTCAACACCCCGATCCCATGGTGGTTACTGCAAAATGTACCAGGATTATGCTGGAGGAAAGAATGCTGGAAATGGCTCTACGCCTCGATAACACTCTGGAATCTACAGCATTTTTTACGTTGAAGGTGCCCAAGATGATGTGGGTAAACGGTGTTCCCGGGTGTGGTAAGACAACGTGGATAGTAAAACAATTTGACATTGCTAGGGATACAGTCGTAACAAGTACGACAGAAGCAGCTAACGAACTTCGAAAGAGGCTCTCGGAACGTATAGGGAACTTGGTTAAAAATAAAATCCGCACTATGGCTTCAATGCTGGCAACGGAGCACGACGAGAATCAGACAAGTGTAACCGCTTGATAGTCGACGAAGCTTTAATGAACAACTTTGGAGCGATAGTGATGGCAGGAAGAATCTCCGGAGCCGAGGAAATCCTTTTAATTGGAGGTGTCAATCAGCTACTTGACATTTTGTAAAATAACGTAAAGTTAAAAATATAATTTTCCTATTATAGGTATTAATTGTATGTAAACGATAATGTAATTAATATATATGATAAGGAAATTTGATACTACATTTAAAAAGGGTACGGACCAAGTGTCTGTAGTGTTAAGAAATAACAATAAAAAAAAAAACATAGATAATTCATTATAAGAAAAAAAAGAAATATACGCAATAAATCCGGTTAAAATAGTTTTATTTAAAATGTGTAATAATCGTGAAAATCAAAGAACTTATTAAGTATATCCTAATGACATGGTCTTTATGTAAAATTTGGATAATTTAAAAAAATGAAAATCGAAAAAATATATAAAACTACAAAAAAAATTCAAAAAGGTAAAAAATACGAAAAGTAAAAAAATATAAAAAATAATAATTTAATATAAGGCCTAATAATATGGGATAGTAAATTTTATCATAAGCCAATCAAATAAATAAAAAAAGCAAAAAAAACGAATACACGAATAACAATAATATATCCAAAAATATGATAGATAATCATTTATAATCAGTCATAGTAGTAAGTAGTAAGAGGGTCATTGGTCACATTAATTCACAGATAAAACTTAAAGCATATTACATTAATAGGTTAAAAATATAAACCTAAGACATACAAAAAAAAGCATAAAAATAGTGGAGTAAGTAAGTACAAAAATATTGGCCTGCAGGGCAGTTTGTGGCGAGCTGTTGGGGAGTGACGACCCCACGGACCTGAGTCGTTCAGAGGGGAATGGTAATCTGTCCCCCGCTTCTGGCTTGCCTTCATTGGCCGGCAGAGTGGAGCTATGTTCTTGAGTGGTGGAATTACTCAGGAGAAACCTTCACGAGCTTTTCGTGATGGCCGACCACGTCCATGTTACACCCACAGCATTAAACTGCTTTGTGGGGTAACACCTAGTGGAAGGCGAGCCACCGTCCGTCATCTATTCAATTTGAGACTGTTGAAAAGGCGGACGTCCGGTAGTCTCATTCAATAGACCAGTACTCACATCATCCAAGTTTAATTTCTCATAGTACCATACTTTCCATAGCTCCTAAACGTTGACCGCTGATTATTTGTAGGATACCTAAAACATGTGTATATTTCCTCTCCATACGTCCAATATGTTTATATTCTTGTGCAAGTCTCCCAAACAACCGTGGATTTTTGACATCGAATATCTTAACAAAACATAAACAAGACATGCACGAGTAGTTGAATTCCGTTGTATAAATAAAATAATTTTGTACACAATTTATGCAGGAAAAACGAGTATAATAAAGCATATAATTAAAATTTAAAAACATAGTACATTAAATTTCATAATAAACGTAAATAATGAAGTAAAAAAAAATCTTATCAAAACTGGGCTGTGTTTATATTAGTAGTTGGTTATCTTCTCACGCTGTAGTTAAGGTAGTATTGTAAATACCACATCACCCGCTCGAGTCCCCACTCGGGCTGGTATCCGTAAAGGGATTTCCTCACGAAAAAAAAAAAAAAAAAAGTATTGTAAATACGAATCGCCGGAGCTGTATTTGTGATATTTAGTAGTCCTTAGATTTAGCCTCTTCATCAGTTCTTTTATTTTCATCTTCACTTGCACTTAAATATAGAGAATCTATGCGTAATGATTTAACACTCCTATTTTTACTTGTCATTTAATAAAAATAGCGTTTTCTATAATAATAGATAAAATTGAAAATCACCTGTACTTGAGCAAAAATATGTCTAAAACCCTAAACCATAAATTTTGGCAGTTAATAATTTTATATAAATTTCATTGATTTACCCAGATTCAAATTTAAATTACTTAAAAAATATATGTGTTACTTATGTCCCTATGTATATAAGTGTATAGTAAATACTATGTACATATAAAGTAAATGTATAAATATATTAAAAAATATATATTGTAAATTTCCTCCCTTTAGTCAATTCAAACCAATGTCTAGTTAAAAAATAGAGGCTAAATTCCCTCTTTTAGGGTTTCGGTACCTCAAAAGAAAAAAGGAGACCCTTATAATCTTACATCTACTATCTTATAATACTTGGCATCCATTCGTATCTTCATACCTCGCTACGCCCAAACTGATACTAAAAATATAATTTCAAGGTTTTTAAAACAAAAAATAAAGCCAACACGATCAAAAGATACAACAATAAATTTGAAAATTAATAATTTATAGGTTATATCACAAAAAATACACAAAAAAGTTATATTTCCAGTAAATTTTATTCAAAAATACGGCCGTAACCTCGACCTTCAACTTTCCTGTTGGAAAAGAAGTTGGTACGGGACCCAGCAAGCTAGCCTAACCATTTTATTGATATAATAGATAAGTGTAAATAGACATACAAAGCACGGTGTGTTTCACTACAAAGTACAAAATATTAAAGAAAAAAAAATCGAACTGATTACAGATACAATACTTCTAGGCGTAAGTGTATAAAACAAAAATAATTGAAGTAATAAAAGCTTTATAATATTAACCTAAATAATCTTGGAATTATCGTGTAAATTAAATGTAAAAAAAAATGTCCTTATGTAGTATATGTAATATATGTAACAAATTTGTAAATAGTATGATGGTGACCATATATGTATGTAATTGTACAATTTGTAAATAATCAGATTTAAGTTTTTCTTATTTTTATCTTAATCTTTAACGATGTTATGTTATATTTTTTTTTAATTTCACTGTAAATATTAATTAAATTGTTTGTATCTTAAAGTATCTTATATAAATACAATATAAAGTAATTATTGTAATAACATTAAATATAATAATATAAAGTAATGTATAGCATAAAAATCTTAGATATACAATAAAACATAAGAAAGATTAGCGTGGGAATACTACCCTTACTAATTTATAAAAATGTATTATACTGTAAAATGTATATTGTACTTGTACGAAGATATTAGAAATTTTGTAATTTAACTGTAAAAATATTATAAAATCATGATTCATCATTCATCTTAGATTAAATAGTTATTAATTAATTAATTTAGTGCAGCTGCGTATATTATGTAAGACTTTGTATATACTATATAAAAATATGTAGATAAACATTTTGTATATATAATATAATGAATAATTTAGGATAACGTAGGTTAATAGGTGGTGTTTCGTGTTTTTGTAGAGTTCAATGGTGATACCTCCTACAGAACTTATGTGAACCGACCTATTGATCTGCACTGCACTCCACAACAAGAGAATGGATACACAAATATTATGATAAAATATTTTCAGAAATAAAAAAAAAATGATAGGTGGAGATGTGAACATGTTTTGGGCACAAGTGAAGATGTTAATTTTTAGTTGACTTATTCTGAACAAGACATGTTCAGCGACACATCATTTGCTATCTCCAGAACGCATATATCATCATACCATCATATTTATTATTTTGTAAAGCATTTTGTTTATTATTATCCTATAAATAGATAAAACAACCAAATTGTGAATTCATATCACAGGTTGTCAGTATCTACAATCTTTATCAAAATTTGTTTAGCTGATTTCATTGATTACCACTGGTTAACGTTAAACGTTAATTAATTAAATAATCGCACTGGTAACGTGCACAGTGATCAGTTCCGCTGCTCAACACACCATGCCTTGATATTTCGGAAAAATGGCGGAAAGTGGAGAGCAGAAGTATCTTATTGGGAACAGTGTCTCAACACTAGATTCCCTCAGCTTAAATGGCTATATTCAAATAAAAAAAAATAAATATTAACAAGAAGGATACGTAGCTCTAAAATGCATATTCCCGATTCTTTTCTACAGCAACTTTTGGCATCAAAAAATCGGGATCTACTCGAAGAACATTTTATTTGAAATCCCATATTTTCCGTCGCTTTTAATTTATAGTGTTTCCACACTATCTATAAAAGCAACAGAAATTTATGAGGTTTCTAACTTTCAGCAAGAGACCAGCACAGCAAAAACATACAATTAACATAAATGTAGACTGTAGTAATGCTATATATGTATTGTTCATATATACTTGTTGATGAGTTATTGTGGTCGACTAACAATATATTGTAAACATATTGATAATTATAATGAGACTTGATGATAAGGCCAGTCGTGGCGCAGTGGCACAAAGTGTGACTGTAAAACCGAGTGGTTGTGGGTTCTATCTCCACTCGAGGAGATGAAATATAGTAAATTTATATTTCCAGTTCTTCGCTCTGGTGTCGAGGCGTTGAGTTCTGCCACTTAAAACGCAATGCCTCTAGAATTCAGCAGAAAGTGGGGAACGGAGTGTTTTAACACTAAGTTCCCTCTGCCTACACTACTGTGTGCGGGATACAGCGTGAAGCTGATTTTTATTTATATGTTATTGTGTATGTAATTTAATTAATTGTAATATTTAGGTTTGTATAGTTTTATTCTCGGACAAAATATGGCAATCTTACATATCATTTAAATACAACACATATCCGACCAACCCAAGAAACCAATCATTTTTGAATTAATGTTTATACAATTTTCAGGAGAGTAAGGTTAAATTAGAACTATTACTTTGGAATATACATAAATTTTTGTGTAAATTAGTGTACATGCTAATGTAAATACTTCCAAACCAAAACATCTGAAGAAGTACGGTTCATCATGTAAAAGTATCAAGAAGTACCCTTGAAATATAATCGGGGCTGTGATTTGGGTGTCAGTTTAGCCAATAGTTTACCACTCGTACATTTTACAGTCACGGCTTTGTTTCATAATACGAAACGAAACAAGAAGCTGTTTTCTTTCTTTACATACGTATCTATATTTGTTGTCGTTGTGTTATTTTAATGACTAATTTTAACATAATATAAGGGCAACAAAAATTGGATATTTAATAACCACCTTAGTAATTGCTGTAAAATAATATAAAGTGTATGTAATTGTGTACATTTTAATGTAACAGTGAGTCACGCTAAGGCAACAAAATAATTTTAAAAAAATGCTGCATTCGATGCGAACCAATAGCAGTTCTTCTTCTCTCAAAATGGCTCTCTTGGTGAGGCTCATCGTCGTACTTAAAATCGAAATCTGAAATATCATTTATTTATTATGATCGGAAGATCAGAAGATTTATCTAATTTATTTTGATTATCAATTCATCTTATTCATTGTACGATCTGCCATTCCTGGCCGTATATTGGTTATATAATCATATAACGACATTTTGTATCGGTTTATGTACAATTTATAAGTTATTGTACTCTTATAAGAATGCATATTGTTACAGTCCACAATTCGTATAATGCTATTTTATGTTAAACGCATTCCCATATTTTTCATCACTTTAGTACTATTATTAACTTTAATAGCTATATTTTTGGTGAAGGCAATTGTCGGGGATGTACGACAGATGTGAACTGACTTGAAACAAATTAATAAGTTTCTATTAGGAAATATTATTAAATCTTTATCTATCCAATCTTCTAACATGGATTTTGTAATTCAATTACTATCAAAATGTATAATTGTGTTTAATGTTATTGGCATTTCCATATTTTTCCTCATTTTAGTACTGCTAGTTTTACTAACTACAGTTAAGATGAGGGGAAGTATTGGAGGTGAACGATACGCTGCGGAACAACGGAACAGGGATTGAAGAAATTGAAAAAAATCTAATAGAAAATAATATAAAATTTCCCAACATGGATTTTATAGTTCGAATACAATCAAAATGTATAATTGTGATTAATGTTATCGGCATTCCCATATTTTTCGTCACTTTAAGTATAGCTTCAATAGCTATACTTAAAGTGAGGAAAATTATTGGGGGTGTACGACAAGCTGCGGCATCCTGGAAGTGACTTGAAAGAAATAAAAAAAATCTACTATAATAATATTATGTCTTAATAATATTAAAATAATATATTCCAAGATGGATTTAGTTGTTCGAATACTATCAAATCTTGTTAGTGATTTATTACTGTTGTATTTATCATACATCTCCTACATATTGCAGGATACTTACTTACTTCGGTCCAAAATAATAGTTTGTTTTATGAGATTTTAACAGGATCACCATTTGGAGCTATGTAATTAAGATTTTATGGGAACAGTTAAGGTAAAAAAATAATAATAAAGACAGATCCTTAACTGATCCCACGATATGTTTTTACAATATCAGCAAAAATATTATGTGTTGTATCACAAGTTAATACAACACATAACCGATATCTTACTGTACGGTGTACGGTGATAGTATCACAAGTGAAGTTAAAATTATTCAACAATTCATTTTGTTTTTTTGGATCGTTGTATATTATTGAATTTCTTATGATAATTATAACAGATATATTTTTGTCAAATGGTATTTATAAATCTATAACATTTCTCCATAGGATTCCATAGGATCACCATTTTCAGAAATGTACTAATGTTTTGAGGCAGCTGTTAAAGATATCACCTAATTATTAAAGTGACCTTTTACAATTGCCCTTAAACATTAATACTCTTTTGCAAGCAATATTACCTGAGAAAATACTTTATATATAAAGTTAAATTAACCGATTGGTTATTAAATTTGGATTATGATCAGACAGAGAACCTATTGGTCATATAGCTTGATATCGAGGTATTCATCATACGTACGCACACACACACTACACACTCTCACACCCTTACACACCTCACAAAACCATCACCCACATCAATTACTCTAATAATGTCTTAATTGTATACTATATTTTTTAAGTAATTGTTTGTTATAATATAATTGCATGTTTTTATTTTTTTAATTTTTTTATCATTATTATTTTTTAATTTGTTCTACTTTAAACAATCTTTGTTACTCATACAACTTTATAAAACGACGCTTGTGAGGCGGGCGTTAATAACTGCTACACAGTTTATAACTAATGCGGTTATTATCGTTATAGATTATTATTTTGTTTGTAATTTTGATATGAATAAATTATTATTATTATTATTTATATTGTTTATTTCTTTTTAAAACAAGATTTCTTTATGATTTAAGTGCTAAGTTTAGTTTTACAGCCTAATTCAAACGTCTCTGATCTGAGACAATTGTCACTAAATCTTATTACAGCAACATCACTAATAATACCAATTCAACAAGACGCAAAAATTAAGAATTTTAGAATATACATAATCTTCTTCTACCTGGCATTAGTCCCGGCTTTTGCCAGGGTCTGCCTTCCTACTCAACCTACTCCACTTTTCACGGTCTTTAGCGTTCCGTTGGTTAGACCATTGGCTCTCATGTCCTGCTTCACGACATCCAACAAGCGCTTCCTTGGGCGTCCGAGAGGTCTCACTCCAGGGACTGACATAGCAAGGCACTTGCATCCAACATAGTTCTTAGGCCGGCGCGTAACGTGACCAAACCATCTCAGGCGGCGCTCTTGGAGCTTATTCGCTACGTCACGGACTCCAAGACTACCTCGAATGAATGTGTTGCGTATGCGGTCAGACCGCCTTACGCCGCACATCCACCGCAGCATCTTCATTTCCGTGACGTGAAGCTCCTGAGTGTGCCAAGAAAGTGCTGGCCAACATTCGCTGCCGTATAAAAGAACCGGTCGGATGATGCTCTTGTATATCAGACCCTTGAGTTTGGGCGGTATCCTGCGATCGCAGACCACACCAGTGACCTCCCGCCATTTGGCCCAAGCAGCGCTTATCCGGCTATAGACATCGTGATCGATGCCTCCAGACTCGTGCGTAACGGATCCAAGGTACCTGAACTTTTTCGACTTAACGGCTGGTTCAGGACCTATAAGGATAGTGCTCGAGTCCGGGCTCCCGCAGGTCATGTACTCGGTCTTCGACACATTAAGTTTAAGACCGCCGTTCTCAAGCGTACCCTTCCACAGGTTCACTCTACGCTCCAGCATCAGTCGGTTCTCATCAATGAGTGCTATATCATCGGCATACATCATCAGCCATGGAGGCTGGTCTTGGATGTGAGCCGAGACAGTATCGAGCACCACATTGAATAAGAACGGACTAAGAGCCGAGCCCTGGTGAACCCCTACTGTAATGTGGAAGGGTTCAGTGTCGCAAACAGCAGTCCTAACCATAGAAGCGGAATCGTGGTACATATCTCTGATAATCCCAATATACGCCTCAGGGATCCCTTTGGATCGCAATGCCCACCAGATACACTGACGAGGCAAACAGTCAAAGGCCTTCTGCAGATCTAAAAAGGCCACATGCAGAGCTCTCCTTTTTTTTCCTGTATGCCTCCATCAATGTTCTGAAGGCGAAAACGGCGTCCATAGTGCCCGATCCTGGCTGAAATCCATATTGAGACTCAGAAACAGTACACTCGCGGCGGAGCCTGAGGTCGATCATGCGCTCGAAGAGCTTCATGGTATGACTCATAAGCTTAATGCCCCTATAACTACCACAATCTTGAACACTGCCCCTTCCCTTGTAAATAGGGGTAATGAAGGTAAGCCGCCACTGGTGTGGCATCTTTCCAGTGTTCAAGATATGGTTAAAAAGGACAGTAAGTATGAGGACACCAAGAGAGCCCAACGATTTCCACGCTTCGATCGGGATATCGTCAGGTCCCACCGCTTTTCCGTTCTTCATGCGTCGAAGGCAATTACGAGTTTCGTCAAGGGTTATTGGGGCAATAAGTCCGAGGTTAGGGGGTGGGTCGTGTTGAAGACTGCATGGGTGCTGAGTATTCAGCAACTCCTGGAAGTAGCTTCTCCACCTCTCCTTCACAGAGTCATGACTACAGAGCAGCGTGCCCTGGGAATCTCTGACGCAAAGACATTTTGCGATATCTTGCGTCGCTTTATCCCGGGAACGTGCCAGCTTGTAAATGAACTTCTGCCCCTCCACAGTTTCAAGTTTATCATACAATGGTGACAAACTCTCACTGCGGGCTCTGGCTACAGCTCTTTTACTGGCATGTTTAGCTACTATGTACTCCAGTCTGTCTTCAGGAGAGTTGGATTGCTGCCACTTCTTAAAGGCATCCTTCTTTTCACGAGTCACCTACTGCACCTTGTCATTCCACCACCATGTCTCCTTGTCGATGACACGTCCTCCCTTAGAAAGGCCAAGAACTTGCCTGCCTGCCGCAATGATTGCCGACTGAGCTCGATCCCAAGCATCCTGAGCAGTCTCGGTGTTAGTCAAAAGAAGATGACTTTTCACCTCTGCCAGGAACTCGGTCTGCCTTGGTCCATTCAGCAACCACCACTTGATCCGAGGCCTACGTTTCTCGGCTACTTTCTTCTTCGGAGTGACTTTAAAGTCCATGACAAGAAGACGATGTTGGGCCGTTAGACTTTCGCCTGAATTGACCTTACAGTTAGTTACCCTACCCATATGACACCGTCTGGTCAATAAGTAAAAAAAAAATGATGCACTTCTCAGATTGAGGTCAGGAAATTCATCAATGCTTCATATTATTTATTTAAAAATACGTGGCGCGGTAAGCGCAAACAGGTAAATTTAAGATATTTTTACATGTTCATAAAATCTACACATTATTTCGTTGATTACAACGCTTACTAATTTTCAATTTTTCTTTTATTTATACCTTCTCTGCTTCTCATCAGGACCAGCATTTTTCAATAATGTAATTTAGGTTTTATGACCATTGCCCAAGGTATTGCCTGACTTTGAACGTCATGTGCCTGCATCAATTGTCACTAAATCTTTTTACAAAACACCTCCCGTAAAGAAACTTTCTTCTCAACCTTTATTTTTAACCTAATTTGTGTTTTTTTTATCAGGACCGATATTTTTCAAAGTAATTAAGATTTTATGACAACTGTTCAAGGCAGCATTGTCTAATTTAAGCAACGCTTGCCTTAAACATATGTTACTAATTCTTATTACAAGTACAAATTCAATAAGATGCGGAAAAGGAGAATTATTGAATTTATAATATACCTATTATATTTTAATTATAATGTCATTATTTAATTTACAGAGCTGCTTCATTTCATTTGTAAAGATGTCTATTAGATTTAGATATCACTAAAATGTTTAATTCCATTTACATAATCGTTACTGAATAAGGCAAAGAGAACTCGAAATATATAACTTTCCATTTCAACATTTTTTAAAATTTAATATAGATTTTGTCACAACTGTTCAAGGTATGGCATACCTTCAACAATTGTCACAAAATCTTATTACAGCTATTTCAAAAGTTCCAAGATGCAAAATATTAAAAATTTTTCAAGATGCAAAATATTCAAAATTTTGTTATCATTTAAAAGGTTGACATGGGAAGCGCTGAAAATACCTACAGGATTTAGTAGCTATAAAATCTGTAACTCTTATAGTTGATTTCAGAATTTATTGATGAGACATCTCGTGTACATAGTAGAGTATCTACGGAAAAGAAGCTTGCTTCTCTATTTTATTTTTAACTTAACCCTTATTTTTTTCATCAGGACAAACATTTATGGCAATGTAATAAAGGTTTTATGACATCTATTGAAGGTATTGCCTAAATTAAAATGTCTGTCACCCTCATTAAATATCAGTAAATCTTGTTACCATTTTATCACCAGGGCAGAGTTTAATAGCTAATTATTTTAACTTTGTTTTTAGATATGAAAGTGCAGCAACAACTATAATTCGGGGGGTGTATGAAGATATCTTTCAAGTCTAATAATATAATAATCTAATCTTTTGGATATAAAAAACAAAGAATACTTGATAAAGAAGATATTCAATTGTTTGTAGCAGTTTTCTTATTATTATATTTTATCTTGCTAATTTCAACAATGTTCTTTATTTTAATTGTGCCATGAAAATATTTTTAATTAAGTTTTGTTAGTTTAAGTTTTAATTGATTTTTTTCTTATATGATAACCTATCGTCAATCAATCACACGGATGTTCAAATTTCTTAATCCACTTTACAGTAAAATAAGTACTTCTATTCAATTTTCCTGTAATGTTGATTGATAAATAAGAATCAGAATCAGCGTTGATATCAATTATTTATTGAATGAAATATTTAAGTTTTTCTTCAAGCAGCCAGAAGAATTTCGAAGGTGTTTTGACTATTGCCCAAGATTGTAGTACTATTGATGTATATTTTTTACTATAATACTGATCTTTAGTCAGAAAAGCCTACATCGAGAACAATTGAGAAGAGATGAACTCACAAGGATCTAAGGACAATAATGAAATTCTTAGCTAAGGACCAACATTATTGAAGTACGTATTAGCAGTATATTTCTATAATGTTAGTCCATAGGGAAGACAGGAAATAAAATTCATGTTTTAAATATCGTCTTATACATACGTATATATGTATGTATATTCTTATTTACTCGTAAAGAAGATAGAAGATGTCAAGATTTTTCGAGCTATTTCTCAATATTATACTAATTTGTATATAATTTTGATCGATAGTAAAAAAAAATCTATTCCGCTTTACATTCACTGTTGATAGTAACCAAAAATACATGGCTAGATATTGATTGTCCTTCTTCACTGAAAAAATATACTGTATGAAAAGGAGATTGGGTCGTACTGTTCGTAGATTGTATAGTTTTCGACAGTTAACTTAATTTCTTGTCCAATGTTGTCTTTTTAAGAATTAATGATTATAATATATAATTTTATGTCAATAAACTATTTTTATATATAATTTTGTTTCATTTCATTTCTTAACAAAAACAATAAAACAATTTAATATTCAAAATTAATTTGGTTAAAATTAAAATTAATTTATGTATTAGTTTTTATTAATTAATTAATTTGATATTGGTTTGGTTTAAAATATTAAGTTGGTTTTATCGTAAAAAAATTTAACATAAAATACAAGAATACACATATTTAAGAGTAAAATATATATAAGTTCGCTCAAGCTGTTTCCGACTTGCCTCCCAACTTTCGAGACATTGCGTTTTAAGATTCGAAACTCAAAGAGAGCAGCTTGATCAGAGCCTGAGAGCTGCTACCCTAAGCGTTGGCTTAAGAGACCTCTTTAAAATACGCAACGATGAATCTACTACTGCTGTATTTAAGTGAACCGATGATAATACAGAGGCAGAGTAGGCAGGCATCTTAAAGCGATATATAAATAAATTTCGTGAGGTAGTTAGTAAAATTTTATTTCTTAGCTTACCTTATAACCTAAAGTGTTTCATTAAATTATTATTATGGACTATATTCAAAAATATTATAAATACCCTAATTTTAGAAATATTTAATTTTTTTTAAATAATCGATCATTGGAATAGAGAACTGTCGCTGGATTACTAAGGATTGAAAAAAAGGAAGTATAATCGAGCCTCTAGATACTTTAAGTGGCAAAAGTCCGAGCAAATCACTTAAATTGGTAAGGAGCTTGAGAGCTACGCGTCCGGCATATAAGGTCTAAACGTTCCGAGTGACTGTATCGTGATCATCTAAAAAGCAGCAAAAAAAAAGCAAAAATCACATCTCTGAGCTAGTGCACTCCAGCATCAGCTTAAGCCATTTGATCGCATACAACGTAGAGCCTTATGAATCGCTAGGGAACGACTGTTCTTTGAAAAGCTTAACACTTTGGCTTTGTGAAGAGAGGGATGTGCTTCGGGGAACTATTTCATCTGTTAAGTGTCGCTTAATTTTTTATCGTGAAATCACGTCACAAACTGAAATACTGTCCCTATCACCTGGCCTAATGGCACTCCACTACTATGAGTTACACGGGGTCGTGGGTAGCGGTAATCATTTGTTATCAGATGACCCGTACGCTCGTTTAACTTATATATTTGATTCATACGCAAAAAACTCAAGCAAGCAATCCTCACATACTTTATCTTCTCTACTGCAAACTGTTCAATCTAATCACCCTCATTACCTTAAAGAACGTTTTGAGATTTTATTTCGATCTCTGCGCTCTGTACGATCTTACATTCACTTACACACCAGTTCATTTAGTGTGACTGCGTGTAGGTTGTAGAACTACTACTAGAAGTGAGGGCACTTTAGAGGTCAGAAGTTCAAAAAAATTTCTAACCTTCAAACGCCGTTTAAAGTTACACTCTATGTCATTTTAAGATTTAGATTCTTAATTTTTCTGCCATTGCACTTCTTACTCTTACCTTTTATTTTTACACTTGTATATCATAGTGCTACAGTACGTCGTTATTGTGTTGGTGTATACTCGTATGGTAATTACATTTCTCTGCCATTTCTTGGGTTGTAAATCCAAAATAATAAAAGAAAAATTATAATACAGAATTATTATTATAAAATTTTAAAATAGATACATTACATGCGTACTTTAGAAGTTAAATAAAAACTTGTAAAAGCAAAAAGTAACCGATGTTCAACGAAATATGAATAAGTGATCAGCCAATTGCAGATCAAAGTAACGTCGGTAGTCGGAGTATAATATATTATTTATTAAAATATTTATTTATTTATTTATTTAAGTCTTTATTACACCAACAAGATTCAAAAACAAAAGATCAACAACAATAATTTAGAAAAGCATTGGTGTTAGGCCGCCCGGCCTTATCACCGCAGGTGATCTCTTCCAGGCAACCCCTACAGTAAAAGATCACTGAACACAGGATTTTAGGTTGGTGTACAAATGAACTAATTATTTATAATAGGCCAGTCGTAGCGCAGCGGCACAAAGTGTGACTGTAAAACCGACTGGTTGTGGGTTCGATCCCCACTCGAGGAGATGTGAAATATTTACTTAAATTTATATGAAAATATAATTTCTTCGCTCTGGTGTCGAGGCAAAAATGCGGCGTTGAGTTCTGCCACTCAACACGCAATGCCTCCAAAATTCGGCAGAAAGTGGGGAACGGAGTGTCTTAACACTAGGTTCCCTCTGCCTACCCTACTGTGTGCGGGATATAGCGTGAAGCTAATTTAATTTTTTAATTTTATTTATAATAGACTTACTTAAAAGTTACATTCTATATGTTACATAATAATTTACTTATATAGATATAAAAATAAATACATAAGAAAAAAAAAACATAAATAAATAATTAAGATATTCACTTACATAAACAAAAATTAAATACATACAAGTAAATATTATAGAGAAAGGAAATAGTTTTTGACGCGACGCTTAAATATGCTAACAGACTTAGCCGCTCGTAGGGGAGAGGTGGCATGAAAGAGCCAGTTTACTAAGCGATGCAAAAAAATATACTTGTAATTGAAGAAATTAAGTTTTTTTTCTCTCAAATTATTATTCATTTATTAAACTAGATAAATTCATACGAAATAAGTTTTAAATTCAATAAAAAAGCAATAAAATATTCATTTTAAAAAAATGTGTCATTTGGCTCTTTCATAACATATCGGTATTGAAAGAGCCACTAAAAGTTATAAAAGAGACAGTCTTAAATTATGAGATGTAATATTGAAAATTATGCAAAATAATAACAATGCACTATTAAATAAAACAATTTCACAATTCTTATTAAAAAGTAATCGTTTTTTTTAATGATGTTCGTCATTTTCAGTACATAATTCTAACAATCTATGAGATTGTTATTTAAACCAATCATATTATATTATTTTATTTATATTATTTTTTTTTATATATAAGAGGCGGATAGTTCTTTTATTAGTAAATAATAAATTAATAATATCTTCTCAAAATCAACAAACTTAAATTATGAGATCTTTTTTAAAAAAATGTTGTTTACATTCCATACAATCATCACTATTTTTATTTGTATTGCACTTATTTATGCTTCAAACTACCTTTTTTTTAGTTCAGCCAATGCGATAGAATCAGACGAATTCGAGTCATCCTGTAGTACGGAATTTTCTTGGTTTATATTCGATTTTCTATTAAGGATTTTTATGGACAGTTTTGTAGCCAATCATCTCTCGCATTTTCAATTTCTTTACACTTATCTAGCAGACACCATTGGCCATGGCATAATCAAATGCCAGCTTCTGAGCTTGATATCTTGATAACCACATTTTGAAGCAGTCTTTAAATAATCTGCAAGCATATTCTACTGATCTTTTGTGAAAATACGTTTATTTCCTATATTAAGACAGTGTTGATAAAATGATTTACCTAAGCCTTTACATTTTAAACTATTTTAGCTAAATATGTTCTCGCTATACTCATATTTAAGGCAAATGCAGTTTTGTATATGGACTGACCTTTCTGTAAAACTTCACTAACTGCTTCTTCAATTACCGATTTTTCGGACCTTTTAGGTTTTTTGGGATCAGACTTCTCCATAATGAAATATCAGTAGCAAACTATTTAATAATGTTTGTTAAGAAATTATAATTATAATTAATTATAATTATAATTAATTATATTATAATTATTATTTATTATAATTATAATTACTTAAAAAAAAACTAATTCGGGGTCATGAAAGAGCCGGTTATGAAAGAGCCATCTCTTTCAATGCCCATCCACCCGGCTCTTTCATAACTTATTCTTCAAAACAATATAACCTTCAAAATTGCAACGATATCAAAACTTTAGAAACTCCGTTTTAATCCAGTTACAAGGCCAAATATATACATAACCTCGATCTACAATCCAAGTACCTATATTTGTTTACAATGAAATACTAAAAAACAACTCAAATGAGGTAAAAAAAATACTTTTGAGCGCCAAAAACTTCAACTCGATATATCGGCGTCTGTTGGTTCCGATCATGTGTAAATTTTTTGTGAGTGATTAGAAATCAGGGTTCCCATTTAAAAATAAAATATTCTAACGAGTCCGTTCCTAAACTACTAAAATATTGCAGGTGGCTCTTTCAAAACCTGGCTCTTTCATGCCACCTCTCCCCTATATCACGCGGAAGCGCATTCCAAAGTACAGCAGCTTTAACGGTAAAGGAGTCTCCATATGTTTGAGTGCGGCTAATTGGTAATTTTAATCTATTATCGCTGAGTGATCTGAGATAGAGAGAATGGTTGGAGCCGAGGAAACTAAATCTAGTTTTGAGGTACTCTGGGGTGCAGGGATGGAACAAGATGGTGTAAACGAGTGAAAGTATGTGGAGATTACGCCGCTGTCTGATAGTGAGCCATTTGAGCTGGATCCTATGCTCAGTAATATGGTCAAATTTTTTTAAAGAGAATATAAACCGGATGGCCATATTTTGCAAACGATCCAATTTGTTGTGGAGAGTTTGAGGGAGATCACAACAGCAAGCATCAGCGTAATCAAGGAGAGGAAGGAGAAGAGTCTGGGGAGATCAAGAAGAGTCAAGGGATATTTTGGTTTTTATTGGAAGGAGTTTTTTCCATCTTCTCAATCGGCAGACCACAGCAAAAAATTTTCTACTTACCTCTGATATGTGGCAGAGATGTTAATAGTCTTCAGAACAGCAAGAAGTATATCGAAATTTACAGTATTAAAAGCGTTGGAGAAATCTAATAGGGCGATAATACTAACTTGCTGATTGTCGATTCCGTGCCTGATATCATCACAAATTTTTATGAGTGGCGGAATCCTGATTGAAAAGGACAGAGAATATGGTGCTTGGAGAGATGTGAAGAGAGTTGATAATAGATTATCCGCTCTAATACTTTTGAAAGAAAAGGAAGGATTGAGATAGGACGGTAATAGGAAAAAGAAGTAGGATTTGGAATTTTAGGTATAGGGATAACGTAAGCAGTACGCCAGCTGGAAGGAAAGGTACCAGAGGAAAGAGAATAGTTAAGAATATGACTAAGAACTGTTAGGATATGATCAAGGGCTAAGCATATCATCTTGCGGCTCAACCCGTCACAACCGATCGCCTCCGAGGTAACTGCCAATACATGTTTTTTTAATTTCCTTACATGACACGGATGAGTAATTGAAAGCTTCAAAGTCAGATTTTGAGTTTAGTGAGAGGGAAATAAGAGTATCAGATTTGGTGGCATGATCTAATACAGAGACTGAACTGAAATGTGCATTAAGGGATTCAATGTCCACTGAACCATCAACCAAGGAGGATTTACGGTCCCGGCCAATTCCCATAGCGTCTAAAAACTTCCAAACCTTAGCACAGTTCTTATTGTCGACGGACGTGTGAATATACTTTCGCTGAGCAGTTCGGCACAGTCGGTTACACTTGTTCCGTAAAGCCTTGTATTTGAGCAAGTTTTCTGCCGTGGGGTTATGTTTATATTTAAACTTTGCCCTATTTCGCTTATTCATTAAAACTTTTATACCAGCACTCAACCAAGGAGCGTTGAGATGTTTCAATTTAATCGGCCTGAGTGGGGCGTGTACATCAAAGAGTTCAGTCAGAATCGAGTTGAAAATGTTGACTTTATGCTCCAATGAGGAGGCATTAAGGACAACATCCAAGTCGATTAAATTAAGGTCTGTCAAAAAGTTGTCGTTATTAAACCTCTTGAAGCTACGCCGCATCACGATAGTGGGTTTGACTTTGGGAGGGCGAATTTTATATGACAAGTACAGCAAGTCGTGGTACGAGAAACCTTCAGCCGAGAGCTGACCATAAACACTAACACGATCGAGAGATGAGACAATTAAGAAGTCGAGTAGCGAAGGTGTGCAGTCAGGAAAGAAATGAGTTGCATTATTAGTATTAAGTATGTGAAGATTACTACTATTGACTATTACAATAAGGTGTTTAGATCGAGAGTCATCTTTAAGTAAGCAGGTATTAAAATCCCCCATGATAATAGTATGATCTGCGTGGGGAAAATATTTCTCCAACAGAGCTTCAAAATTACTAAAATAATCTATACGTAGCGAGGGACTGTATAAAACTCCAAGTATTAGTTTCAAGGAACCAAATAGTAGTTCAACGAGAAGATGTTCAGCTGATTCCGAATATTCAGAAGGTGATTTGCTAAGTATATTGAATGGAATGTTGCTTCGTAAGTAAATAGCTACACCCCCACCAATCCTGTCATTTCTAATTAAGTGGAAACCAGGTAAAGCATAGGAGGTTGAAGGGAGACGAGGCTTGAGGAAGGTTTCTGAAACCAGGACCGCATGTATGTCTTTAGCCTCAAAATTAGTCAGTAAGTCCGTATAATGGGCAGGGATGCTTTGCGCATTAATGTGCACAACGTTAAAATTTTTAGGGTAAGGCGAAAAAGCAAATCCCAAATTATCACCGAGGGGAATAGAAGAACTTTTAAAGCTGTCTTCGGATGGAGTGGAAGCACAAGGATAAAACAAGTTGCTGTCGTCAGAGCAAAAACTGTCGCTATTCATGACTAAGTATATAATAATTGTATAAATTAAGATTAAAATAATAATAAATAATAATAATAAATATATAAAATGGGTTAAATATAAAATAATTGTTTATAAAAATATATATATAAATATTAATATCAAATAAAACGTAATAATACGATTTATACACCCACCAGCTCACCCTAAGCAAAATTTGCCTACTTAAAAAAGAAAATAGAAAATATATACCGCATCATACAAAAGCCTAATTGACTTAACTTAATAAAACAAATGAAAAATACATATAAAAATAATATTAAAAAAAAAAAGTAACAATAATAAAGTAACTAAAATGTGACAGACAAAACAAAAAAAAAATATTTAACTTACACAAAAATATATATATAGAGATAAATTTTAAACCCGTTTTGCATGAACATATTAAACCCGTATATGGATTATTATTAAAACATCGGTAAAGTGCGAGTCCGACTCACTCGCTCGCTCGGTTCAAGATTGTCGGTTTACGGGAATCTTGAACCGAGCGTATATACGTTTTGGTTACGCGGTAAATAAGATAGGCAAATTTAATTTGCGGGCTAAAAAATGGTAAGCTTCTCGTGTGGTCCGCTTCTTTGATTTATTTCTGACAAAAGCTGAATATTAATTTAAGCCTGATACCACCATCTGATTTTGATATAAATGGTCTTCACAAACGGACAGACGGACAACAATGTTTTTTCCCTTTGAGGTACGGAACCCCAAAAATGGCAAATATCCGTCCTAACAAAAAATCTAAATCGCAAAATAGAAGTGAACTTTGACAACCTACACCAATTTCATTCCCACTTTACCATACGGTCGTTGGCAGTCAATATTGTAATTAGACACAGAATTTTGCTCTGCCCTACAAATGTAAATACAAATACTCGTCCTCTGAAATATTTCGCTGCATATCAAATAGTAGTCAAAACATTGTTTGACACAAAGTTACAAACCCTAGCTAGCGTATTACAAACAGATTGAAATATTAAACTCTAAATGAATAGCCCTTTGACAAGTCAGATGTAAAAAACAAAGTTCAGTATGAAACATAATTAAAATGTTGCAAATGACACTGCATATTTTATTTACATTCGTAAGCTCTCATGATATTTGCTCTAATATTTACTTTTGAGTTAATTATAAATAAACAGGGTAGACTGAGATCTCAGATCCACAGATCTACGTAATTTTGGCAAAGCTGAAATGTTGAGCATTTTAGTCCAATTTGAAGTTAAAACGGTATGCGTACTCATTTATTTAAAAGTGGGGATTTTTCAGAGGTAGCCTAACCTACCTAAGTCAATCTAAAGGTACATAAAAACCAAGCCTACCTTCGTTATAATAGAAACGTTCGTATTTAAATATTGCTTTGCAGCAATGCTCGTATTTAAATATGTTTTTAAACATATTGTAAAACCCTCCTTGTATCCTTTACGTGGGCCTTTATTCCCGCCACAGATCTTAAAGAATTAAAATTGAGGCAAACAACGTTATACTTAGTAAGCCTAAATTTTGTAAATTACCGTATTATTAAAAATCGGAAGCGGTTATCGTTTAACAAAAAAAAAAAAAACAAGATAAAACACATCGTCTCTGTTTCTAAATTATTAGAAAAGAGATTCTACGTAATTGCAATAAGTGATATGTATCACCCAACAATACTACTTCACATGCGTTTTCTGTCAATAAGGGCGTTGTCTATAAGAAACTGCCCTCGACACAATAGAAAAATTTCTCTCTCTCTCTCTCTCTCTCTCTCTCTCTCTTCAAGTACATCCAAGTATTTCCAGGAAATTCAGATCTGCAACGTATAAATTTTAAATATTAAACCTAACCAAAAGCGTATATTTAGTATTATACATTTGATTTAAAATGTGTAATAATTTTTAAAATCTAAAAAATTCTCGTATTATTGAAATTATTTATTAAAACTTACATACTTTTAATTTCAGTGCATTTATTATATATATAATTATCGACTCTTAAACAATAGTGAATCTCAACTGGATGTGGACTCGTACCTCTACCTCTTATGTCATAGAAGATAATTATGTAATCGTTTCTCCTATACAATAGATATTCATAATAGAGATTTTTATTTTTTATTTTTATTTTTTACTTTATTTGCTTTAGCGTCAGGCTTAATACCGCAAAGAGAAAAATGTAGTTTTAAGACTCTCCGCTCGATTTTTGAGACATTGCTAGGAAACAATTCAGTTCTCTGAATGAGAATCGAACCTACTACCCTTTTTTTTTTTTTTTTTGTCGCTGGGAAATGCATTTACGCAGACTGCTCATACGGAAGGCGTGCCTTATCGATGAGCAGTACTGTGGGACTCAACGGTAAGAAACCGTTCCTACCCACTAAAACCCTCTCCACCAAAAGGAGACGCCGCAGGATCGCTCGCGCATACTACTACGACGCCTCGGTGGAAGGCCCGCCTATCGCGGGCCACCGTCACCTTCAGGGTGCCCTGGGGTTTCTCCTAGGACACCCGCAGCCTCGATGACTTGCAGGAGGATCACCATGTCCCTCCCACAGTAGCTCCTCTAAGGTAGGGGGACTTGAAGATGCGCGTACTGCCTTCTTCTACCCCCTGGCCTACGGCGGCGGAGCGAGTCTGCATTCGCGCTGGACTCACGCACCCGCTCCGCGGTCTCCTTCAGTGCGATAACCGATTCGCAGAAGGAGACCATTGCAGACCAGTTCCTCTCGCAGTCCAGCATAGCCCCTACCACACTGGCCAGTGAGAGGTCCCTACCCACTACAGCCATCAAAGCATGGCGTTGTGGGGCCCAAGCGGGGCATTCAGCCAGAGTGTGATGCGCCGAATCCACGGGGGCATCACACTCATGGCACACCGGCGACATCTCCCGACGTGCAATCTGATGCAGGTATTTGCCGAAACAACCGTGCCCCTTCAGCACCTGCACCAGTCTGAACGTCAGGACACCAAAACTCCTTTTAACCCACCGTTCCAAGTGTGGGCGAACTGCCTCCACTGTCGCTAGCCCTGCCGCCGGAGACCCCAGGTCTCCTCTCCATCGCCGGATCAGGGCTTCATCCGCTCTCCTCCTGATCCGTGCAATATCCACACACGATGGTTGTACGCCTCGCGACCGCTCGCTTGTGCGGAATGCATGAACTCTGGCAAGCACTTCCGCCTGTAACTCCCAAGGCGGATCGCTTGCCAGGAGGGTTGCTGCCGTCCAAGACACCGTACGGTACCACACAGGGGCACCGTACAGAGCCATGGATCTCAACACGCTGACATAAAGCTGCCGGCATGGAGACCCCGGCCCTCCGACATTCGGCAGTAGCCTGCCGAGGGCCCTAGCAGCGTTCACTAGCTTCGGCGCAAGCTGAGCGAAGTGCGAAGCGAATGACCACCGTCCATCCAGAGTAAGACCCAGATACTTCATCTGAGTCCGAACCTCCTCCTCCTGTCCCTGGATGCGCAGAGTAGCCCCACGGGGGGGACCCCTACGTGGGCCGTGGAATAGGAGGGCCTCAGTCTTGGGCATAGATACTCTTAGACCTAGAGCTTCTATACGGTCGACGACAAGACAGGTGCCGATTTCAGCCAAGTGTGCCGCTTCCTGGTAAGATGTTCCCCTGGCGGTCACTAGAGTGTCATCCGCATAACATATGACGCTCATCCCAGGAGGAAGAAGACCACGCAGGAGCCAATCATAGCCGAAGACAGAGGTAGGAGGCGTTGCGTGTTGAGTGGCGAAACTCAACGCCGCGCTTTTGCCTCGAGCACCAGAGCAAAGTAATGAAAATATTAAATAATTCATTTACTCGATTTGGAATCGAACACACGACCTATCGCGTTTAGAGTCACACGCTTCACGCTTTTTTCATCCCGTCCGTATTTGTGAGATACAACGTGCAGTTGAAAAAAAGATAAAAAATATAACACCTTTTGTACCTACGCAAATCGCTGCAATGGCAAAGAAAATTTCAAAACAATTTGGAAAACAACAATATTAATTTTGTTTCTGTTGTCCACTTTCATATTTTTTTTTTCCTTATATCATCATTTATTAATCCATAATTACCAGTGTTCAATTTTTTTCCTATAAACACGTGTAATAGTCAACCTTGGTACCAAATATCAAATTTCAAGCTCACCTATGTTAACTATCTGTATTTAGAGATGATAACAGACTGTGTTTTAGCTATCTATAGGCGCACAAACTGGATCGTTGGCGTGGCGACGCTTGCCGTGACAACGGGTCTCTAAACTCATCATCAAAGTATAATCATCATCATCATCATTAGCCTGACCTTGTCCACTGCTGGATATAAGCCTCTCCAATGGTACGCCACTGAGCTCGATCTTCAACTCTTTGCATCCATTCGTTGTCAGCCACTTTGCAAATATCGTCACGCTTATTAAATTATGTCACCATTTTCTGTAAGAAAATCGTCATACTTATTTTTTCATTATACTAATATTAAGTTTCTGTAATAATCTTATCTTTTGTGCACATTACTCGTACGAACACATCTGACAGCCAACACTATATTTTTCTCTCTCTTAAAACACCTTATCGTATTTGAAACCCCTACCTAAAATTATTAAACAGAAATACAATGAGTATAATATACAATACATGGACATTTATGTAATATCAAATATTTATCATTGCTCTACGATATTCTGTAAAGGGAGCTAAAAGAAACACGCAGAGGGATATCGAAAAAACGATCGAACATATTCATGTATGTATGCTGTATACATAGTGTTTTTGTTATAAATATTTTTCATGAAAATGTTTGTTCAAAGAGTTTTTTGTACCTCACGCTACATCCCACATATACGAGTAACTAACTCACTTTTCGCGTGCGTGTTCATTGACGTAACTCAACTCTGCCGTTCATAGTTTGCTGGTGACCGATTGACACCTTTTAAAAGTTAACGTTAACAGTCAAACTCACAAAGCGTTTGAAGTAATCCCTTTAAAATTTTTGAAGGCATGGATGTGGTGTCAAACGCATTCATTTTGTAAAAAATCGCCATGTTTTTTGCGTTCTCTTTGAGTTTTACTAAAATATTTTCGGGTATATAAATGTTAAAAGTTAAAAGTTATTAAAATGTGTTTTTATGCGTAATTACGCCGTATAAAATATTCTGTGTAATTTTTGTGTGGGTTCGATTCCCAGTCGAGGAAATGAAAAAAAATTCATGTCATTGAATTATTTAATAATGTCTATCTAAATATATATTTTCTACTTGACGAAATTACAAATAAAAGCCTGAATTACAGATAACTATTACAAACTTAAACTTGTACTCGATTTCATACAAAGTTCATGTACACGCCCGCAAATTTAAATTAATCATATTTTATAAATTGTACCACCTGTTGACCTGAAATTGATACGAAAACTTCGGTCAGCGAATACTACTCGCACTTGACCGGTATTTTTATGATACAACTAAAAAAAAATACCAACTCTAAGGAAAAAAAAATATCACTTAACACATCAAAAATATATCAAAAATATAATATATATATAAATGTATAGTATGATACAATTTTTGTATTTATACATAAATGCAACATATGTTTAATCAAACGTCGATAACTAAGTACAGCGCACTGAGGCAATCCCGTGTAATAATCGTAATGGCGGTCGGCGGACCTGCCCCTAGTCAACCGGATACAGCTCAAATCCAATCTGTGGGCTGTCCAAACCGCAACATTTATAGAAACAGATAGCCAAAATGGAGCAATATCGACGTCTAATATGTAGTTTACATTGCCGTAAATATAATATTAGAATGTGTAAATATACCAATATAATATTTATATTAGAATATTTATTAAATATTTTTAACATTTTCAAATTGATTCTTTATTTTCTCTTGCCAAATGATATTTCTCTGCAATTATGTTTGGATAGCGGAAATTTGTAAAAATCTTCCTACAGAGATGCTAAGAACATAAATATGGGGTCGTGCTGCAGACTGGGAACGTCTCTTTCGAATTCAAAAACGAGCGATACGAATTATTGCTAAAGTAGGCCAAGACACTTCCGCCCGACCATATTTCTCACAACTAGGTATATTGACATTACCATCGTTGTTAATATACAGCGTCGCGGTATATGTGGTAACAAACTACGAAAAATTTTCGAAACGCAGTGATGTAGTTCTCTATAGTATGCGCTTCCCGAGTCGTCTAGTCTCAACTAGTCGAATTTTATCAAAAATGGCTAAAGCTGTTGGAGTGATGGGTCCAGAGGTATATAATAGACTACCTTGTGATGTCAGAGATGCTCCTAGTGTCAACGTTTTTAAATGCAAACTAAAGAAATGGTTAATCGAGAAGACGTTTTATAGCTATAAAGAATTTTTAGAAAATAATATTATAAGATATTAGATAGAACAACAATTTTAATTTATATATTAAATTTTTTCAAATAATTTAAATAAACTGTAAAAGTTGAATTAATATAAAATAATGCAATGTAATATAATGTAATTATCATATAACCTAAATGTGTATTCTGTTTATTGTTTGACTTGTAATTAATGTTACCAATAAATTATGATTATGATTATGATTATGATTATGATTATGATTATGATTATGATTATGATTATGATTATGATTATGATTATGATTATAAGTTTCGTCGTAACTTGATAAGAATATATGGCTTAGTGAGCACAGAGTTTTTACGCTTTCCAAGAGACGCGGGCTCAAATCCCGCAACGTTAAAAAAATATTTTTTTTTAAAAACAAACGTTTCTTCCCTAATTAGTGAATAACACCTTGAAAATGTTAAAAATATTTCATAAATGGCAATCTAATATAAATATTATATTGATATCTCTCTTGGCAAATTTTAATTACTTTAATTATTTTGAAATTTGTAAAAATCTTCCTATAGATATTCTAACAACATAAATAAGATGTATGAAGCGTGTAAAAGTCTTGATGAGAATGAATGGTTTAGTGGTCAGAGCGCTTGGACTGTTTCCGGAAAATGTGCGAGTGCGGAAGAGGTGCGGGTTTCAAATCCGCTACGTTAATTTTTTTATATATTTTCTAAAAAATATATTTCCTATTCTTTGATAAATAAGAGGTTCTAGAAGAATTCTTCACGTTATATGTTTGAAAACGCGAGTGGCAGTAGATTATATAACTGTTACGAAACATTCCACTTCATAAACAATATCAGTAGAAAATGTAAATTTAAGTAAACTTGTTTATTTTTAATATACAAAGAAAATCCCGATTTAAATCCAATGAAGGCAATGAAGGCGCTCAAAATAATATACTTATTTTTCAACTATTTTTATGTCTATAAAGTGTTATTCCACACTTAGGAAAGAAAGATAATTTATTTTTTTTATATTTTTTGTATAAAAAAAACTTTTAATTTGTGATTTTTATCACTCCACTGCATTTTTACACAGAAAAAAATACAATCAAATACGAGAAAGCCAGCGTGGAGAATTCATGTCACGATATAGAAATGTATGTAAATATCAAACAGAACCTATGATCGTTCAGTGATATGCAGACACACGCCCTGAATTGTTTCACTAAAAGCATTTTAGGCCTTCAGCCTTATTCATCCCTCCATCACTAAATTGGATGAGTGCTTTTTAAAACGATAAAAGTGAACTCTAGCTTGAAAAATTATATTACTTTTTATTGATGTTTTGGTTTCACCCATCAATCTCACACAGGAATTTGCGCTTATTTTAAGATCTATTAAGTGACGGAGACTAACGTCTTATTTGTCGTGCCATATGGAATAAATCTAAGTACCAATTTTCACAAATGAAACTCGTATCACCCGTACACTCAGACATTTACTATGCCACGATTACATAAATAAAATAATAAAACGGTTAAGTATGAGGCCAGTCGCAGCGCAGCGGCACGAAGTGTGACTGTAAAACCGACTGGTTGTGGGTTCGATCCCCACTCGAGGAGATGAAATATTTACTTAAATGTATATTTTCATTTCTTCGCTCTGGTGTCGAGGCAAAAGTGCGGCGTTGAGTTCTGTGCCACTCAACACGCAATGCCTACAAAATTCGGCAGAAAGTGGGGAACAGAGTGTCTTAACACT
The DNA here is from genome assembly GCA_030704555.1 of Heliconius charithonia. NCBI lineage: Eukaryota > Metazoa > Arthropoda > Insecta > Lepidoptera > Nymphalidae > Heliconius > Heliconius charithonia. Next base: position 3,178,602 of record CM060828.1, read on the forward strand.
AGGTTCCCTCTGCCTATCCTGCTGTGTGCGGGATATAGCGTGAAGCTAATTTATTTATAATTTATTTATTTTATGAATCGGCCTCGCCCACCGAGGTTTCCGTACCAATTTCAGAATTGTAGGTCAATGGGAAGTACAACTTATAAAAGTTGACTAACTTAAGTTTTCAGTCACATGCCCGCATTTAATTTGAAATGAACTACAAATATAAATTTGTAATGATTATATTTATGTTCTTTTTTTCTTTATTTGTATTGTAAGTTCTTGCCAAATTCTCATAACTGTAGGTCCACAGGAATAACTCTATAGGTTTTGAGTACGCGGCTAATTTTATACGATTTTGCTGCAGATTCGACGCATAAATATCATTTGATTGGGTTGACTTAGAAGCTTGCTTATTTTTCTGCGCTTCAAGGGACTGTAAGTCTAAATATTTAACATTAACTCCAGCTAAACATGGTCTTGACAGACGGAGAGACGGACAATGGATTCCATAAGGGTTCCGTTTTTACCTTTTGATGTACCTAGTCCTACTATGTTATGGAATATTCCATGCGAAATAAAAAATCTAATTATACTAAGATCACGTAACAAAGAGACAATTTTCATATAGCCGTTAAAAATACAAAATCAATACCATCGACAATTCCACGTCAAATTAATAGACCCTTCATATCTAATCCCCGAACGTTCAAACAAGAAGCCTTTGTTAGTGTCCCGTTTCATATCCTATAAAGGAGTACTAATTTCCGACTTACTAAACAACCTGCTATTACGTATGTTCAATAAATTTCTCACAGTCGATCCTAGGTCTTATATTATAAGGTTTAGAGATCATTTTGGTTTGCATGAATATTTCGGGTTAAGTGTAGGTCTAGACTGTAAGCCAGGCACGGCACAGGTAGCCCGGGGTTGCCATGGCAACTGCTGGGATGCATCTGCCCGGGCGAGCTGTAATAAAATTGTAAACAAGCGTTAGCTTTGATGTTGAATGAGCACGGGTTGTTTTATGGAATATTCTCGGAACTACATTTATATTGTTATTTGTTTTTAATATGGAGATTGCACGTTTCATATTATATATTAAATTTTGCTCAGTATTAAGCATTGAATAATTAATTTTGAGATGATGATTAAAAGTAAATGGCGACTATGATTTTTTTAATAATCTATGAATCGAATGTGTGGATGTAAACGCAACAGGTCGTAGGTTCGATTCCCACTTGAGAAAATGGAATATTTAATATTCTCATTACTTCGAAATTCGGTGGAAAGTGGAGGAACGGAGATCTTAACACTAAGCACCTTCTCTGCTTCATGCGGGATAGAGCGTGCTGTAAAACAATGTATATTGTTTTACAGCTTCACGCTCTATCTACTATTTTTTATTACGTAATAAGAAAAAAGAAAGAAACCAATGTGTGTTAGTATCGTATAACTTAAAAATTCAATAACGAATCTGTTTTTTTATTATTCTACAAATACTTCACATCGATAAGTCCTCCCTGCTTTAAATATAACGATAATGTTTTCATCATTGTCAATAAGATAATTGTTCTCATTTCAATGACTATTCAACTCAAGTACTTAAAATACATTCGATTTTAGTTTATTTCGCAAACAATAAGTAGGTATGGAAATAATAACAATAAAGTAGAAATATTTATTCACAAATTATTTTAAATTTATGAGGCCAGTCGTGGCACAGTGGCAAAGTATGACTGTAAAACCGACTAGTTGTGGGTTCCATCTTCACTCGAGGAGATGATGATGAGATATTTACTTAAATATATATTTCCATTTCTTCGCTCCGGCGTCGAGGCAAAGCACGGCGTTAAGTTCTGTCATTTAACACGCAATGCCTCCAGATTTTCGGCAGAAACTGGGTAACGGAGTGCCTTAACACTAGGTTCCCTCTGCCTACCCTGCTGTGTGCGGGATACAGCGTGAAGTTGATTTTAATTTTATATAGTTATACTAGTCTCAGACGTTATTGAAATAAAAACATTAAAATTTAAATGTGTAAACGCTATATATTTCTTCAAATAAAAATACGCCAGTCCTAACTTTCTATTCTTTTTAAACAAATTGTGGCTCTGGTTTCCACTAGAACAGAGTGTCTAGACACTTGTTTCTCTCTACGTACACTGATATATACTGAATTTAAGAAATATAATTTTCTTAAAGTAGTAAAGCGTTATACTGAATACGCGACGGTTGTGAGTTCGATTCCTACTCGGACGAAATCAATATTTTTTTACGATGTACGTCCAGTCGTGTACCGCCACTTAAGTAGGCAGAAGGGAAGCTATTGTGAAGATATTCCGTTCCCGTTAAGATACTTTTATTTTCCGCTTTCCGCAGAATTTTCGAAACATTGCCTCTTGAATGACAGTTCTCGAGACTGCGCTTTGCCTTAAAGTTACGAGAACAAGGAAATAAAAATATTAAAATTGTTAGTCCCCCCAGTGGTAATCGAACCCACAACCGTCGCATTCATAGTCGCACGCTTGCGCTTTGACCTCAATTTCTAGCCGGCTTTTCAAAACATCCTAACATTTCCGTAACGTTGAGTCGACCCTTTGTGCCGCGACACGCTAACCGTGATAAGGAATTGTGAGTTCAAGGTCAAATCCTTACCTACCCCAAATCCCCGTCAAAACAGAAGGGGACGTTTATTTAGAACGAAATAATAACAGGATTACTACGTAATTTAACTTTGTAAGTAGATGAGTATTATATTTTTCTATTATAATATAGTTATTATAAATTAATATTAAGTTCGCAAGCGTATGCACTTGTTTTGTATGATTGACCCACAAATATAAGTTTTTAATGTTTTTTTTTCTATGAAATATCTATAAGTTTTTGCTTTTTGGTTCCTGGATTCCTTTTATAGATATTGTAAGTTCTCACCTCGTGACTACTTTTATGGCTGTAGGTTCAAGGAAAGTGCCCTACAGATTTTGATTATGCGGCGTATTTCATACAAAGTGTAGCAGCAAAAACGATACATAAATGTTCGTATCTTTCGATTGCGTTGATTTGGGGCTTAAATTTTTCTATGCTTAAGTACCGTACCGTAGACCTGAATATTTAATGTTAAATTCAACGTGAGACCTACATATGATCTTGAAAAAATGACAGAAAAGTGATTTTAACTTTAAATTACGGAACCCTAATAAAGTAACTTGCTGAGATATAAAACAAAAGTTACATACGTCGCGCATCACACTAAAGCAATTGTTAATGAATTCACAATTTTCTCACACTGATTCACAATCATTACAAATAAATTCACAAAACTTTCTTATTAGAATTGATTTAGCGTAGTAACATTTCCTTCTTCCGTTTAAAGAACAAAATAGAAAATATTCTAAAAATTATTTGAATGAATAATATTTAAAGAAATATGAAAGAATCTACGAAATGAGAACACTGGAATTCTTTTGACAGTTCTTGAAAAGTTTTGTGAACTTAATGACTCTTGCCATGCTACTTTCATCCATCTCCAGTTGTCATTGAAATTACCAGCTGTGAGCAAGACGAAGTAGTGTCAAGACACTGTTCTACATTTTCCACTGAGTTCAAGGCCACTTCACCATCACATCCCACATCACACGCCAGGAAGGTCTTATGATTTAGGTGGACTATTATATTTCATCATTATTATTCGAAATCTTTAACGTATATATGTTCGTGGGAAACGACTACAACGGTAAAGGCAGTATTTTTTTCAATTTATAGTTCAGGTTTTTTTAGTTCAGTTCAGTTCTTAGTTTTTGGCGTTGGGCTATTTCGATTCTTCATTCGTCATAATTTTCCACGTAAAAGCGTATATCTATCACTTCTTACTACTGAAAAAAATACAAAAACGTAGGTGCTTTTTAAAGCTAAAATCCCTTTGCTTCATCTGGACAGGGAGTAATGAAGATGCATCAATAAAGGGGAACGTCAAAATATCTTTTGACGTATTACTCGACTATGAAAAGTGAACAATGGAGTACTAATTAAGTACCCGTTGGCACCTTTTTACGTATCCTGGCCATTGCGTGTCGAATATAATAGATTATTTGAAGGTATCACGTTCTTACTTTAAAGTAAATCGTTTTATTTGCTTTAAAAATCTACAATCTAAAAGCGTCTTTTATGGATAGATGAAATATCTGATTGATTGATTGATTGATGGTTCCTCTGTGTATCAATGCCCACTACGAACATATTGCTAATATGGTAATCTTATATACCTGTTCACAGCTATATATCTCCTATAGAATCTTAGAGTTATTCCTCTGTACTAAGTGATTAGTTAATATGATCAAAAACAAAAAATATATAATTTTTCCACTGTGATATAAACAGGTGAGCGATTAAACGCTTATCGATGCCAAGTTGAGGGACCGAGTTCTACAAACAAGGAGGTGTGTCATGTTCCAGCATCTTTCCTTTGACTGGACGAAAAAATAGATATTTTCTTTAAAGTATCACAATTTTTGTTAACTCGTTCAGTTGACTCATTGAATGCTCTCTTTGAAATAAATACATGTTATAATGTATTTTTTAAAGTTTTTTTGAATCCAGCAATAATTATAATTATATATACTTATAGCAATAATTTTCCATCGTTCCTCTTATTCCTCTTATTCTGTAGACCTAAACTTATAAACCAAATTAACACCTAATTTATAGACTATATTAGACTAGAGGAAGTATCGTTAAATAGTTTATATGTTAGGTGTTGATTTTTTTAAACTGTTAAGATGTTTGACCTAAAGATTTACGCTGTGGAAGTAATCACGCAGACTATTTGACGCAGGAGCACAAGATTGTAACAATAAACGCGACAGTTTGTGAGTTAGATTCTCACTCGAAAAAATTATAGATTAAATATTCTCATTTCTACGCTCTGATGCCGAGGCAAAAGCGCGGCGTTGAGTTCCGCCACTCAACACGCAATGCTTGTTCTATATTATAAGTAGTTAAGGCTAGCAACTCATATTCTAAATTAGTATGTAGATTTTTCATCTGAATTACCATTGTAACTGTTCATTGTTACTTAAAATTAACAATACATTAATAATGCACTAACATTTGAAATATAATATTTTGCATAGGTGTCTACACTATCGTGTCGGGCGACCCTCATTAGCACCGAAACGATAACTGATATTGAATAGAAATGCAGTGACCGATACGCGGACCGCACTAACGAGAGGTTTACAAGGAAACAAAGAGGGTGGACCCAAAGCGCATTCGGCGAATCCTTCTTTTGTTCCTTCAAAAATATATTGTATAAAAATATATTTAAATGCTATTAAGTATTATTTACACCTAAACTTGCTATTCTCCTGTATGAATAACAAATTCTGTAAAAAAATAAAAACATATATAAATTAGTTAATATTGAAGAAACGAGAAAAAAATATTGCGAATATTTCAATAAAAATGTAGACGCTTTTGCTCGATAATCTGTTAGAAGGATTCCCCACTTACCTACGCAAGCAGTCAGCAATTCAATTATAGATTGCTGTTGAGCAAAGATTTTCAATGTTTTTATTTTGTCTTAATTTAATTTTATATAAATTTATACGAGGCCAGTCGTGGCGCAGTGGTACAAAGTGTGACTGTAAAACCGACTGGTTGTGGGTTCGATCCCCACTCGAGGAGATAAAATATTTACTTAAATTTATATTTTCATTTCTTCGCTCTGGTGTCGAGGCAAAGTTTCACCCATCAATCTCACACAGGAATTTGCGCTTATTTTAAGATCTATTAAGTGACGGAGACTAACGTCTTATTTGTCGTGCCATATGGAATAAATCTAAGTACCAATTTTCACAAATGAAACTCGTATCACCCGTACACTCAGACATTTACTATGCCACGATTACATAAATAAAATAATAAAACGGTTAAGTATGAGGCCAGTCGCAGCGCAGCGGCACGAAGTGTGACTGTAAAACCAACTGGTTGTGGGTTCGATCCTAACTCGAGGAGATGAAATATTTACTTAAATGTATATTTTCATTTCTTCGCTCTGGTGTCGAGGCAAAAGTGCGGCGTTGAGTTCTGTGCCACTCAACACGCAATGCCTACAAAATTCGGCAGAAAGTGGGGAACGAAGTGTCTTAACACTAGGTTCCCTCTGCCTACCCTGCTGTGTTCGGGATATAGCGTGAAGCTAATTATTTTTTTTTTAATTTAATAAATTTATAACCTTCAAATAAACAGCTTACAAAAAACAATTAATTAGCGAAGGTTATCTATACATTTAAATACATAAACAATAAATTTTAATTTAACTTGCATAACAGCGATAAAAGCAAACTTTGAAGGCGTTAAGAAATTATAGAGAACTTATAAACTTAAAATAGAAGACTCGCAAAAGATTTTCTTTCTCCAAACTCCGTAGTAACATATCCGTAACCAATTTGCTTGTGAACTTTACTAAATGTAATGTCTGCGCGGTTTCATGCCTTTTTCCTTAGTTTAATGAAGTCATTACATTTTTTTTCATTAAGAACTCTATATAAACATTAACATTTTAATTTCTCCTAACGCAAACACTAAGTTGCCTCTACCCTGCTATAGGGAGGATACAGAGTATATCTAAAAAAGGTTTCTTAGCTAAGAAAAAAATAAAACAGTTTTATAGAACAAAAATGCAAGAACTATCAATAAAGTATCATATATTATGACATCTTTTAAAAAACGCCATGTATAACATGACTTAAGTGACCAAAATGTGAAATGTTATTGACTTATAACTTAGCTGCACTTGCTCCTTCTAAAGGTATTAAATAAGTGAACTGAATATGGCAGCTTTCGGCTACACTCTATTCAGTGCCTTTAACTTTTAAAAGTGTAACTTTTGATAAATATAGAAGATTAGCGACCCACGCGCGGCTTCGCCTGCTTAAATTTAACTTTATATTATAGGCAAATTATTATACACAATTGTATAATAATTTGCCTATAATATAAAGTTGATTTATTGTATATTACTGTAAAGTTTCATCTAAATATCTATCCTCACAAGCATCTATCTTCACAATTAGAATATTAATAGTAAATAGGACAAGACAAAGCTCCGTACCTTTTAAAGAAAAAGGGTCCTGTCCGTCTGTCAAGAGTCTTTATGTCAGAAAATCTTGGAGATATCAAGTTAAAAACAATAGACAAATAATCAAACCATATACTCAGATCTAAAGTCTCATGATTTCCTAAAAAAATCATATTTCTACATTTACTTAAAAAAAAGATATGGCCGTTTATGTCGCAAAAAACGCGTATATTGACACTATAAAGGATCGCTAAAATTTCTAAGAACGCTGTTGTGGAATTGTTTTAGTTAGCCATTTTTTTGTGCATCCCGATCCCATAGACCACAGAATAAATAAAAATAAATAAATAAAAAATTATGTGCTTTTATACCTTTAAATAGCATTTTCTGTTTTCGTTCATTTGTAGATTCGATCTCCACTCGAAGTAATAATTTACTTCCTCGCTCTGGTAAGTAGACAAAGTTCATCGTTGATTTCCTCCACTCATCATAAATTGCCTTGAATATTGGACAGAACATGGGGAATGGAGTGTGTTACACCAAGTTCTCCCTGCATACCCTAAATACGTAAAAAAAACCAAAAACTTACTAAACCAGACATACACAAAACAACTCCCAGCACTTTTTAATTAAGCGAATCATACAACAACACAGTACCCTTACATATTAATTGAGAATGCAATCAAACGCAGCACAAACATAATTAAATTCCTCTCTATTTAAAAAATAATTTTCAAAGCAATATGTTTTTACAGTGGACTGTAATTCCATACCAGAGTACTGTTTGTGGAGAGGATTTCTCATAAATAAACTTGGCTCTTGTATCTATTAAGATTCCTTCATTCCTAAAGTTCTAGGACAAAGAGAATCATAGCAAACTCGAACTACGGTAGTGCAGGTATTAAGTTACTTCATTGTAATTTAACTTTTTTTTTTGTATTTTTAGAATCGTATTTACTGAGACCGTTATGGCGTAGTGAGGGCGATGATTGTGGGCTTGAACTATCTTGTAGACAAAGCGTTAAATTCTGCTACTAGACAGGCAATATCTCGAAAAATGGGCGGCCGTGGAGTGACTGACCACTTGCAAAGGAGTGTCCTAACACTAGGCGTTCTTTGCCTAAAATGCTATGCACAAAAAAATGTGAAGCTGATTGCTTTCCACAAATAAGTAAATAACTAACTGATCGTCTCCCTCGCTGCATCATTAATGAAAAGAAACATAAGTACATTATATATAGATGTTATTTTATAAAATAATTAAAGTAAAACGTGGAAACTTATAAAAATATTATATTGCAAAAAAAACATAAATAAAAATAAATAAATAAATCAGCTTCACGCTGTATCCCGAACACAGCAGGGTAGGCAGAGGGAACCTAGTGTTAAGACACTTCGTTCCCCACTTTCTGCCGAATTTTGTAGGCATTGCGTGTTGAGTGGCACAGAACTCAACGCCGCACTTTTGCCTCGACACCAGAGCGAAGAAATGAAAATATACATTTAAGTAAATATTTCATCTCCTCGAGTTAGGATCGAACCCACAACCAGTTGGTTTTACAGTCACACTTCGTGCCGCTGCGCTGCGACTGGCCTCATACTTAACCGTTTTATTATTTTATTTATGTAATCGTGGCATAGTAAATGTCTGAGTGTACGGGTGATACGAGTTTCATTTGTGAAAATTGGTACTTAGATTTATTCCATATGGCACGACAAATAAGACGTTAGTCTCCGTCACTTAATAGATCTTAAAATAAGCGCAAATTCCTGTGTGAGATTGATGGGTGAAACTTTGCCTCGACACCAGAGCGAAGAAATGAAAATATAAATTTAAGTAAATATTTCATCTCCTCGAGTGGGGATCGAACCCATAACCAATCGGTTTACAGTCACACTGTGTGCCTCTGCGCCACGACTGGCCTCCAATACATAAAAAAACATTTTTCAAAATAAAAAGAAGCATCCGACAACGAAGGAAGCACCAAGCATCCTCTAGTTATACGTCAATATACTATTAAATACATTTCTATTCCAAGAACCTTCAGAGTTATTGCAAGGAAATAAGACTAAAATAAAATAAGAGAACGAACGTAAATACAATTTCCCTACACTGATAAAAATCACAGTATTATTTAATACTTGCTATTCAACGTGACTTCGCTTGGATGGCTTATTTCTTTTCTGAATATTTTTAACTGAATTTACAAATTTATTGCTTTCATAGAAATTCGACTTTTATACCCAGGTGGAGAATACGTAGTGTCTGAATGCTTATTGATTAAGCTATGTATGCCATTTTATTCCTTTTTAAAAAAACTCTCCTTTTAAGGTTGTCCCATTGATAGAATAAAGAAAAGTGTGAACAAATTATAGTATCATAAAAATAATCTCATACGATACTACAATATATTTAATAAACATAAATATAGATTTGCCATAACAAGATGAGTGGTATTCGGAACGCATTCTAGTGTTTATATTATATACATATGTATAAGATAATATTTTTTCATTTTGCTCCGCTTCTGCATCAAAGTGAATGTATCACGTAAAACTCCATATTTTTTAGTTAAACGTCCTTGTAATGAACACATTTCATTATAACTTCCGAGGATTCATTTCCAGCTTACTAGATTTTTTTATCTTATCATAAATTCTTAATGATAAGACACTCCATTCTCCAAACACCGCTCAATTTTCGAAACATTACGTGATGTGTGGTACTTACTATACTTTACGCCAGACCTTGTCTTCTGAGCAGTGTGAGGGAAATTGAAGCCACAACCATCCCATATACATCTTTTGATTTTGGCTTCATCTTTTGATTTTGCCTATATCAGTATAATAACTACTGTACATTTAATATCTGAATCCCAAATATACCTTCCACAGGATATTAAATAGTGCTTCATCCAACAATGACTGCCGCCAAATGATCAGCTTTCATTTCGGACTTGCAGCTAGTCATCAAAGGGATGTAATCGAAACGTATTTGTCAATGTGATATTAAGCAACGTACTGTTGGGGTTGATATTATATAACGTACACAACTATACGAATATAGTACGGTCGACGAGTCGTGGCCGCCCTGAGGTTAATAGCTGATGGCTGCGCAGATTTGATTCTGGGATTTTTGTTACTTTTGATTATTTTTTTCCGAGTGAACAGTGTGCAAAAGTTCAGAAAACACAGCGTCAGGACAGCCACGACTCGTGGACCGTACGGTATACGTCTGAATATAAATGTAACATTAGTATGCAGCTGATATGTTCCTAATCAACGCCTTTGTTTTATATTGCATAGATGTAGATTACAATAACGTTGTTTAAAAAGAACTCACGCTAACAATTAGTTGCGCTTTTAAAAGATATACCTACATGGTTTTAATATCAAATAGCGTATTTCTTGCGTTTTTTATAATATTTTCTGCCCAAAGACTAGAATAGAGCATTGATATCTTACTTACATGACCTCTAATATCTTACTTGGCGTACCGTAAAAGTGAAGCAATGAAAATGATTCCCCCGAGGTGAAATCGAACCTATAACCGTAGACGGCTTCCAATCAAACGGATCTAGCCAACATGTAGCGGTAGAGGTGCCAAAACAATAACAAAACAGAACATTTCAAAAGCGAAATTTAATACTGACACGCAACACAACGTCCACATACCTCCATACGATATTTATAAATATGAGTTTATTTGTTAAACCTTCATTACATCAAACAAATATAGCGTCTGGTCAATAGCACCCCATCGTATTGTGTTTGGTTCACAAGGGGAACCTGTGTGAGGGTGAAGGTAGTAAAATGATTAAATAAGCCCTGTCGACTAAATATGTCGAATCATTTATAGGTACTCCGTAAAGTCTGTGTAGGTACCTACACCAATGGCGATCTTACGACTGCTATATTAAATTGTAAATCTCTCCCGATACCGTTTGATCGATATTAATGAAATGTTCGTTGGTAGTTCGTTCGAGTATTATTAAAATGTTTTGATTGGAATTTATTTATTTCGTTTCTTTTCATTATTTACTAATAATTTATTTTCTACCTTTTCTATCTACTTTCTTTCACAAATATCGCAGAAGAGACCTGATTGACTAGCCGAGAGGCCGTAGTGGCCGTCAGGCGCAGAGTAAATAAAAACGCTAGAGTTGCAGGTTCGATTCTTCCAGAACTTTCGAGACAGTCAGTAGAATAAAATATTTATTTATATTTATGAATATAAATATTTTCACGGCAAAAGACAGTGTCTCGAAAATTAGGCTAAAAGTCAGTAACAAAGTGTCTTAAGTTAAGTTTCCTCTGTTTACCCTGTTATAACATGTAGAGCTATTAAAAATTGTATACTAGCATTCAAGCTTCACTTAGCGCCTCGTCCACCCTCCACACTGGTTGGAAATTTAACGATATTTATCGGTAGACAAAATTAACTCCCTCTCCTCGTCGCTATAACAGAATTAAACGTACATCACCGAAAAATTGTTTTTTTAAATACTTGCAATACTGCACACATACATATACATGTAGAAAATTGGTGTATTATACATATGTATATCATTGATGTACGGGTAGAATTAAGATGTCGAACATTCAAGTTGCAATAACTTAATTACAGTACAACACTAATTTAATCGTAGTGTAGCGGCAAATGTCTGACTGATAACACAAAGCGCGGCGTTTAAATCCGCCATTCAACACAATATGTCTCGCAATAATACTATAACAACATGAGGCTAAAAAACTTAAATAATTAGAAAACGAAGCAAAAGATTCGTTGTTTTTTAATCACACAACCATCTGTGAAATCAGGTCGTTCATGACTGAACTTGACTGAGACTGACGTCTTAAATGAGCTACAATGGTGCCTTCATAATTATCAATTATAAAAGTAATAGAATATAGGCGGCTCAAGGCACAGGGGTACAAGTATGGGTCTGTAAACGCAATCGGTTGTAGATGCTATTCCCATTCGAAGAAATAAAACAGTTCATAATGGTTAATTCCCTGCTTTGTTAACAAGGTATAGCGTGACGTTGAGTGCCGCCACCCAACACGCAATACCTCCAGAACTCAGTGAAAAAAAAAGTGAAACTAACTAACGCCGAGCTTTGCCTCGACACCTGAGCAAAAAAATTAAAATATAAAAGTGAATGAATATTTTATTTCCTCTAGTGATCGAACCCACTACCAGTCGATTTTACAGTCACACTTTGTACCGCTGCGCCACAAGTGGCCTCATCATTTATTTAAAAACTTTTATATATCATTAGACTTCAGTATATAACATTATCTCAATACAATTTATAAAATACTGGAGTAAAATAACAAAGCTTACCCGCTTAACTTACACGTCGGAAAATTACCTTAACAATATCTTATCCTTTAACGAAATAAATTGCCTCCTTTGCTTTGAAAGGAAGCTTGCTCATAAAATGAATATTCCCTTAGCAAATTGTGGCTGTAATTTGATGTTACTCCATGCAACTTCATATAGTCGAAGTCACCATCTTACAAGAGAAAATAACCCTTAAGATGAATGTTTTAAGATTGAACGTTAGTAGACGAAAACATTACCATGTTATATTTTTGAAGTACTTTGTTGTGATTTCGTAGTATATCGGGATTAGTTGGTGCCGCCGCCTTTCCCCGGGACAGCGTATTTGTCATTTTTCCATCCATTATGTTGCACAAAGCAAATTCTCTCATTATAAAATGTACGTTATTAGTATCGTACAAATATTTATTTTCTTCTTTAATTTGTTGGTCTTTCGAGTTCTTGTAAGGTATTGTTAGCTTTTTATGGAAAATTTATGAGATATTAAGCTACGTTCTTACGTTTTGTTTAAAGGCTACGAAATCTTTTTACTTCACGCTGTATTTCACGTATAGCAGGATAGTCAGACGAAACTTTGTTTTAAGAGCACCGTCTAATTTTCGAGACATTACGTGTTGAGTAGCTTTTGTTTTGTTTGTTACCACAGAGAAAAAATATAGGTATATTTCATCATCCCGCGTGGGAATCGAACTCACAACCACCGTATACAGTACGAAGATGTCGGTGCTGTATAAAGAATGACGTTGTTCTTCAAGGATAACTAATTAATACTTTTTTTTTCTTTTATTGCAGCAAGCGATGCGAGCGTAGGTTGGCGAGCGAAGTGATATCCTCCTTATTATGTTACAAAATACTCAAACCGTAATATTCTATGAAAATATAATAATATTACAAAATAAATTATTCCTATTCTACCTTGTTCTGTTACTATTACCAACTTTTACTTCTTCTAAGCCAACATGGGTTGATTGGTGAAAGATTTTAGTCCCCGTCTGATTGATATAGGCACGTCATTGGGTTTCGTTGTGTTGCTATATGCTCATATAGAACATGAAGGGTAAAAACTGAAAAGTTTTGTTATTTTTATTGTGGCTTCACATTGTATCTTATACATGACTTGGGAACCTAGTGTCAAGACACTTCGCTCCCATAAAACACTTCCTTTCTTAACTTTCCGCTGCATTCTGAAGGCACTGCGTGTTGAGTGATGGAACTCAATGCTGCGCTTGATGAATAGCTTCACGCTGTATCCCACACATAGCAGGATAGGCAGAGGGAACCTAGTGTTAAGCACACCGTTCTCTACTTTTCGCCGAATTCTGGAGGCATTGCTGAGCGCCGCGAATGGTACAAAATAATACAATTATTTATTATTTTGAAGTAGAATATCAAATTTTTATAACTAATTAAAATAAAAAAATCCATTCTTACGACTTCAACTTGATAAACTATCCGCCTATTAAATTTCATCCGAGTTTAAAACAGCAAATTCCAATAACTATATAATATAATATTGTAATAAAATACTGTACATAGAATAACAGACACAAAAGCCCTTGCAAAGTTTATAAATACTACACGGAGCTCTCACCAAGGAAACACGAGTCCTTGGAACACGTACTCCGTAAGCTGTTCAAGGAGGGTAGATCTATCGAGGCCAATTAGAGAGATTTTCTCTAGAAATATGGATTTAGTATACCTGAGCATTACCTGTTTATTGCTGGCTCTCATTTATATAATAACAATGTGGGATGGTTTCTCATTATTAGCAATTATTTTCATTACTTTTATTAAGCGTAATTATATTTGATTGTATATTATATATCAATTGAATGTGAATTTGTTTTTATTAGCTTCACGCTGTATTTTGCACACAGCAGGGTAGGCAAAGTGAACCTAGGAACTTAGTGTTACGACACCTCCGCTCCGCACGTCCCGCGAGGCAACGCGCGGTATAGAGTTCCACCGCTCATCACGCAATGCCTCCAGAACTCGGTTCCCCCTGCCTGCTGTGATCAGGACACAGCGTGAAGCTGATTTATTTATTTTATTTTTATTATTGTATTTTTTCATAACAATGCGTAATTTTAAGTTCAGCTTTTTAGCTAATAGATATATGTATAAATATATATATATATATATATATATATATATATATATATCTCTTAATAAAAACCATGTTGGCAAATCATTAAAATTTGTAAATTCAATGTGCGAACCTAAAAAAAACATGTAAACCCCCATATTTTCCGTACACCGGCTACGTTCGAAGCGAAATAAGTGAGTTAAAGGACGTGATGGATGATTTTAAGGTGGTTATCGGTGTTCACGGACGTCTAAAATATATGTACGTATTTTATATAATCAAAGGTGAGATATTTCATCATTATTATTATTATTATAGAATTTTATTATTTTCGGGATTTCCTACATAAATACGGAACACTTAGACTGTCGATCAAGATCACTTTACTCGAGATCGCGTGGAGGTATCAAGCTGAAGTTAATGTCAAATATTCAAGGCTACGGTCCCTTAGAGCACAGTAAGGAACATCAACGTTTAGGTCAAAGCAATCAAAGATATGAGCATTTATACATACAAATTCACGTAATCATGTCTATAGGGTACTTCCCGTGGACTTCCACATATCAAAATCGGCACAGCATAAGAACTTATAATACAAATAAAGTAAAATATTATTACACAAAAAAGATATGCGCTACCTACACTGATGAAGAGAATTTTGTATACAAAATGAGTGCATATGCAAACTTCAATTTGTCAAATTTGTTGAAATTGTACTTCCCGTTGACAATCTTACATGGTACGGAGCCCTCGTTGGGCGAGTCTGACTCACGCCTGATCAATTATTTTTATAAGTGGTTTTGGTTGGTTAGAAGCTTAGTTTAATAAAACAATTAAATTTCATACTTTAAATATTGTAAGCGCAAATTACAAAACAAAAACTTTGTTATCTTCCTTCACAAAAAAGGGATGCAACTACGAGTACAGCTGTACAAGTCTCCCTTAAATCAAATTCGAAAACAAGACCAAAATAATTATTATAACAGCCGAAGGCCTTAGACGTTAGCAGTTAGCACCCCAGCAGTCAATCCTTCCATTCTATGTAACATCAATCAGACGCACTATAGTATAGTTAGGCAACCTTTTAGGATTAAAGCTTAGTTAATAACCCCGTAACGGGGGATATGTCTGTTTGCACCCTAAAGCCAAAGTCGATTTACATCTACAGTACGGTCCACGAGTCGTGGCCGCCCTGATGCTATAGATGACTGCACAGATTTTTTGGTTTTAGATTTTTTTTTACTTTTGATTATTCTTTTTTCAGAGTAAACAATGTGTAAGAGTTTAGAAAACAAAATTGTATGACGGCCACGACTCGTCGACCGTACTGCATAGTGAGTCACTACACTCGAAGCTCACGTTCACGACGTGCGTACGCTTACATAGACGCTACCTGTGCTAAGGGTGTTTCACACTGCACTATTAATAAATATGGCACTTTTAATATTATTGAATTGAAATATGGTGAATAAATTGATATATCACATTATTTAAAATATAAATATACATATTTTAAAATATATAATTTGTACATTTGCACATTTACTATTTTTTATGGTGGTTGGTTTCGTACCTCAAAAGGTAAACACAAAATAAAAACGGAACCCTTATGTAGGATCACTTTGTTATGCGTATGACAGTCTGTCAAGACGCGTAATCATCATAAATTATAGATGTTTCTTAGACAAAGACAAACTTATATTTGTAGTTTATTTCATACAAAATGAGTGCATTTGCGTGAACACTTGAGTCTTCTTTTTAAATTGTATGTTCCCGTTGATCTACAATCCTGAAACTGGTACGACTTTGTACCACTGCGCCACGACTGGCCTCATATATATATATATATATATATATATATATATATATATATATATATATATATATATATATATATAATCTCTATCGAATCTGCGATAACACGTTTGCCTTTTAACTAATATAATCATAATATTACACAATTATAATAAAAAATGAGGCGCAGGGGTGTGACTGTAACACGACGGATGTGGGTACAATCCAAACTCGAGATAATTAATTAATATTAATTATATTTTCGTTTCTTCGGTCCGGCAAGAAAGAGTTCAGCGTAGCGCGGATACAGCTTCAACCTGATTTATAACTTAAAAAAAAATATTAAAAAAAATTAAATACAATGTATAGATGCCTTTAATCCAGGAAATTTTGGGCTGATGAGTTGATATTGGCGGTGACGTCCAACGAACGCGCACCCGGGGCTAAATAAACTGTGAAACGTACTCTACGCGCTAAAGCAATTATTGCCTCGGCGGTACGGGCGTGCGCTTTTCAATTTCATTATGCACTTTTTTCCAGTAATGGACCGTACAGATTATTCTAATCCTAGCGTAGTGTCCATTATCTTTGAAAAGGGATTTATTATTCGTTACTTTGTGTATTGGCTATGTTTTCGCATACAATTTTTTGCGAGTGACTTCACTCAAATCGATTCGTTTTATTATGCAACGAACAACGAAACGAGAGAAAAAAAACAGAAATTCTGTGGTTTTTTTTTTCTCTCAGCTTCATGTTTTATCTGCATACATTTACTTAGCTTCCACTTTCGAGACAGATTGATTTGAGTGTCGTAACTTTAA
This sequence comes from Heliconius charithonia, assembly GCA_030704555.1. Lineage (NCBI taxonomy): Eukaryota > Metazoa > Arthropoda > Insecta > Lepidoptera > Nymphalidae > Heliconius > Heliconius charithonia. The sequence continues at coordinate 3,195,713 of CM060828.1, forward strand.
GCTACGCGTCTTCGTCAAGGAAAGTAAAAAAGTAGTAACTTGAACAGAAAATGAAACAATAAATGTACCTAAACAGGTAGATGTAGTGGTTCAATGGGTCAGAGTTTCGAGAGTCGAGAGTCATGTAGTTCTAGTTCTAGTACTAAATTCATTTTTAATATTATCAGTAGATTTCTTGCTTTAAATGTGAACATTTCTAAAATTTTAATTCTTAACCTCATTATATTAGATACCTATTTGGTTGTCACAGCAAGGAGCAAACAGGAAGTTTCTGTAAGTGATAACATTTACAGAAACTTCCTATCCTTGCAAATACTGGTAACATAATAACATAGTATTATGCACGTTAAGCATGTGTTTGTGGCATCGATCTTCCAATCTTTTTGTATCGCTTGTCTCAACAATTAGATTTTTACCCGACTGTGCGACGCAAAGGAGGGGAACTTGTTTTATAGATCCTCGCTGTCTTATTTCTAAGGTTATTAGTCATATTAAAAATTTCAGTAATAACAACATTTTCATTACTAGATACCCATATTTTTACTTGTGCTGATGTGATAATATGTTCAAATATGTGCATACAATCACAACACACAAAAAATATCAACACTTTTTTAACACCAGATTAAGTCGCCTGCATAAATACAATCTCTTTGGTAACACTTCTCTCGAACTCTACCCAAACCAGTGCTTGAGAGTTGCCTTTATTTATTAACACGAGTAACTTGTGTAATATAGCCTATTTTTTGCCTCGATAAATGGACTATCTAACACAAAAATAATTATCAATTCGTACCATTAGTCTCTGATATTAGCGTATATCATACAAAGTCTACTTTGTAATAGTAGAAAAAGATATAGTATATATAGTATTGATAATATAAATAAATCAACTTCACCCTGTGTCCTGCACACAACAGGGTAGGCAGAGAGACCTAGTGTTCTGGAGGTATTGCGAGTTGAATGGCCGGCAATCAACGCCGCGCCTTGCCTCAACACCAGAGTGAAGAAATGGAAATATAAATTTAAATAAATATTTCATCTCTTCGAATGGGGAATCGAACCCACAACCAGTCGATTTTACAGTTACACTTTGTACCGCTGCACTACGCCTGGCCTTAATATACTTAGGAATATATTATAATATTATTAATACCACCAAGTGAAATTTATCTTATACAAGTAATCTATCTAACAGCGTTGTATCATGCTTTAATTGGACAGAATTGATTTCAATTAGCCAAAGAGCAATTAGTATGAACCACAATCCATAATAGACCATTTTGTTTAATGTCATCGAGACAACATACAATATAATTACATAGAACACAAATATTATAAAAATATAGTAAAGTATCGAAAGGGTGAAATCTTTTATTGCTGTTTTGACCTACTAACAAGGGTAGTTTTTGGTAACATACACATTTAAAAAACGCATGAATGACATTTTTTTTTATTTTGAAAAGAGTACATTACAATTTTTCACTTTCGATATTTTACCTACGGACCGTCGATATATCGACAATCAAATGAAAATAATAATAATATCAAATATATATTCTATATAATATTAGCTAAACCACTGGAAAAGTATTAAAGGTGAAAAATTTAAGTATTTATTGGTGTTTCGAATTGCTCACAAGGGTAGTTTCGATTACAAATATTTTTAAAAAACGCATAAATAACAATATTTTTGAAATTATGAAAACATAATTAAAAGTACACTTCTTAGTAGTTTAGGCGATAAAAACATCGCTTTCGACTTTTTACCTAGGGACCATCACAATATATTTAACACTAGCGGCTCGCCAGCGGCTTCGCTCGCTTAAACTACATGATAATTGATTTAATAAGCAGAATTGATTGACAACTCAAATGACTTCTAATATGATTTTTTATTACTTTAAACTGTATTGTTCTAATATGATTTTTTTACGACATTATCGTAATTTCTATAAGAATTTTTGTTTATCGGATTAAAAAATACGAGGAATGTTGATATTTGATTTATATAATATACATAGAGCTAATTATTTATTATACGGATACGTATATTTTTGTAACATTACGTTCTTTTTACCTATGTTATGTTTTTTAAAACTGTGTTAAATGTGCTGATGTCAGTTCATAATTTAATTTACTGCTTCAGAAACAGCTTTTAATGTTAAATTATTGATTTGGGTAATGATTCATAATATTCTTTGTAAAATTGCATATTAACTCCTGTACAGTTTTTAAATTAGTTACATATATTATATGATCGAACCAACCAAAAAATCTTTGTATTTACTTGATATTTCTTTGAAGATCAAATCGTTCTTTATCTCTGTGTTGAATTAATTACGACTTAAACTTAACTGTTATGATTTATAAAGATAATCTCTATTAACAATTCAATTTTGTTTACTTTATTGTATAAAATATTGTATAATAGTGCTTTAAAAATACATATTTTTATCAACAGTCATATAACCAAGACGTTTCGAGTGTTATTCTTTATCCAGGAATCCTACCAGCGCTATTGCTATATAACATTCGCAGGCAAACTAATGCCTTGAGTTCGTTCAAATGACGATAACTTTTTTTAATGAACCGATTTTAATAAACCAAACTTTAGTAGTTAAGTTGACATAAAACAAAGCAATTGGTGAAATTTTCAAGTAAATCGGTTCAGTTCTTTCAGAGAAAAATGTGGACATACATATCGATGGACAGACAGACAGACAAGAAATTAAAAAAAAACTTTTTGCTTTCTATTATTCTTTTAAGTGTCCCTCTTTCCATTTCAGTCAAAATTACTAAATGTACAGACAATATATTTTTACTGTCTTATCATAAATAGAGATAATGAAGCGGCTTAGCTAATACTACGTAGAATATATTTTTGTATTATTATTATGATCTCATTAAGTCGTGGCGCAGAGGCACGAGAGGCACTGTAGCGATTGGCACGCAGTTTTCTCTGACACCCCCTGACCAGGGATACGCTTAATCAATACGCAATGTCTCGAAAATTAGGCACGTAGTGTCTAAACACTAGGTTCCTTTGCCTACCATATAGATACTAAAATGTGAAGCAATTTTTTTTATTTTTGCATGCATTTTTTTATTTTTATGAAATATTTTTCTAATATTAACTTTTTTAAATGTTAACCCAAAATTTTGATTTCTTTTTATAATATTACTAGCTCTGTAGCAAATTTATTTATATCTATGTTAATGTCAATTTCATTCGTATGTAATATCTAATCTGCCGGTATAAAATAGTGAGGCCAGTCGTAGCGCAGCGGCACGAAGTGTGACTGTAAAACCGACTGGTTGTGGGTTCGATCTCCACTTGATGAGATAAAATATTTACTTAAATTTATATTTTCATTTCTTCGCTCTGGTGTTGAGGCAAAAGTGCGGCGTTGATTTCTGCCACTCAACACGCAATGCCTCCAAAATTCGGCAAAAAGTGGGGAACGGAGTGTCTTAACTCTATGTTCCCTCTGCCTACCCTGCTGTGTGCGGGATACAGCGTGAAGCTGATTTATTTTTTTTATTTTATATGTATACATATATACACGTATATATTCGACTAATTGCCGTTATACGTTTTTCTTCGTTTTCGAAAGAATTTTGAGAAATACTTTCTTGATTCAGTTGTGGCGCAGGGGCACAAAATGTGGCTGTAAACGCGACTGGTTGTGGCTTCGATAACCATTCGAAGAAATGAAACATTTATTTAAATGTATATTTCCATTTTTTCGCTCTGGTTTTGAAGCAAAGCGGAGCGTCGAGTTCCGCTACTCAACACGCAATGTCTCCAGAATTTGGCGGAAAGTGGGTGTCTTCACACTAGTCACCACTCTCACCCTCTACTACCCTTCTGTGTACGGGATACGCTGATTTATTTGATTTGATTTTTACTTTCTTAATGCTCCCTCATTTGCTCCTTAGAATTTTGGCATATACTTAGCAACCTGTATGCCTATTTTTTTTTAAATTTCAACGTAGTTGGCCTCAAACTCGCACCTGTATGAAGCAGTTTAAATGCTCTGGCTAACTAAGCTATACGCTTTTTTAACGTATTTAAAGTGGTGTGGTGTGGTGTGTTAATGTGGAATCATTAAGCAAAGAAAAATGCTTTACTATTACAGTGTGTTAGTTTATTATATTAATTATATAAATTAAAAATATATAAAGAATATTTGAAGTAGTTTCTGTCACGCGAATTGACACAATTCCTTTGCTTTTATAGTCTTTTTCACCTATATCTGTTACACCTATATCTGTTACAGTTCGCTAACAATACAATATATTGGAACGAAAATAACACAAAACAATGAAAAATCGTATAACAATGATAGATTTCAAATTCAATAGTAATATTTTGTTTATTTTAAATTGTAACAGTATTTTTGACCAGACTATGTATATAATTTTATAAAATAAATAAATTGTTTCATAAGAACGCATGGCTTAGTCTTCGGAACGCTTTGGCTGCTTTCAAGTTACCTAAGCGAAAATTAAATAGTTATCAAAAATGTAAAGTAGTAGCAATATAGCCGTGAATGTAAAATAAAGCCGTGAGGCTGTCGTAGTCCAGTAGAACAAGGGCTTGACTTTAAACGCTACGGTTGTGGGTTCCATTCGGGGAAATTATATATATAATGCTTTTATTTTATCTTTCTAGTAAGAAAGCAAAACGGTCGGCTTCCGTTTAATTATATATTCTTCTCTCAATGCCGAGTGCCTACTTTGTCGAAATTCTGTTTTATATTTATATTAAATTACGGTAAATATAATGAAACATAAAACAATACATTATAATTTATATATAATTTCACAATTGCATTTGTAACGAATAAATTAAGGGTGCTGATATATCGTGTTTACAAATGTTACTTTTAAAACAATATTAATTATTGTGTAATAGTATATATAATATATTTATTATATTTTAATCTTTTAGAATAGTATATGGGGTTACTATTCTAAAAGATGGTAAGTTAGTAATTGATCTACGTGACCTGTATTTTATATTCTTATATTTCATTGTAATCAAAGATCCTTAAAAAAATATTTTAACATTTAATTATATTATAGACTAATTATTATATTTATGTATAATAATTGCGATAACCAAGGATCCTAATTCTATTAAAAAAAATGTTTACAAAAATTATAAAAAATTGAGGCCCGTCGTGGCGCAGTGGTCCAAAGTGTGACTGTAAAACCGACTGGTTGTGGGTTCGATGAGATGAAATATTTACTTAAATTTAAATTTTCATTTCTTCGCTCTGGTGTCGAGGCAAACCGCGGCGTTGAGTTCTGCCACTCAACACCACTCAAGGCATTGCGCCTTCAAAATTCGGCAGAAAGTGGGGAACGAAGTGTCTTAACACTAGGTTCCCTCTGCCTACCCTGCTGTGTGCGGGATATAGCGTGAAGCTAATTTAATTTAATTTTTATAAAAAAATGAACGTAGTGACTTATACACGCGCCCATTGAGAACCGCTCTAACCACTAAGCCATACCGTCTCATCCACCTACGTCGTAATACTTATACGCTTGTTACAATTTATTTATGTATGCCGTTGTATTTCTGAGAGAGAGATCTTTTACAAATTTCTGCCACTCAAAGATAAGCAGCTTTCTTTGAGCTTGACATTTTATATTCTCTTTCGTTATAAATATGTATGTTTTAAAATAAATTAAAAATTATACGTATAATAAAAACTTTAGCGACGGCAAATGAAAGGGCCTAAGATTCCTCAACATAAAATAAAATCAAAAATAGCCTTATAATACTTGTTATTTTCTATTGTATAATTCACAATATTCTCAAAACATTATAAATATCATAATTTAATTAAGATATATAAAAGTGAAAATATAACCTTATGTTACTGTAAGTATTACGTGAAAACAAATGAAAGAATTTCAACTAAATACTAACATTACAGGTACAACAGTAAAGCTCATTTTCAAAATTTATCAAATCTTCGTTTCAATCAATGGAATAGTTACCAAAGTTATAAGAGAAGCTTTGCGCTCGGAAAGTCGTGCGGAAAAGGAGCTTAGTAAGTGTGTGTGAATTCATTGGAATCGTAAACGTATAAAATTATAGGTTATAGATTTAAATATTGCGCTTTTATAGGGTTTGTTTACAGATCACTTATGAGGTCTTCAAAGTGGGGCAGCTGTTGACGTAATTGTTGTGGATTCAACTCCTATTCGGCAATATAAATTATTTTTATTTTGCCACAGAGCAAGAAAAGGAACACACTTGTAATATATATTATATATGTATTATCAAATAAGTTCTAAAAGTCTCATACCTAATTTTTACCTTATATAATTTAAATTTTAGTATCTTGGTACTAGGCGCTACACATACAAAGTAAAACTAAAAAAGTATTTTCTTACCATCATTGATTACTGAGGACTGCGGACAAATTAATTTTACGCATGGGAATCAAAGCCCAAAATATTGCTCATTTATTGGCAGATATGACAAAATCAATACAAGCATGTTGTCCGGTGAAGCTTAAAAGTTTGAAATGAACATTACCTTATCTTAAAACACAAAAAATATTAAGAAAAATACGGAAATATTTGAATATTAAATATTTACATATTTCAGCGTTGAGTTCCGCCACTCAACACGCAATGCCTCCAGAAGCTTTGATTTTTCATTTAAATATAAAAAATATTATGCATAGCGAGCCTAGGTCTCCACTAGGTCTCCACAGTGATGAACCCGCTACCACAAGGATGCCCACTATACCATACTGCGCCTTCTCAAATAACGCTAAGCGATAACCTCTTGAGATGTTGGTGGAGGCTCTTCTATATAAAGCCGTTAACAGAAACTTCAATCAGATCAGAGGAGTGCATCGCGCACACAGTGAGACCAGTCGTGGAGCACGTTCAAGAGTACGTGACATTAAACCTGATTGGTTGTGGGTTCGATTCCCACTCGAGGAAAAGATAAATGCATTGATCTATAGATATACCACTTCCCAATATTTCACGTTCTTTTTAGTATTTTAAACAAATATTTATATTTCAATATTTCAATACTATAAAGCGACCTTATATCCACTTATTTCATCTTTTTTAAACCTTCATCTTTTTATGCATTTCTTAAAATTTTATTTCTCGAGCAGAAATCGTGCAACAGATTACTCGCGTAGACGTCTGAGTCGAGAGGTGTGTGGGTTTCTAATCGTCTTTCATCTTAAATGTATAGCCGGTTCATGTAGTTGTTTTGCGATGTTGCTGCTATTTAATACCAGTTTGGTCTGAATGTTTTGTATTAGTAATAATTTTGAGAAATATCTCAAATTATTATTAATTGATAATAAATTTTGCAATAGTAAAATTATACCATATTAGCCGTTGAAATTTGCTAGTTGTATATTGTAACTAGCACCCTCGGCTGCTTCGCCCGCTTGAACTATGCGAATCATCATTTAATATCATTTAGGTATATTTAGAAAAAGATGGAAAAAAATATAATAATTCATTAAATAACTCTTAATTAATAACAAACACGGAAATATTATTTTAATTTCGTATTAAAATAATGTTTCAATGTCTGTTATTTACCTGGTTACATGTTTAGTAAGCAGTAGGTTCGCCTGTTTCCTACGTAACTCTAGATTTTACGGAATTTCCGAAATAAGAATAAAATAGATAACATTGCTTTTCATTTCATTACACTATAAATTTAAAAATATGGTTGTATAATGTCGTAACTCAAAGACCCACTTTTTTCTTCAAATAAAAAAGTAAGGCTAATCAGGTCAAAATACATCAAAGCAGTATCAAAAGTCATCAGTTACAGTAAAACCACAGTGGTACCAACTGTAAATTGAATGGAAATGGAACTGCAAAGCTGACAGCAGGGGCACTTTGACAACATATTTGATAACAATCACATTTAATCAATGGAGACACAAATTAAATTATTGGACACGTACCTTCACTATACACATTTTGGCTAATATTTTATTAGTTTAGGCTGTCGTCCGGTTTAAGATATACAGATAACCTTTTGTTAGTAGATACTCTTTATTCTCCCAACAAAAAAACTCGGAACGCATGGTGAGTGACGAAAAACGCCGTTCTTTTTTCTTTAGAAAATTAGAAAATAAATAAATAATAAATAAGAAAATAAGATATTTTAAAATAAAAATATCTATACAATTAAAATAAACCTTTATAAAAAAATCAATTGATCGTACTAATAAGTCTAAATAATACCACATCGCCACCATACCTATGGGATGCGGATCACCGTTGATTAATGGAGACAGAAATTAATACGTGTTGCACGCGGACGTGACGCGGCCGACGATCGCATTACAGTGCTAACGATGTTACCGAGTCCACAGCGTAGAGTTGCGTTTCCACTGGGATATAGTTTTGGTCTTATTTATATTCCAACGTATATAATAAAATATGTTTTTCTATAAACGCTTCGGTTGTGAGTTCAATTCTGATTCTTAATGGAATATAATTATTGTAAATTATTTTCTTTTTTCTCATTCTGATTGATTTCCCCCACTCGTGCGTAGGGAACGGTATTTCTTAACACTAGGTTCCCCTTGCCTACCTTGCTGTGCGAGTGAACCGTAAAGCTGTTCTATAACAAATTATTCAGACATCTATAACAGCCAATTTCTTGAAATATCGTTCTACGTGCCTAAACGCTAGTTTTTTATTTTTTTATTGGATTCAACATATATATATCGCACGTAGGAGGTTAAGCAGAAAGAATGTTAATGTTACGACACTCCGCTTCGCGTTAGAACAATTTGCGCTCTCCACTTTCTGCCAAAACCTTAATGCAATGTGTGTCAAATGAAGGAATTCAAGTATGGAGTTGAGTAAATTCGCAGCAAAACAGAGGCTTTGCCTCGTTACCAGAGCGGAGAAATATAAATATTAAATATTTATTTTGCGAAATGGGAATGGAACCCACATTGTCGCACACACGTCGGTACACGCACGGTAGCTTGTACCCAGCTGTATCACGCAGTCATTTATGATAAAGAAAAATTTAAGCACTGATATACACTAAAAAATTCTTGACTAACTTAATGAATATAATGAGAAATCTCAAATTGTGCGAAAAGTGATATGCAGGACAAAGCGTGAAGCCAATAAATTTCCAGAAAATATATTTAGCCAATAATTATCATACTTATATAAACTTATATAATTTATAAAGTCCTATAGATATTAACAAAGTCACTATGTATACTATCCTTTACAACTCAACTCGAAGCTGTTAGGCGTTGTCGTGGAACTACTGAGTTAGTATAATTGACAGTAGAACTGATTCCTGGCCACTTGTCAAGTCGTCATCCTTTAATATTTGCTTCACTGCACGATATAATAAGGTTATAGCACTTAGAAAGATAGATTTGTTGAACATTTATAGAATAGCTATTATTTTACAGGTGTTCTTAAAAAATATATATATTGTTAGCGTATTCGCGTAAAAGAGGGTAGATTTAGGTGGAAAATAACTATAAAAGCAGTGGAATTGTGTCAATCGGGGGACAGTTGCTTGTAAATGACGGCCCCTATTGGAAGGAAACTAGTGTGAAGTATTGTTAGTAGGTGATACATATCACCTATTGCAATTACATAGTATCCATTTTCAAATAGTTTAGAATCATATAGACGATGTGTGTTTTAACGTGCTTATTTTAAAAACGTTACCCACTTCCGATTTCTAACAATATAATATAATATTTAGTAAAGATCTACCAAATGTCTATGCTTTTTAATTAAATATCTATATAACTATGATAAGTTCAGTTAAAATAACAACTCCTTTGGGTTCCTTACATAAAAAGGTAAAAATGAAATGAAAGTCAATATCCAAAGGCATTTTTTTCGTGTCGGGCAGGATGAGTTAATAATAAAAATAAAATATGTATTTTAAATAGTTCGGTTTCGGTTCGGTATCCGCACGGCAAACAGTTCTCACAAATACCAAAAATTAGACAGACTTTCCGGACAGGTTTTGGGATGAGGTCCCATCTATTGACTATGAAAATTTTATCAAACTAAGTATTTCTAAAGTAGTGTTAAACAGCACGAGCAAGACCATATAGAATATTTCTATCTATTATCATATACTTATTTTAGTACTGTTAATTATCACTAGCAACACTGTATAGAATTATTCAATTTCCTGTTGAGTAACTTTTATCTTAAGACCTATAAACAATATGTTATTCTTAATTCAATTATAGCTAATAATTAGTTCATCACACATTGATTTATATAATATATGTATAAATTAAAAAAACTAAACTAACTTCACGCTTTATCCCTAGCGGGGTAGTCAGAGAGAACGGAGCGCCAAACGCTACGGTCTCTACATACCTCTTTCGCCTCGTCCACTGTCATCAACCTCTTCATACATGCCCTCCGGGGGGTCCTCATGCTTTTTACGTGACCTTCCTCCAGTATCTTTGATACTGTGTTTTCGAAGGTCAACCGAGGTCTCCCCCTACCTCTCTTACCACTCACTTTTCCATCATAAATCTTTTTTGCCATTCTTTCATCACTCATTCGTTCGACGTGCCCAAACCAGCTGAGCACGTTCTTCTTCATTCTCACCGTGACATCCTCGCTAGTACCTGCCATTCGGTGTACCTCTTCATTGCGGATTCGATCAGCTAAGCTGACTCCGCATATCCTACGAAGAGATCGCATCTCCACAGCATTCATCTTTCTTTCATTCTTCTTCTGTAATACCCACGTTTCGCTGCCGTATAACAGAGTCGGTACCAAAACTGCATTGTGTACGGCCAAACGCGCAGCTGTGCTGACGTTTCGCCGTCTCATCAATGCAGCTAAGGCTCCGTTAACCTTGTTACCGGCAGCAATACGCCTTTCCACATCCATCTCGTATCTTCCATCTCTACTGAACATACTTCCCAAGTATACCACCTCATTCACTTGTTCTAATATCTTACTATCTACACTGATCTTGCATTCCGTCCTTTCTTCATCTCTTTCAAAAATCAGAACCTTTGTCTTGTTCGCATTGAGGCTTAGACCATTATATTCACACCCTTCTTTCAGAGTGGTGACCAATGCCTGCAACTCGCATTCTGATGATGCAATAAGCACTGCATCATCTGCGTACAGCAGGCAATTCACATTCAGGTCACCTACTTTCACTCCCATATCGCTTTGTTTCATATGTATAAATACATTATATAAAAGAGCAACTGTTGAGTTTCTTGCCGGTTCTTCTCTGCAGAACTGCCTTCCGAACCGGTGGTAGCTTCTTTTTGTTTATATGTTCATTCGACGATTCAAAAGTGCTCATAAGAGATTATTTGAATAAATAATATTTAGAATACTTTAATGATTGTACAAATTTAACATATAATAGTTGCTCATTTGACAGTATGTCCAAATATATATAAATAGACGGTTTCGTTAGCCATGATCAGTCGAATAAACTAAACAGAATGTGACGCTGCTCGTTTTATTATTCCCATATTCAAACCACTACTGGAACAGTAGTTTTATTTGCAAAATGAAGTTAACAAAAGTTACCAATTCAGAAAAATTATTTGACTCCAACTCTGATTATTATTCAATTGTAAAAACTTCCAATAAACCTTATTTTAAGAGAAGAGAGGAAGAAGAGAAGAGGAATAAGGTTTAAGTTTAAGTTAAACAGTTTTTTTTTAAGTCTATTCTGTAGTTATTGTGAAACTTTGTATAGTAGTAGTAAGCGGATCATATGAATTTAATTTAATTTTATCTTTTGTATTGTTGTTATTGATTATTTTCTTTCCATTTCAAAGACATTTTGTAACTGTTGTTTCAATGATTTCACCATTTATGATCGCTCTGGTACCAATTATGATTGCTCTGTTCGCATTTTTTTTAACTTATTTTTTCTGTTCAATTTGTGTTTAAATCGAAGGCCAATATAAAACATATACTATTTGAAAGTCACTCTTTTAAATGAGATATTATATTGCCATTAAATATGCACTATGTGAATGAAAATGAAATGCACTATATCGATCACATGAATACGTCCCGTTTTGGAGACTACCCCAAAAAGTGAAAACTTGCAATACAAATAGAGGATAAAGTACGACATTTTTAAATATACTACAAATTAAAAAAGTATTACAAATAAATACTTACAATGGTAGATAATTTCTTAGAATACTAAGTTAATAATATAATGCAAACTTAATTTTGTCGACTTTTATAAGTCTCCTGACGCTTCCTTTCGTTGACATACTGAGATATAATTCCTGAAAATGGTACAGAGCCGTTAGGTAGCGGGTCCGACTTGATCATATTTTTAAAACAAATAACAATTATTAATTAACTACAAATATTTGATAATAAAGTTACATATTTACATATAGTTCGTTGTATTTTACTAAGTACTACTTAAAAAATAAATTATGAACTTTTTAATAAGTTCTTTGATTTTCACGATTATAATACATTTTAATGAATGAAACTAATTTAAGTAAATTAATCGCGTATATTTAGGATAACACATTATATATTTTTAAAATCCGACGTTTCGAAGACTTTGCGTGTCGTCCGTGGTCACGGGTAGACCGTCTACCCGATTAATCCGGTTAAATTAGTTTCACTTAAAATTATTCGGCTTCACTCTGTATCCCGCCCACAGCAGAGTAGGCAGAGGGAATCTAGTGTTTAGATACTCCGTCTCCTACTTTCCGCCGAGTTCTGGAGGAATTGCGCGTTAAGTGGCGGAACTCAACGCAGCGCTTTGCGAAGGCAATCAAGTAAAAAAATTAGGAATACAGCTACGAGTATTAGCTATCATTACATGATAAAAAAATACACACATAGTAGTGTATTAGTAGTAATATACCATATATTATCATTTCTCAACCAAAAAAACTAAAATAACATTTTTTTATTCACACGGAGGCAGAGGGAGCCTACAGTTAGTTCAGTCATTCCGCTCCCCACTTTCCTCTGAAATTACATAAATAAATAAACAAAACAAATGCCACGTCAGCCATCACAATATTAAATTTCGACAGCGCTATACATTTACATGATGTAAGAGTAGGACGACCGTGCAGTCGACACGCCCGGCGCCCGCTCGCACGGCGGACGGAGGTCAGGCCCGGGCATTACCAGGAACCCAGCTATCTGCAAATACTAGATGCACACGTCAAAGGCTAATTAAAATCGTGTAAAAGGGATGCCAAATGGATATCCATTCCGAAGTTTTTCTGGAATTTAGCTTTGATGCTATAAAATTCAATATTGTCACGACGCGATGTGAACAACAAAACTCGTTGGCGCGTAAACAAAAGTTTTTCGGCGAACGATTTCATTTTATACTGTTATTGGATGCGCTTGTGAAATTATCCTATTTAACTTATTATTCAGTATACTTTATATTTGTAATAGTACCTACATACATATAAATAAATAATTATGATTATTTAATTTAATTTAACCATAGTATAAATGATTTGAATCTTCTACTTTATATTAATATGTTATAGTACTAGCCTATAAAAAAGGTACTTTTTCTGAAAAGAACCTGAAAAAATCACAACAACTTTTTATTTTTATATTTTTAATTTTTTCAACAATACGAGCGCTCTAACCAGTCGAGCCATATGTTTTTTTTTTCATATTATAGAGATTTTAATTTTTATATGTTTTTCAACTTTATGTATCCATACAAAAAAAAATAGAATATATAGCACAATATTTCCTTTATATATCAGAAAAGTCAATTAATCTAAATTATTAAATAATTTACTCGTTTCAAAATGATAATTGAGGCCAGCCGTGGCGAGCCAGCCGGCACTAAGTGTGACTGCAAAAACAGACTGGTTGTGGGTTCGACCCCACTCCAGGGGATTAAATATTTACTTAAATTTAATCCCCTTAAATTTAATTTCCATTTGTTCGCTCTGGTGTCGAGGCTAAGCGCGAGATTGAGTTCTGCCAATCAACACGCAATTCCTCTAGAATTCAGCAGAAAGTGGGTAACGAAGTGTCACTAGGTTCCCTCTGCCTACCCTGCCGTGTGAAGGATACAGTGTGAAGCTGATTTTTTATTTATTTATTTTATAAAATGATTATTTAAATGAATATTAGTATTTACAAAACATATTCTGAAAAAAATCTATAACTTCATTATTTTACTTGAAAAACAAGGAGTTGTTAGCCTGGTCGGTTTCCAGGAGGCGTGGTTTCGAGTCCCGCTGCGTTCAAATTTTTATACGTTTTCTAAATAAGTAATTTTCTTTCCTAAGTGTGGAATAACACTTTAAAAAATGTTTAAAAATATACAAATAATGTTTTTTAAATTTTATACTTAATTTTTTTATTAGAAAATTATAATTATGTTGAGACTAAATGTAGTATACTAATTACGTTTATCCAGAGGGTGCCCTGACTAATATTTGTCCGATATTAGTTCTTGGGCATACGGGTACGCGAGCCCGGATCCTCGAGCCACCACTTGTTATAACCCCGTCCAGTCCGTATAAGTGGTGTCCCCTCCTTTCAATCTCTTCCTTTTTCCTACCTTCTCCTTCTACCCATCCTTCCCCCCCTTTTCTATATGTCCTATTCCTCTTCCCCCGGTTTCTCCCCATAAAGGGGTTTTGGAGGTCAGATGGCAGTCGCTCCATTTAAAAACCGCCATCCGACGCTACAAATGGACAGTTCGCGTAGAAAACTGGGTACGGCTAGGGCGTCGCCGCTAAACGACGCGCAGGCACATCGCCCTACACCTGCGATAAGTGGGCAAGGGCTACCGTGTCAAGTACGGGCACGGCTAAAGACGCGAGTACCCAGAAGGAAACTCCGCTTTGCAACGCTTTGGACGATGCAGGGAACTCGCAGATGTACTCATGAGACGTCGGGTCCAGTGTGCTTTCCTCCAGGAAACTCGCTGGAAGGGCAATAAGTCCCGTAACATCGGACAGGGTTACCGGCTTATATACACTGGGTCACCTTCAGGTAGAAACGGTGTGGCGGTAGTGCTTTCCGAAGAGCTTCAGAATGGGCTCCTTGAAGTTGACCGTCGCTGCGACCGCTTGATGCGAGTAAGGGTACTGATTGAGGGCGTTACCACTAACTTAATCAGTGCCTATGCTCCCCAGGCGGGATGTAGCGCGTCCGAAAAGGAGACATTCTGGGAGCAGTATGAAGAAGTGCTACTTGCTATACCGTCTACCGAAGTGGTCTTAGTTGGGGGGGACTTGAACGGTCACGTCGGTAAGGCTGCTGAGCCGTTTGAACGTGTTCACGGGGGTTTTGGGCACGGTCTTCGCAATACAGAGGGAGAAAATATTCTAAGAACCTGTATTGCATCAGATCTGGCCGTCGTGAATACGTTCTTCTAAAAGAATCCTCAGCACCTTATCACGTATAAGAGCGGGTCCCACTCAACTCAAATAGACTACTTATTGACCAGACGGTGTCATATGGGCAGGGTAACTAACTGTAAGGTCATTCCAGGCGAAAGCCTAACGGCCCAACATCGTCTTCTTGTCATGGACTTTAACGTTACTCCGAAGAAGAAAGTAGCTGAGAAACGTAGGCCTCGGATCAAGTGGTGGTTGCTGAATGGACCGATGCAGACCAAGTTCCTGGCAGAGGTGAAAAGTCATAATCTTTCGACTAACACCGAGACTGCTCAGGATGCTTGGGATCAAGCTCAGTCGGCAATCATTGCGGCAGGCAGGTGAGTTCTTGGTCTTTCTAGGGGAGGACGTGTCATCGACAGGGAGACATGGTGGTGGAATGACAAGGTGCAGGAGGTGACTCGTGAAAAGAAGAATGCCTTTAAGAAGTGGCAGCAATCCAACTCTCCTGAAGACAGACTGGAGTACATAGTATCTAAACATGCCAGTAAAAGAGCTGTAGCCAGAGCCCGCAGTGAGAGTTTGTCACCACTGTATGATAAACTTGAAACTGTGGAGGGGCAGAAGTTCATTTACAAACTGGCACGTTCCCGGGATAAAGCGACGCAAGCTATCGCAAAATGTCTTTGCGTCAGAGATTCCCAGGGCACGCTGCTCTGTAGTCATGCCTCTGTGAAGGAGAGGTGGAGAAGCTACTTTCAGGAGCTGCTGAATACTCAGCACCCATGCAGTCTTCATCATGACCCACCGCCTAACCTCGGATTTATTGCCCCAATAACCCTTGACGAAACTCGTAATTGCCTTCGACGCATGAAGAATGGAAAAGCGGTGGGACCTGACGACATTCCGATCGAAGCGTGGAAATCGTTGGGCTCTCTTGGTGTGCTCATACTTACTGCCCTTTTTAATCATATCTTGAACACTGGAAAGATGCCACACCAGTGGCGGCTTAGCTTCATTACCCCTATTTACAAGGGAAGGGGCAGTGTTCAAGATTGTGGTAGTTATAGGGGCATTAAGCTTATGAGTCATACCATGAAGCTCTTCGAACGCATGATCGACCTCAGGCTCCGCCGCGAGTGTACTGTCTCTGAGTCTCAATATGGATTTCAGCCAGGATCGGGCACTATGGACGCCGTTTTCGCCCTCAGAACATTGATGGAGGCATACAGGGAAAAAAGGAGAGCTCTGCATGTGGCCTTTTTAGATCTGCAGAAGGCCTTTGACTGTGTGCCTCGTCAGTGTATCTGGTGGGCATTGCGATCCAAAGAGATCCCTGAGGCCTATATTGAGATTATCAGAGACATGTACCACGATTCCGCCTCTATGGTTAGGACTGCTGTTGGCGACACTACACCCTTCCAGATTACAGTAGGGGTTCACCAAGGCTCGGCTCTTAGTCCGTTCTTATTCAATGTGGTGCTCGATACTGTCTCGGCTCACATCCAAGACCAGCCTCCATGGCTGATGATGTATGCCGATGATATAGCACTCATTGACGAGAACCGACTGATGCTGAAGCGTAAAGTGAACCTGTGGAAGGGTACGCTTGAGAACGGCGGTCTTAAACTAAATGTGTCGAAGACCGAGTACATGGCCTGTGGGAGCCCGGACTCGAGCACTATCCTTATAGGTCCTGAACCAGCCGTTAAGTCGGAAAAGTTCAGGTACCTTGGATCCGTTATGCACGAGTCTGGAGGCATCGATCACGATGTCTATAGCCGGATAAGCGCTGCTTGGGCCAAATGGCGGGAGGTCACTGGCGTGGTCTGCGATCGCAGGATACCGCCCAAACTCAAGGGTCTGATATACAAGAGCATCATTCGACCGGTTCTTTTGAATTGAATTTGAATTTGAAATGAAGATGCTGAGGTGGATGTGCGGCGTAACGCGGTCTGACCGCATACGCAACACATTCATTCGAGGTAGTCTTGGAGTCCGTGACGTAGCGGATAAGCTCCAAGAGCGTCGCCTGAGATGGTTTGGTCACGTTACGCGCCGGCCTAAGAACTATGTCGGATGCAAGTGCCTTGCTATGTCAGTCCCTGGAGTGAGACCTCTCGGACGCCCAAGGAAGCGCTGGTTGGATGTCGTGAAGCAGGACATGAGAGCCAATGGTCTAACCACCGAGGACGCTAAAGACCGTGCAAAGTGGAGTAGGTTGAGTAGGAAGGCAGACCCTGGCAAATAGCCGGGATTAATGCCAGGAAGAAGAAGAAGAAGAAGACTAATTACGTTTAATGAAACGTATTTTTTTATGAACAGAAAAACAATAATAAAAATACTCTTGTTTACGTTGCCTAATATAATTGTACATTTCCATTACAATTTATTTTTATTTACTAAGAATATTCCGTACTCTATCAAAAGCTTTTCCATTTAATTAAAAATATATATAAATAATGCCTATATATTTGTAATGGAGTGTTGTCGTAGAGACTTTAAAATTTTCCTTTAAGAATTCAGATTAGCAAAAGTGTTGCTATCTTAGAACTTTAAAAAAATGTTTTGTGTTTCCAAGTAGATGCATAACTTATTTTTCATGGAATAATAGAAAGTTCTTATGAAGTAAATGTAAATTTCAACACTCAATTTTCCGGTTCCTAGAGAAATGTCACAAAATATTCTAATAGTGCAAACGAGACACCCATGCCAAATCTCACCAGGAAGTTTGGTAAATAGTAAAGTAAATTTTAATGTTCTTAACATTAACTGATATAATATATTTTTTTAATTACTTTGTTTCATACATATCGTTATTTTTAAGTATACAAATATTGGTATGTAGGATTAATAATAACGTTATAAATAAATATTTTTACTTATTAAATCTTGTGTACCCGAATCACAAACTCTTTTTAGTGCTTTATTATATTATAAAAATTGGCAAAAGCGTGTGACGGTTCGATTTCCACTCGAAAAAAAATAATATTTATTAATTTCAATTTTTCACTCTAGTATTGAAACAAAACGCGGTATTGAGTTCCACCACTCAACATGCAATACCTCCAGAAATTTTAGCGGAAATCGGGAAACGGAGTTTCTTTACACTAGGCTCTGCCCCTCTGCCTATCCTGCTACATACGAGATCAGCGTGAAGCTACTTAATACGTTACTGACGGTGCAACATTTATACATAGTATTTAAAGTACAACAGCTAAACTTACAAAACGAAACAGAAGTCAAACATTCATAACACAACTCCAACAAATCACATAATCGAAATTGCTACTAAATTAATAAAACACAATCTATTTTACGGTAGGTCAGTATGATAAGGAAAGTAACGAAAGAATCGATTCTGAACTTGACCCCGTCGAATACGTGGTGCCACCCTATTCGATGTAGACGACTGTTCCACATCCCCTAAGCCACGTCAGCTACAGACGTAACCCTTGCAAATGTCAAATATAAACACATAATTTGTGGTGAGGACAAAAGACTTTTAATATCTAGTCACGAAATGGCATTCGAATTACTTTCCATTATATGAGTCGAAAATAATTGAGCCTTTTGAAAGTATAATGTGTGATTGCTGTGAGATTTGATTTTAAACTGTAATAAAGGAGAAAATAGAAATGGCAGAATATCTAAATAAACGGGACGATTGTGAATTTTACTGACATGTTATTCACGTTTATAATATAATTTTTTCTCTGGGATAATATATTACAACAGGAATAGAAGGATTATTCTGTTTTATTCTTTGATTGGGGTTTTTAATAGTACTAGTTGAAAAATTATCACTTCACACCTAAAACACATCGAATGACGGTCATTCTTACGTTGTACGGTTAAGAAGAGATAATGTTACACAATAGGAGAATGAGTGTTGAAAAGAGATTAGTTAAAATTTCATAAAAAAAAAAAAAAAAATTAGCTTCACGCTATATCCCGCACACAGCAGGGTAGGCAGAGGGAACCTAGTGTGAACACTTCGTTCCCCACTTTCTGCCGAAGTTTGGAGGCATTGCGTGTTGAGTGGCAGAACTCAACGCCGCGCTTTGCCTCGACACCAGAGCGAAGAAATGGAAATATAAATTTAAGTAAATATTTCATCTCCTCGAGTGGGGATCGAACCCACAACCAGTCGGTTTTACAGTCACACTTTGTACCACTGCGCCACGACCGGCTTCAAAATTAAAATTTCATATATTGAATAAAAATCTATATTTAAATATATGGGGTACTACTTACTAGCAAATAACACTTTACAAATATGTAGGCTTATAGTAATTTTTTTCTGGCTTCACGCTATATGCCGCACATAGCAGGATAGGCAGAAAGAAGCTATGAATCTAGTCAAAGTCAAAGTCAAAGTCAAAGTCAAATAATTTTATTCAAAATAAGAAGTTACATGCTTCATTTTTTGAACTTTGTGATGACTGGAGAAACCAGGGAAGGTGTGTTCCCAACCAGCTCCTCAAATAGGCTCTGGGTTTGAGAGGCCTTTAATTTTAAATTATTGTTTTCTAATGTAACTATGTATTCCTTGGCCTCATGCAATTGTGATTTAAGATCACTGGTAAGCCTGAGAGCTTCCTCATATTCATCTCTGCACTGTTCAAACTCATCTACTATTTTCTGCAGATTATTATTTTGTTCAAGTAATTCAGTGTATTCTAACTAAATTTTTGACAAATCATTTTAAAGATTTTTGTTTTTGTCCATAATCTGCAGAAATTCGTGCTCATTGTCATCCCTCTCTTTCAGTAGTTGTTCGCACTGCACCCTACATGACTTTAGTTCCAAGAGCGTCAGCTGGAGCTTATCCTCTGCCTGACGGGCCTTGGTACTACGGGTCATCATTTTTGTTAATATTTTTATGTAACACTATTCTTAGAAATGCAGGTTAGTAAGGTACGAACTTTTGTTGTTAGTTTACAAATATTTATATGTGTTAGAAAGTAGAGGGAATGCAATAAGCAAGGCAGTATGATATTAAAATTTGAAATGTAGTTCGTTAAAAAATAATAAAATTTAAATTAATTTTACGGGAGAACTTTTAAAGACGTTTATACCTAAGTGTTGCCACAAGAAAAAAAAAAGCAAAAGTACTGTAAGACACTCCATTCCCATTAAGATACTTCCGTCTTCCGCTAATATTGTGATATGTAATATAATAACATAAAAAAACTACACTTTTTACGAAGGAAACTCCTTTAATGTTTGTGACTACATGTAGAAAAAACATTGAAACAGAAACACTTACCATCATATTCTTTCTAAAACTAAACTAAACTAAACTAACTTCACGCTTTATCCCTAGCGGGGTAGTCAGAGAGAACGGAGCGCCAAACGCTACGGTCTCTACATACCTCTTTCGCCTCGTCCACTGTCATCAACCTCTTCATACATGCCCTCCGGGGGGTCCTCATGCTTTTTACGTGACCTTCCTCCAGTATCTTTGATACTGTGTTTTCGAAGGTCAACCGAGGTCTCCCCCTACCTCTCTTACCACTCACTTTTCCATCATAAATCTTTTTTGCCATTCTTTCATCACTCATTCGTTCGACGTGCCCAAACCAGCTGAGCACGTTCTTCTTCATTCTCACCGTGACATCCTCGCTAGTACCTGCCATTCTGTGTACCTCTTCATTGCGGATTCGATCAGCTAAGCTGACTCCGCATAACCTACGAAGAGATCGCATCTCCACAGCATTCATCTTTCTTTCATTCTTCTTCTGTAATACCCACGTTTCGCTGCCGTATAACAGAGTCGGTACCAAAACTGCATTGTGTACGGCCAAACGCGCAGCTGTGCTGACGTTTCGCCGTCTCATCAATGCAGCTAAGGCTCCGTTAACCTTGTTACCGGCAGCAATACGCCTTTCCACATCCATCTCGTATCTTCCATCTCTACTGAACATACTTCCCAAGTATACCACCTCATTCACTTGTTCTAATATCTTACTATTTACACTGATCTTGCATTCCGTCCTTTCTTCATCTCTTTCAAAAATCAGAACCTTTGTCTTATTCGCATTGAGGCTTAGACCATTATATTCACACCCTTCTTTCAGAGTGGTGACCAATGCCTGCAACTCGCATTCTGATGATGCAATAAGCACTGCATCATCTGCGTACAGCAGGCAATTCACATTCAGGTCACCTACTTTCACTCCCATATCGCTTTGTTTCACTCCTTGGAGACAGCTATCCAAATACAAATTGAACAACCAAGCTGACATGGCGCAACCTTGTTTGACACCCGATCGGATGTCAAACCAGGGCGACATGCCAGCTCCTACTCGCACACAGGCTGAGTGATCTCTGTAAAGAGACTTTACAGCCTGCAGCAAGGGTCCGTTCACATTGTACCGGGGTAGTATCTCCCATAATTTCGCTCTAACAACTCTGTCAAATGCCTTTTCCAAGTCCACAAAAGCACAGAAAACTTTTTGGTTAACGGCCAAAAATTTTTCCGTAATCATGCGGAGGGAAAAGATCTGATCCATACATCCTCTTCCAGGTCTAAAGCCTCCTTGGGCCTCCCACAACAACCTTTCAGATCTCTCTTGCATTCTTCTCGCTAAAACCTTAGCATAAACTTTACTACCTAAGCTAATCAAACTGATAGCCCTATGGCTTGCGCAGTCTATCTGTGAACCTTTGCCTTTATACAAAGGCACGATGACTGCACCTCGCCAATCGTCTGGGACCTCCCCTGATTTCCAGCATAAATTGCACAAAAACCAGAACAAGTCCAAGACGCGTGGCCCACCATATTTGATCATCTCGGCAGTAACTCCATCTGCTCCCGCTGACTTACCACATTTCAGACTTCGTATTGCACTCTCAACTTCTTTTACACTGATTCCGCCATCAGCTACATCAAGACTCAGCGTTTGGCTGTTACTTGAGACTGAGGCGTCATCACATTCATACATCTCCTTGTAAAATTCCGCCCATCGCTGCAAAACGTGTGGTTGTTCTGTTAGAATTTCACCGTCCTTCGAAAGCACCCCTTTCATTCTACAGGTTAGCGAGCAACCTCGAGAAGCACTAACTTCTCGCCAGAAAAGCTTCGTGTTTTCCCTGAAGTTGTTCGTTAACCTTTCATCTCTTTCATTCTCTGCCCTTTCACGCTTCATCTTTATCAGTACTTTCGTCTGGTGCTTTTGCAGCTTATACTCTTTCTTTTTGATCTCTCTCATACTTTTATCCTTACCAGAGGCTTTATAGTCCTGCCATGCCTTCTTCTTTCTTTCTACGGCATCTTGCACTTCATCGTCCCACCATTCGTCACGCTTTTTGCTAAAGCCTCTTTTTCCTTTTCCACATACCTCTATCGCTGCTTCCTTCATACAATCCCTAAGGTTCTGCCAGCATACTTCAATATTTCCATTTCCAGATTCACTGCTGTCATATTCTTTCAGCTGTCGAAAGTCGTGAATAAATTTAAAAAGCGGTTAAGACGGACTGATGGTTCGCAAAATGATCCCATAAGGGTTCCGTTTGAGATACGGAACCGTAAAAAATGAATATGAATATTTATTTTCAAAATTTATGCAAAATTTATGTAAAATTTTGAAAATAAATATTTAAACAGAGTAATATTTCATTTCCTCGAGTGGGAATCGA
This sequence comes from Heliconius charithonia, assembly GCA_030704555.1. Taxonomy (NCBI): domain Eukaryota; kingdom Metazoa; phylum Arthropoda; class Insecta; order Lepidoptera; family Nymphalidae; genus Heliconius; species Heliconius charithonia. The sequence goes on from CM060828.1 coordinate 3,218,728, forward strand.
ACCCAGAACTAGTCGTAAAATCGACAAGAAACGAAGAAAAGTCACATTTTGTGCCCCTAAGCCCGACTGGCTTTATCAAATCAAGTAGTAAATATTGATCGATAAAACATAATTATTACTGTGTACTCGTATATTTTTTGTTACTATAAGTTTTTTTTTTATTTTGTATCTATAAAAGGTATATTTTTTTTTATGTAGGTATATCTGAAGTGTATTATATTATAATTACACTTTATTATTTTTATTTGCTATCAAAAAAAAAATCTTTCGCAATAACGCATTAGGATTAACAGTCTAGTCGACCTTACTTTAACCCATTGTCTATTTAAATTTTACAATTTTTTCTAATGAAGGTTTAATTAGTTAAAAATATATTTTTCAACTGTTAATTCTAGTAAATTAAATATTACGCTTGTTATTTTTAGTTTTATGGGAGTAATGTGGATGTAGAGCCCAAACGCCTTGGCCAATTTTGATGATACTTACGTACAATACAATAGATTTATCTTAATATTGCGAGTGTCACTAAGCACATGGTAATAATCAAAGTATAACATATAAACAACCAGTTGCGATATTGTCAAAATAAAAAAAATATCGAGGAACTACGTAAAGTGACGTATTGCTAAATACATATTCAAAACGATGGTTGAAATCGTACAAAAAATGTAAAAAAAGGCGTCCCACAGCCGCCATGATTGTTTTTTTTCAATCTCACCTATCTAGGAACACTTGGGCTGCTAATACAAATGTAAGGATACCTCAATTGAGTAAATCCATTTACCCAAACATAACCCTTCCTTAGCCGTCGGGAATAATAAAACGGTCATTGAGAAACAGGTAAGATGTAAGTATTTGACAAATATATTTGAATAGCGCATTATAGACGTAAAACAATAAATATTATACAAAATTTCAATATATTTAATATTTAATTCAGTTTGTCACTGACAAGACTATTTATGATCGAGACAAAGTCATATAATTTATAAGTTTCACGTAGCTATTTGTACGTACGAGGTACGAGGGGGACGGATGTACATGCATAAATCAATATTGTTATATCAGTGAGTCAGAATTCTATTAAGGGTTAGTTAGGGTTAGATTATTCATTTGGAGATTATTTGAATATTGTTAATATATAACTAACGGCTTCTCTCGCTTGAACTACAACGTTAAATATATAAATTTAAGAATCTGTACAGTATTAATTTCTAAAAAAATGGGGTTATGTTATTATATTTTTCATAAGAATTGGTAAGGCGTCTGGTACATAAAAATATATCTATATATAGATACTATATAATAATTATACAAAAAAGGACATCGGTAGCTCTGTTTACGCATTTTCAGTATGTGATGCATTTTTTCTTCTGATTTACTTGATATGTCCTAACCTTGTACCACTGTCGGAATAGTATTTTTTTCCAGATTTAATATCATCTGAGCCACTAAAGTCACTAAACATACATTGAACCATATAAACTGTTTAATACACTCAAATAAAATCAGTACAGTTCCATAATTTCGAACGAACCCAAAGAAAATCAGTTCAGTTCAAATACTTATTTAGAAAACGTATAAAAATGTGAACGTAGCACGAATTGAATCCGCGCCTCCTGGAACCTGTCCAAATTTTGTACGTTTTCTAAACAAATATTTTTCTTCCCAAAGTGTGGAATAACATTTTAAAAATGTTTAAAAACAATTCAGTTCAGTCCTTTAATTATAGCGTTTTGAACGTACCAACCTACCCAAATAAAATCAAACTAGACATCATTGTGACGTAGTTCTGAAGTGTCTGACTGTCCAACCACATCACTCGTGTTGTGGACAACCCGAGAGTTTCTGACTCATTTGTATTTGTTGCATTTAGTTTTTTTTTTTCATTTTCCCGGTCAATCCCCAATGGGATTAGGTTAGGTACTCAATAGTACCACCCCTAACATGCTATGAGGCTTCACTGAATGTCATATTTAAATGCAGAATCTTAATAAAAAAATGTATTTTTCATTTCCTTTTCTTGACTTTGTGGATATACTAAGGAACCGAACATATGATATAAAAATATAGTAACTAGTACACGAAACTTAATTTGAAAATGAAAAGCAGTTATTCCTTTACTGCTTCAACGAGTCCAATTTTAATACTATTGCAGAGCGATTGAAAAAGTAGTTTGTTATACTTATGGGTGGATATTTAATGTATATTGCCTAAGGGAAATTCATTATACGTTGCTTTTGTTTAGTTAGAAAAAAAATTATGTCACTCCGTCATATCAGTCTCTGAAAAGGTATAGTCAATTTGTTAATTAATTACAGACTGTATTTATTATCTTTGCCAATTCCTTAAAATATTAAAATAAGCGTTAAAATGAGGGGAAAATAAAGAAAAAATCATCAACTAGTAGTCATAATTTTTTATTAATTTACTTTGTTTTAAACGGTTCTATAAGTTTTCTGAGATCCTGTTTGATAATCCAAACCTCCAAGGCAGAATAAGCCATAATAATATTTGGAACAGCCGTACACTATTGGGATCTTGAAGTTTTTGTTTTCTTTAATATTTCCAAAGCACTTCGAGCAACTTCATTTCGTGTTTTTATTTCTACGTCATTACCAGTCTTATTTATGCAACGACCCGTACTACTCTTAGAAATCTGGTGGTATCTTATTCTCAGTGATCTCTTAGAGCGAGCTTTATATTCAGGGTAAATAATAAAACGAATATGACACCACAACATTTATTTCACACAAACATTAAATAACATTAGGAAATTCATAGATTTTTTTAATTACCAGTATTGACTCAATATTTTTATTAAAACATTTTCTTCAAATATAGAATAAACATGAAGAGCTACATACAATCAGCTATCAAGACGGCTATAACTTAACTTAATCTAACTACAGTGGACAGTGATACACAATCTATTTCCTAACATACTCTATAAAGACACATATATAATACAATGATTAAAACTACTTATTGATATTTAATTGAAAGGAATTTTTAACCACAACCACAAGAGTCAAATTGGTTCTAAATTCTAAAAGAATCTTTGGTTAAATTATGATCAATATATATTCACAATGTATTAATAGATTGCTATTTCACAGGATACATTATAATATAACGAAGCTTATAAGATTACGGTGACATATAGATATACCCACGACATTGAACAAGCGTCTACATATTTCTATGATAATTTAAGTATTATAAGGCTAACATTGTATGTTTAAAATAACAATTTCACGCACAATCATCAATTTAAGTTTTTTTTTTAATACAGGATAATCTCGCTAGCTATGACTTTTTTTTTTTTTTTTTTTTTTTTTTTTATGGAAAAGGACAAGGCAAACGAGCGTTCGGGTCACCTGATGGTAAGTGATTGCCGCCGCCCACGGCCCCGTGCAACACCAGAGGAGCTACAGGTGCGTTGCCGGCCTTTTAAGGTGGAGAAAGACGCGCTTTTTGAAGGTACCCATGTCATATCGACCTGGAAACACTGCCGCGGGTAGGCCATTCCACAGTTCCGTGGCGCGTGGAAGAAAGTTCCTACGAAACCGCACAGTAGTGGATTGCCACGTATCCAGGTGGTGTGGATGATATTTTAGCCGATGACGTACGGTGCGGTTAGAAAATTCGGCGGCAGGTAACAGGTCAAACAGTTCTTCAGAACACTCCCCATGGTAAATGCGATAGAGAACGCAAAGCGAGGAAACGTCTCTACGCAAAGCCAAAGTATCAAGCCTTTCACAGATCATTGGGTCCCCAATGATTCGAATGGCTCTACGTTGTATGCGATCAAATGGTTCAAGCTGATACTGGGGTGCACCAGCCCAGAGGTGAGAACAGTACTCCATATGAGGCCGAACCTGGGCCCTATATAGGGCCAAACGGTGTTTTGGCGTGAAGTACCGTCTCGCTCTGTTGATGACCCCCAGTTTCTTCGAGGCCAACTTGGCCTTGCTTTCCAGATGATCGCGATACTGGCAGTCACTCGAAACATTAAGGCCCAATATACTGATACTGGGCGCGGCTGTAAGAGGAGTGTTTTGAAAGACTGGCGATATGATAAATGGGATTTTTTTTGTGGTTAACGCGCAAACTTGTGTCTTCAGGGGGTTGAACTGAACTAAGTTCCTTTCACCCCATGAGGAGACTTTGTTGAGGGATGCCTCAATAGAAGACACAAGTTTATTTCGGCACTGTTCAGCGTTTTCCCGAGAAAGACTTGCTCGGCCGGAGTAAATAGCGTCCACTGTGCTATCATCTGCATAGCAATGAATGCTAGAATCCTCTAACATGTCATTGATATGCAAAAGAAACAGCGTAGGGGACAGCACGCAGCCTTGGGGAACGCCAGCGTTCACGGGCATATGTTTAGAGCAAAAACCGTCGACAGCGACCTTGATGCTGCGCCCAGTGAGAAAGCTGGCGATCCATTTGCATAAATTCTCGGGAAGCCCATAGGATGGAAGTTTAGCCAGGAGCGCCTTATGCCAAACTCGATCAAAGGCCTTCGCCATGTCCAAACTAACTGCCAGGCCCTCTCCCTTGCTTTCAATAGCCGCTGCCCAGCGGTGGGTAAGGTAAACCAGAAGATCACCGGTTGAGCGACCATGGCGAAAGCCATATTGTCGGTCATTAATCAATCGGTGATCCTCTAGATAAACCAAGAGCTGGCTATTGATGATGCTCTCCATGACTTTTGAGAGCAGGGAGGTGATGGCAATAGGCCTGTAGTTAGATGGATCGGACCCATCGCCTTTCTTTGGGATCGGGTGGATAAGAGCGCTCTTCCATGAATCTGGGACTACGCCGACTGAGTAAGAGTGCCGAAACAAACGCGTTAGCACCGGTGTCAGCTCAGGAGCACAAGAACGGAGCACTAAGGGAGAAATGCCATCTGGCCCGCTCGACTTGTGGATGTCCAAGGAGGACAGAGCTCGCCTAACAGCTGTTTGGTTAAACTTAACCTCAGGCATTGAGCTCTGGCACCGCGGGATGGTCGGCGGCGTTGATCCTTGGTCATCCAAAGTCGAGTTTGAGGCAAAGAGAGCGCCCAGGAGATCGGCTTTCTCTTTTGCCGTGTGGACCAAGATGTCATTTCCCGTGCGTAATGGCGGAAGCGAAGGCTGGCTAAAGTTGCCAAGTGCCGCCTTTGAGAGCGCCCAGACCTGATGAGTTCCGGACGGATAGCTCTCAAGCTTCTCGCCAATTTTGGCGATATTATTTTATTTTTTTTATATCTTAAACGTAAACAGGACAAGGACAAGAAATATACAATACATTCAATCCACTCCTTGTACATGGAGATATATATGTGAACAATGACAACTAGACAAATTGCTTACTTCCCGGCCATTGTTATTAGATTAAAGAGATGATAAAAGTTATAAATATTGTAACACTGTTTAAAACCAGTTTAGAACATAACAAATCTTAAACCTCAATCACTAAATACTAAATTTCTTAATTTTACACATGGAGGACATGCATAAAGAGGTCGATGACAGTGGACGAGGCGAAAGAGGTAAGCAGAGATCACAGCGCTTCCGTTTTCTCTGCTTATCCCGCTAGGATTATAGCGTGAAGCTAGATTAGATTAGATAATTAAATTATTGATATTCAATTATATTAATTTTGAATTTCATTTCATATTATTAATAACACTTGCGTATATTTTTTTATAAAGAATTTTCTCAAAAATACAATTTTACCTAATTTAACAAATTTTACATGTTACAAAGTTAATTAATACAAACTATGTACACATTAACATAATATATCCCTTTTTCTTTTTTGTACAATCCGAGCCAACTTCTTTTTAATTACAGCCGTATAACCATTCTGAATCTAATTTATTAAAGCTTTTTACCAAATAGCATTTTTATATAATAATAATAGATATATTTTTAAAAATAATTATTATTAACATCTTAATAGATTAAAATATTATAAAATTAAATATATTCTCAACAATGACTTAAAATCGAATTGTAACATCAAGAATTTTTTTTTCATTTTACTTTTTACTTGTTTGGTACATCTGAGACTCGTGAACTACTATACTACTACTACTACTACTACTATTAAATACTAATTAATCGAAATACTTCTAATTTGGAGATCATCGCGATGGGACGACGTCTGACAGTAAATACTATACTTATTTACAAAACGTATAAAAATTTGAACGCAGCGGGACTCGAACCCGTACGTAAATTTCGACGTAGCTTGGCGAGAACGCATGGCTTAGTGGTCAGAGCGCCTGGTCGGTTTCCAGGAGGCGCGGGTTCGAGTCCCGCTGCGTTCAAATTTTTATACGTTTTCTAAATAAATAAGAATAACACTTCATGAAAATAATGAAGGAGAATAAAGAAAATATTAAATTTCCTTCCAGTCGTAATAATTCATTATTTTCATTTCTCCACTATACTTCATAGTGCCTGGCACTACAATAGACAAGATTACGCAAGAACAAGTACTCTACCTGAGTATTTGTCTTGTCCCCTTGTATCTTATTACATGCGTGATATGACGTGAAGCGGAATTAATTATCTAATATTTTATGCTAAAACTTTATGTGATTATGAATTTTATTTCTAAAGAGAACATTAGCCTAATATATAATTAATTAGTTTATACTAAAGTAATATTTTTTTATTGTATTTTTTTTTCAATTGTTCTTAGTTCTTTATTTTGATCTGTTCTATAGACGTAGTTGTATTAGATACTTTTTTCCCGACTGCTAAGGAAAAAGAAAATAAACAATAGTTTATTAACATTAGCAGTCGGGACCTATAAGTAATTCTTCAATCAATAAAATCTTTACCAGGAACCTCGCAATTTAAAGAGGTTGTTTAGATTTTTTTGTTGTTTTTGGTGTTTTCATTCATTTTTTATATAATACTTGTCAAGTTTGTATGGATGCATTGCTTTCTCGTCGTTTGTATGGACGCATTTCTGATGATTTTAATTTGTCTTTGTTCAATTAGTCCTTCTTATAACTTCGACAAGAAATCTACAAATTAGCTCTGTCAGTTCTGATTCGAAAAAGTGTTTTGTCTGGTATCGGGATTTCTTTGATGAGTACTGCTGTATCATGAATTGGTGTTGTAGTAGTTGATGGTTATATGGAGAATACATTCCAGCAGATTGAGATTGCGTAGTAGTCATGGCTGGCGGTATTTCTGTGTTCATCATGGGTGTCTTCCATTGTGGGTATGCCGGAGGTCGTCTGTTACCTCTATTTGGGAATGGGGATGAAACATTTTATTATGGTAAAACGATAGTTTTGATTTTGATAGAATTGTTGGTGATGCGTGGCTTGAGATCGTGGAGTACTGCAGAACTGAAACAATAAGATTTTATTATGTACATAGATAATAATAATCTTTGTAAGTTATTTGATAGCTCAATATCATTGTCATTAAAAACTTACTCGTCGTGTATTGTCCAGAATTTGAGGTTTAAATGTAGTCTGGTCAATGTTCATTTCGTTCTTTATAGAAACATTTTGATTGACAGACTCCTCCACGAGCGCAGGGTCACATATTTCTTGCTCACGTAAATCTCTCTGGATCGTCCGGTTCGTTACAGTATGTTCGTTAACGACTATATCTTCTCTCGGTGTAACCTCAACACTGTTAACAGATTCCTTTTGGCTTTGATTGTGTTGGTTATTTTGTTGTGTGACTTCCGTGGTTTTTGGTGGCACAGTATTATCTTTATCTGTTTGACGTTCACTAACATTGACACCGACAAGTTCGATCTCGTCAACGTCTATGGCTACGATATTTGTAGGTTGCATGTAAGTCTCATCACAGAACAGGGTATCAATAAGATTTTTTATGATACTCAGAAAAAGTTCTCTCTTTTTTTGAGAATATACGAGTACCTCCTCATTATCCTGTGTCTTTACTATAAAGAAAACTTGACACATTGAACTTAACTCGGCATAAAAAAATTTTAACTGGTTAGTAAAAGTAGCTATTTCTTTTAAAACAGAATCACTAGCTTTTACAGTATCATTAATATCTTCAATCGTCATTATATTATCGGTTTGTGTACATTTATCACTTACACTCGATTTCTTATGAATAAAACTCGATAAAACGGTAGTGAGGTAATATACTGCTGCACCGACCGAGTGTTTAAAGGGCATCGAACATACATGGTCACAGGATTTTATATTTATTCCCTTCATTCTTTCAAATTCTTCTCTTTCAGGTCTCTGAGGTGCTGGTCTCTCAGATGCTGGTCTCTCAGGTTCTGGTCTCTCAGGTGCTGGTCTCTCAGGTGATGGTCTCTTAGGTGCTGGTCTCTCAGGTGCTGGTCTCTCAGGTGCTGGTCTCTCAGGTTATAGTCTGGTTCTTGGGGGTTCTGGTTTTTGGGGGTGTGGCACCGGTCTTTTAGGTACTGGTCTTACTGGTGCTGGTCTTTTATATGCTGAGTTTTCAGCTACTAAATTGATATTCTCGTCAGTTGCAGTTGTTTGTCTGATTGTCTGGCACTGTTTTTTTGTCTGCTGTTCTGTTGACATTGTATTTGTACTCATATTGATTGGTTTATTTGATGTATTATTACATTTTTTTTAAGAGTTTTGCGATATCTGAAACAATTACGCTATAATTGTCTGAGATAATTATTTAAAATTAATAACTAAAATAGAAATAAATAACTAAAGTAAAAAATAAAAAAAGTATTTAACTTAAGTAAAAGTAAAATTTTAAAATACATATTTAAATAAAAGTCTATAAATAGTTAAGTGCAGCGTTGGTTTCCGCCACTCCAAACGCAATGCCTCCAGAATTCGTGTTTAATAGGCAGAGAGAACTGAGAGGGAACACATACGAGATACAGCGTTAAGTTAAAAAAAGAAAAGTAAAAGTCTAATACTTACATATGAATCGGTATCGAAACGGGCAGAGAAGGTCGCTTGTTTAATTTAACCAAACTTTCTTTTGTCATATTTCTTAATAATTATTATATTCTCACATATTCGTAAAATAAAATAAATAAATAAAAATATGATACCGCTTAAAATAATATTTCTCATCGTAGTTTTAAAAACGAGAACTGAAAAATATATTTATTTATTTATTTAATATTTATATCGAGAGACGTAGTGCCAACATAGAGATTGTATCACGACTGTCGGATCACATTTACCTGAGCCCGGGAAAGCTGAGCTAAGGGGGCGTGGCCTAAAAAGTTAACGCAACAGTTTTCCACCAATCACAAGAGAATAATTTACAGAACGTAACGTGTGTTTTTCGCGCTCTTTTTACTTTGTAATACCAAATATAGTTAAAGAGGCTGCATCTGTACATAAATTTTAGCAAAATATTTATTGTTATTTAAAAATTATAGTTAACATATAATAAAAGTATTTATATTTGGATGTATGTATTTAATGAAACATATTTATAGATAATGATAAAAATAATAAGGACAACGTTAGTTTCCAAAATAAATTGATGATCGAATCGAATTTACTTAAAAATATAATTTTAAATAAATTTAATTTCTAGTAAGTCTATAAATTTTTATATTACCTCCTAGCTGATGAAATATAGATACAAAAACAAAGAAATGAAGTATCACTCTACCAATACTTACGAAATATATAAAAAAAAATATAAAAATCCTATAAAAAGTAAATATTAATGATTATATAAATAATATTTATTTCAAACACCGTTCCCTGGACTATTTAGTCTTAATAAAGAGAAACTGCAACAGCCAATAGCATAAGGGCGAGTCCTGCTCCAATTTCAGCTATTTTTAGACAACCCATGAGAGCCATGGATTCTGTAAGCACCGACATATGTATCCTATATATACTTGGAATGCCTGTATATACGTTATACAGTTTCTGAAAATCAATAACGTTATCGCTGGAATATTAACAGAATACAGTGTATGCATATTGAATAAGCGCTTATAACTTTCGGAAATATTTGTATATTAATTAAATTTTAACTTTTTGCAATAATTTTTGATATTTTGTTGTAGTTCCGTGTATATACAATGATCCGTAAAGCAATCATTGGACATCTCCCCATCATCAATCATCAGGAATCATCCAAGGTCCAAATCATCGATATTTAAGCGATTTCCTTGCCCAAAAAAAATATACTATGCATTTATAACTTTTTTTCTTTCTAAACAAACCTTTAAAAGTGTATAATGTAACTGCTTTATTGGCTTTGAAAATAAAATAATAAATAAATAAATAAACTATAATGTTTTTGGGACGAGTCTCATCAACGAACTGTTATTAAGATTTAAAACTTTGGTTAAAAGACGAACATAGTAAATTGCGAGCTAAGAATCTATCATAGACTCAATAAATAGCTTATGGATTTTGGATATTATTCAAAATATCATACTAATTGAGGTTCTATAAAAAAATTAATTTATTACTTGAAGTACACCATTATTTATTTATTGATTTGAATTATTTCCATATTCTAACATTATAATTTTAAAGACAATATCCATACATTGGAAAGTAAACTTTCAGATAATTCGATAAAACAATTATTTTGTAGCAATTTTGTGACACAAATTATTTTAAATACATATGCAACTTTTTTATTTATGTATGTTATATTAAAATAAACAACCACTAAATATTAAGAGAAGAATTTAATTTGCTAAAAAACAAGAGTGAAAACTGTATTTAAATCTGTTTTTTTGGGTTCTATAACATTGATAAATAATAAATAGATTACCTCACATATAATTAAACATCTAAATTCATAATTTCTTTAATTTCTCCAAAAACTACTTTTACTTGGCTTGCATTACATTGCTAAAATCTTTGAAGCCTTCAATAATTCATCTATATATCCAGCAAAGTAATAATATAATAAATATTTGCTTCTACAGAAATAGTTTTAACTACACATTCTGCCTATTTTTATAGTTTATTTCAAAAAAAGGAGGTTCTTGTTTTGAGGTTCTTCTGTTAAGGCAAATAGAATAAATTAATTTTCATAGAACTTTGCTGTTTGTTGAAAAGTTTTACCTAGGTTAGTAAAGACTCAACTTAAAATCTATTTTTTCAAATCTTTAATTTTGATTATAACTTAGAATAAAATAGCATACAAATATATAAATAAATACTATACGGCAAGATTTGAATCTGCTCCAATCAAAAGTTCATAAAAAGACAGACACTCCGTTTACCACTTTCCGCCGAATTTTCGAGGCATTGCGTGCTAAGTGGCAAAAATAAACGCCGTGCTTTAGTTTGTTACCAGAGCGAGGAAATTAACATATTAATTCACTCCCCCAAGGGGGAATGCAACCCACAACCGTCGCATTACAGTCACACGCTTGTTTCGATATCATGAAAATCAGACAAGTAGAAAATAAATAAAATTTCGATACTGCTAAATACGAAAAAAAGTTGTAACAGATTTCGAGACATTGCGTGTTGAGTTGTGGCTCTCATCTTTTTTAATTATAAAAGTAAGTATCAAATATGCAAAAGCTAAATTAAAGCTCCAACGATCATTTTTGTTAAGCTTCACGTTGCATTCCACTTATAACAGGGTTGGTGGAGGTACACTTATAATATAAATAAGACATTACGTTCCCCACGAACCGCCGAATGGTTGAGAGATTGTATGTTGAAAAAATGCGAAATGAAAACGATTCTATCCACGAATGTGCATTATTGTCTTTGTCTTTAATATGCTACATACTTTTTTATTTACTTAAAAAGAAAGATAATAATATAAAAAAAGATTATCTTACTTGCAACAAAATAATAATCTATAAAAGTATAAAATAACAAACAACTAACCATGAACAGTGTAAAATCAACAAAACTAGCCCTACAGTTCATTATAAAGTGGAATGCATGTATGAATTTTAAAATCAATTTACGCATTTTCCGGCGGAGCCCGGGGGTCGCGCCTATCGGGGTGGAATAATTTAATTTTTCTCCTATACTCCGATATTGGCTAATGCACTCTGCCGACGTGATATTTTCATATTTTGAGGGTTCCGCACCTCAAAAACACAGTAAAAACGGAACCTTTTTAGGATTTCTTCGTTGTCGGTCTCTAAGTCTGTAAAGACCGTATGGTACCTTGATGCATATAAAAAATTCAAGCTTCTATGTCAACACAATTAAAAGATACTAGCATTTATGTATTTAGGACTTGCCGTGGACCTTCAGTTATGAAATTTGGCAGTGAGTAAGAACTAACAATACAATTTCATAGAAAAAAGATATTACATACTTATATTTGTAGTTCATTTCATACAAACTTAAGTTAGTCAACTTTTATAAATTGTACTTCCACTTGAACTACACCTTTCCTAAAATTGGTACAGAAGCCTCGGTAGGCGACTCCAACTCGCACTTGACCAGCTTTTTTTTATAGTTATTTCGCTCATCGAAAATAACAACACTTCAGTATGTAAGCAATATTCTTCAATTTTCCACCGTTTTGGACAACAACCTTTTAATTATTGTGTACTTTATTTGTATTTTCATCAGACATCACTTGATATAAATAATTAGCTATAGTTACTTTTGTGTATTTAGGTTCACAGTGTATCCCGCATATAGGAGGGTAGGTAGAGGGAACCTAGTGTTATTAAGACACTCTATTCCAAACTTGCCGCGTTCTTGCTCGTAGCTCAACACCGAGCTTAGCACGAAGAAATTAAAAAAAAATCAAAATCTAATGAATTAGATCTCCTAATACATAATCGCGTTTTCATCATTTTGTGGAGTACGTAGAGAAAACTACTTATAATAAATAATATCTAATAAATTATTTCAATTTCAAATTTCGGTAGTTATCGAAACTTTTCCTTGGTCCTTATAACGCCATTCCATCTATAGATTTGGATTATGTATTTATTTTTTTGATTTAACGTAGCCTGTATTTAAATGAAATTGAGTTTTGAAGAAAAGAAAACAAATACGCTTATCTCTTTGACATCAAAATAACAGATTTTAAGTAGTAAATATTTGATTAGATAAGTTACCGTTAATTTTAATTAAAATATAATTTTCTATAATAAAATGGTGGTTTAGGTTTGTTCTTATTTTTATATGAAAAAAAACTTAAACTTAAGTCGGTTAGATTCATTTTTTATATGTATATGTTTATAAAAAAATAAAAATACACATTTTTTTATATACCGACCGTGTCACCTTACTATTTACTTTTACTTATCAAAATACTTGCTTGCTTATCAAATTTTTTTTATTCTAATTTTTATATATTCAAAATTTTCTTCTATCATTAAAATTGGAGATTCCTATTTATATTAAAATTTTAGTGATTATTAAAGTATTTAATGTATATATAATTTGCGCCGCGCCATAGACGTCCAAGCTGGCCTAATACATTTTTATAGAGACTGAGGCCAGTGGCGGAGGAGCACAAGCGTGCGCAAACGCAAACTGTAAGTGAGAGAGGCTTTTGGTGCGATTCCCACTGGAGTAAAGAAAATATTTAAAATTATATATGTATTATACGCTTTCTGTCGTGTGTAATATTTACAAAGACTGGAAAAGAAAAAAACCAATTAATGAACTCTTATAGCTTATTAAGAAAAACATTGAATTCTAAATGAAAAATAATATTTGTTTTACTGTTAAAAGCTTAGTTCGAATCACGTGTACAATATTTAGCTCCGTACTTCAGCGAAGGTGGGCCGTAAGCCGAATTTAATTGGTGCAGTGAACGCGACTCGTGGCACTCTACAAATAAATACCTTAATTGGCCTTATAACGTGGAGTGAAACCTACGCGCTGCTTTATATGAGAAACATTAAATATTATTATTTATATATTTCTTTAATAATAATATTTTATTAAGCATACGACAAACAAACAAATATATATAATACAAAGTTTGTACCTATAGCTTCACTCTTCTGTTTAAATGAAAATAACTAAGAATCTCGCATCATGCTCTTAGCGCATGTTCGGAGGTATGAAGGCAATGGCCGAAGTTGAGTTCCGCCACTCAACACAGAATGTGTCAGAATTCGGCGGCGGCGTTTCTATAACATTTTTCATTCTCACTTCTCTCCATTAGATCGTAGCTAATGTAATACTGATAAATGTCCAACATAAAAAATTGTTTCTGAGTTTAACGCGATTCAAGCAGTCTTTTGTTTTTTTTTTATTGTAAAGATTGACACGAAATTTCTTAAAATTATTTAAGTAGTTAAATGACGTCGTCCTTAAGCATAAACATACTTAATCGATTTTAATTATTTTTTTATATATTTTTTAAGCCGACGCATTTTATATATTTCTTAAACTTATTTGGCTATCATTTTTTGTAAATTTTACAGCTATCACTATTTACGTATTTGTTTGATATATACACAAAATAAAACACAGAAAACATATCTATGAATCTGTTATATGTACTCTACGATAAATTAACGTTTGTAAAACAAACTGGTGTCGGGTGCACGCTTTCACCCGTAATTCGTACTCATTTAATGCAATACACGTGCTATACTGATTGAATTAATAAGTACTAAACTTTACTACTAAAGATACTAATTTGTTCAAGTTTCTATTGTCCATCCAGTTTGTTATTTTAATTTATTAGGTATTTGTTACTGTTGTGGCGCGTCTGTGGGCACAACGTCTCACTGTAAATACGATGATTGTTGGTTCGATTCACACTCAGGAGAATGCATTGTTTTCAATTCCTTCCTCTGGTAATATGTTTCGCTACTCGATATATCTCCGAAATAGGACGGTGCGTTGGCAAGGGAGTCTCTTAACATTATGTTCTCATATTTTTACAAGACAATAACTACAGACTCCATCATGACGCAGTGGTTGGCAAACGGCGAAGGGGCAACAGTGGTAGTGAATCCAATGGCCACTTGGGAAAGTAATTAATTTCATCACGTCAGTAATTTTTTTTTCTAATTGACGAAAAGTGAAGAACCGAGACTGATTCGACTCTGTATTTTCTCGCTGAATAAGATGTCGAGAGCAAAGTATGTATCTAACAATACTGCCTGCTAGATGTAATACTGCGCACTTTGAAAATTTTATTTTATTTCCTTATTTTATAGTAATTTCGGCTGAATCCCACGTATATTAGGGTAGACGGAGGAAACTTAGTGACAAGACACTAAGTTTCCTCCGTCTACCCTAATATACGTACGACTTACGAACTAGCAACAAATTAATAAATTAAGTATTGATTTACGTCACTCAATGCCGCACTTCTTCTTGTTACCAGAGTGAAGAAATGTAAATAACTTGCTTCCCTAAGTGGGAATCTAAACGAATAAAATTGAATTTATAGTCAGATGCCTGCCTAAAAAGACAAGAAGACAATGAAGTGTATAAATAAAACCGACGTTTAATTAAAAAATATATTTATTATTATAGGATATGTAAAATAAAGAAATATTAAGTAAAATAAAAAAAATATATAATCTCACATTCTTCCCACCAACATTAAAATGAATAATAAAATGTATTAAAAATATAAAAATAAAAATAAAAAAATATTATTATTTTTATTTTAATCTACCCTACCCTATGCCATAAGCCATTTTATTTTTCTAAAGCTTTACGTTGTGTTCCATATATACTCAATTTTCGAGGAATTCTGTGCCGAGTTGCGCCACTTTGCCCAACGCCACTCTGTACGCAATGTCTAGATTGTATTATTTCTATAATTTTGCCTTTTTGTTCTTATTAACTATTTTGTTGAGGGTAACGTGCTTCGTCGTAAATTGGGTTAAAATGATTTTTCACTTTCTTCCACCAAACGAAAATACCATTGAAATGGTCTGCTGGGTCATATCCAGCCATTCCTAGAAAAACTATTGTTCCAGTAGTGGTTTGAATATGGGAATAATAAAACGAGCAGCGTCACATTCTGTTTAGTTTATTCTCGACTGATCATGGCTAACGAAACCGTCTATTTATATATATTTGGACATACTGTCAAATGAGCAACTATTATATGTTAAATTTGTACAATCATTAAAGTATTCTAAATATTATTTATTCAAATAATCTCTTATGAGCACTTTTGAATCGTCGAATGAACTTATAAACAAAAAGAAGCTACCACCGGTTCGGAAGGCAGTTCTGCAGAGAAGAACCGGCAAGAAACTCAACAGTTGCTCTTTTATATAATGTATTTATACATATATTATATAAATCAATGTGTGATGAACTAATTATTAGCTATAATTGAATTGAGAATAACATATTGTTTATAGGTTAAGATAAAAGTTACTCAACAGGAAATTGAATAATTCTATACAGTGTTGCTAGTGGTATTTAACAGTACTAAAATAAGTATATGATAATAGATAGAAATATTCCATATAGCCTTGCTCGTGCTGTTTAACACTATAGTTAAAATAATATATTGAAGTGTAACTTTTCTTTTCTAATGTATAAATATGAGGAATATTTTATCGATTTAGTTATGTAAAATGTTTGAGACTTCTTCTTCTTCCTGGCATTAATCCCGGCTATTTGCCAGGGTCTGCCTTCCTACTCAACCTACTCCACTTTGCACGGTCTTTTGCGTAAATATTAAAAATATATGTGTGTTAATTATCTAAAAATATTATTATATTTTATATACATGAAAAAAGCAGATTTTTTTTCAGCTTCACTCATTTTCCATGGATGGTAGAAGGAACAAAATGGATAATGAACCCAAAACCATCTCGTTTATGATCTAACATGCTTTCCCACTGGACCACGAAGGACAAATTTATATGTTGCTTGTTATTTAAAATTATATGAGGTTTTCATATTTTTTTCTGTTATAAGCACTTTAAGTTTTTACACAGTAATATGGAAAATTAAATACTTGGCTGTTGCATTTCACAGGCAACAAACAGATCTGTCACAGTAATTGTCTCGCCTGCTATGAATTCTGTACCATTGTTTAACCATTTAGTTTCAAATACATTTAATGCTGATTCATATCCTTGTATAGTTTTTGCACCTGGTTTTATACCAGTGAAAATAGGGTCCAAGCACTGAAAGAAAATCACAAGACGTAACTCGGTAATGTTTGTGATTTCTAAAGAAGGTAACTTCAAACTTTTACCGAATAGATGGGTAGACAGGTAAACTCTAGCCAAGACACTCAATTCTACATTTTCTGTCCATATTTGAGACATTGGTTTGACATTGTAACACCAATCACAAATAATACACTATTTTTAATAAACAAATTTTCAAAATTTTTAATATTGTTCTTCTTTATATTCATTTAAAATTTAATTCTTCTTGGTTCCTGTTATAGTACAGAGGAACAATCTTTTACTTATTATTATTATTATGGTTGTGAGTTTCATTCTCATTTGGAGAAATGAATTGCTTGGGAATGAAACGATGTCTCAAATTGATCTGTCAGTGAGGAATGGACTATCTCAACATTACGTTCCCTCTATCTACCCTGCAATATGCAGGTTAAAATATGAAACAAAATAATATATTGTAATTTAGTATTACCGTGGCCCTAAAAAACATAGCACAATGCAGTCGCAAGCCTATATGCAAGCTCTACAATCTTAGTACAACGAGACTGGAAACTTTTGACGTATAATATTAATAAATTCAGAAGTATATGGATTATGGAGAGTGTAGACCATTATAGACATTTTTTTATTTTGTAGCATTATATTTACATAAGTTCGCCAATTGACGTTCAGAGGTCGCTTTGGAATTGAATATTTCAATTAACGTCAATAGATGTCGTTACAAATTGAATATGAGCAGCAATATTGAATTTATTTATTAACTTTACATATTTATAATAGTTAATATAAAATATATATTTTTACCACAAATAAATTAATATTAGGTTCGTAAAGTAATCAATTCTTCACTATCTGTGCTAGTTTACTCCGAATGACACTCTATGGTACTCTATAGTCTATTTATAATTTATATAGTAGTTTCAAATGACAGAGTACATTCTATATACTGCAATAGAGACCGAACTCCGGCATCAAAAGTGGTAACATGGATCAACGCCATCTACAAGTCTTTATATCAACTATACACACAACAGTTACATATATATATGTATATATATATGTGTGTATGCTACTATATATACCGTCGTATAAATATATATACGTATATATTTTGTTGCACATATTATGAGGATGTAGAAAAGGTATACGAAAATAAAATACATCTACAATTTATTGATTTTATTGAATCACACATTTATACAATAGATTTTAGGGTTATATAATATTATTCGTAGGCAAATTGAGATTTGACCGTCGTCTACATCACAGTATGTAAATTATTTTTTTACAATTTATTCAATAAAATTATTATAAATATTTACGATGAAATATATATACAGCATGATTATTAGATACAAAGACAACCTGATACAGGTAATAGAGTAGGTAGTTTCCAATTATTTAACCCCATATAGTATGCACTGAAATTGTACCGTTTCCGAGACATTGGCCATTAAAAAAAAGATTAAATACCATATATGCATAATCAATTGCTTTTTGTTGAAGTACATATTATTAAAATTATATTTTTGTCATCATCAAATAACATTAGAGTATATATGTCTTAAATCAGACTAGATGTCTTTTAAAACATTTATTGAATTTCTTTGCATTTGTTTGGAATTTATCACTATCATCATCAATTTGCTTTCTCCCAGCCAATATCCTATTGATATTTTTACAATAGTTATACATCGAGCAATGAATCACAATATAAATTATATAATCAAATAATTTATTTTTAAACATTTTTTAAAGTGTTATTCCACACTTAGTACTTTCTAAATAAGTATTTTTCTAAATAAGTAAATAATTTATTTTTATGTAAAACACATTGAGTACAAAGATAATAAAAAAAAAAAATTAAATTAGCTTCACACTATATCCCACACACAGCAGGGTAGGCAGAGGGAACCTAAAGTTAAGACACTCCAATTTTAAATAAAACTATTTTAACCGGATTAATCGCGTATATTTAGTTTTTACATTTTTGGAAACCCGACGTTTCGAACACTTTGCAGTAGTCCGTGGTCACGGGTAGACTGAGGTGGCATTCGTCTGTCAGTTGACATAATTACTATATCAAACTACCGCCAACGATTTCTTAATTTCCTCGCGTACTGCCCTGGATTCTTGCAGAATGAGCTAACTGTATCTTGCCCTCTGGTATGGTGGATCTGAGACTTCAAAGATTTGATGAGTGGGTCCCAGGTGTTAGAAAGCTTCCAGCCGTCCTCTCTATTGAAATTAGGATATTTTTGTATTTCAATAGCCTCACGGATCATTCTAGGAATATATCTATTTTCCTTAGCGAGGATGAGGGGTTTATCAAACCTTATGTAATGGCTAGGTTTATCCACAGTGTGCTCACATACAGCCGACTTTTATACATGCCCATTCTTTATATCTGAGATGTGTTCCTTCACCCTAACACCGATGCTTCTCTTTGTTTGACCAATGTATGATAAGCCACAGTCACAATCTAGTTTGTATACACCTGCACACTGTAAAGGAATGTTACTTTTAACTGGTCTCAAGAATTGGCTCACTTTCTTGTTAGGCTTGAAAATAGTTTTTATGGAAGCTCTTCTTAAGATGTTGCCAATCCTGTCCGTAACCCCCTTCACATATGGTAGAAGTGCCGGCTGTCTCTCTACTGTGGGTGGCTTGTTGGTCTTCTGACAACGCTGGCGGGGAACTGGCAACTTGTTCTGATGAAGGGAATTCTTCACCTGGCGAAGCTCGTCCCCTAGATGTTCAGCGTCACAGAGGTGGTGGGCTCTCTGAAACAAAGATTTGCCAACGGTAGATAACTGTGTAGGGTGGTGATGCGATTCACCATTGAGGTATCTATTGGTGTGCGTGGGTTTCCTATATACTGTGTGGCCTATTGTGCCATTGGGATTTCTTATGATTAACACGTCGAGGAAAGCTAGGGAATTATTGGCCTGTAACTCTATTGTGAATTGAATATTGTTATTAATAGAGTTAAGATGGTTTAAGAATATATAACTATAGTCCGTAGGTAAAATTGTAAAAGTGTTATCTACGTACCGCTTATATATCCTAGGTAGACAAGGCGCAGAGTTAAGAGCCATCTCCTCAAAGTCCTCCATGTATATATCTGCTATTACCGGGGACACAGGCGAACCCATAGCAATGCCATCTATTTGTAAATAGAATTCTTGATTGAACATTAGATATCCAGATGTGAGGCAATGTTCTAAAAGTTCAAGATATTCCATGGGCATATTGTTTTCCTCTAGTTTCCGCTTGACAATCCTGATGCAGTCCTCAATGGGTATACTGGTGAACAGCGACTGGACATCAAAACTGACCATGGTTTCATTGTCAGCTAGCTTAAGGTCTTTCAGCTCGCTAACAAAGTGGTAAGAATCCCTGACATAAGATGTTGTGTGGCCACGCAGTGGAGAAAGTACTCTAGCGACATGTTGAGCCAGTTTATACGTTGGTGTATCGATTTGGCTGACTATTGGTCTAAGAGGTACATCTTTTTTGTGTATTTTTGGTAACCCATACAACTTCGGAGGTTTTACACAGCTAGGCACGAGAGATTTAATGTCAAGATGTAATGATTTCGCGTGTTTTTTGATTAAATCGGATGTCTTTTTAAGTATTTTTGTTGTAGGGTCTTTGTCAACAATTTTATAAGTTTTTTGATCCGATAGCAATAATGACATTTTTTGGATATACTCTTCGGTGTCTAGTATAACCGTCGCGTTACCTTTATCGGCTTTAAGAACTGTTATATCCTCGTTTTTCCGTAATTTACTGAGAGCCCGAGATTCATCACGAGAAAGATTTGATTTAGGTGGTTTACTACGGCGCAATAAGGCTGATATGTCTTGGCGAATAGCTTCAGAATCTTCCTTCAAAATCTGGTTTTTATATAAACAGTTCTCAACGTTTGTTATTATTTGCTCGATAGGTATTTTTCTAGGCGCCGGCGCAAAGTTAAAACCTTTATTTAACACTTCAATAGTCGAATCATCGATAGTTTGTTTTGACAGATTGACAACTGACGTTTGTGTTGTCTGTGTAGAAGGTACGGCGTTACCATAGACATTTTTCCGTTCGGATTTTAATTCGAGATTTTGGTACTTACGAATTTGTCTAATTTTATATTGATTATATTTAGTTTGCGCGCGTTTATTAGTAAAATCTACACAATGATTGAAATCTGTCTTAGAAAAACACGTCTCAATATCTTTGCTTAAGGCTTTTATTTGTTCGTCGAATCGATTTAAATCGTAACGGTGTTCTTTAATGAGTTGACATAATAATTTTTTACTTGCCTGATTGAGTATCTTTTTGCAATATTTTATGTCTTTTTTCGGCGCGATTTGTACACAGGCTGGTATGAGATTATTATCGCGGCACCTTTTTAAGAAATTTATCGATGTTAAATATCTTGCACGTTTTGTTTTTAGATACTCAAATCGACGTATTTTATTCGCGTTTTCCAGTCCGTACTGGTTCACATAATAAGTTCTTTGATTTTCACGATTATTATACATTTTAAATAAAACTATTTTAACCGGATTAATCGCGTATATTTAGTTTTTACATTTTTGGAAACCCGACGTTTCGAACACTTTGCAGTAGTCCGTGGTCACGGGTAGACTGAGGTGGTATTCGTCTGTCAGTTGACATAATTACTATATCAAACTACCGCCAACGATTTCTTAATTTCCTCGCGTACTGCCCTGGATTCTTGCAGAATGAGCTAACTGTATCTTGCCCTCTGGTATGGTGGATCTGAGACTTCAAAGATTTGATGAGTGGGTCCCAGGTGTTAGAAAGCTTCCAGCCGTCCTCTCTATTGAAATTAGGATATTTTTGTATTTCAATAGCCTCACGGATCATTCTAGGAATATATCTATTTTCCTTAGCGAGGATGAGGGGTTTATCAAACCTTATGTAATGGCTAGGTTAATCCACAGTGTGCTCACATACAGCCGACTTTGATACATGCCCATTCTTTATATCTGAGATGTGTTCCTTCACCCTAACACCGATGCTTCTCTTTGTTTGAAAGAATGGGCATGTATCAAAGTCGGCTGTATGTGAGCACACTGTGGATAAACCTAGCCATTACATAAGGTTTGTTTATCAAGCCCCTCATCCTCGCTAAGGAAAATAGATATATTCCTAGAATGATCCGTGAGGCTATTGAAATACAAAAATATCCTAATTTCAATAGAGAGGACGGCTGGAAGCTTTCTAACACCTGGGACCCACTCAATCAAATCTTTGAAGTCTCAGATCCACCATACCAGAGGGCAAGATACAGTTAGCTCATTCTGCAAGAATCCAGGGCAGTACGCGAGGAAATTAAGAAATCGTTGGCGGTAGTTTGATATAGTAATTATGTCAACTGACAGACGAATGCCACCTCAGTCTACCCGTGACCACGGACTACTGCAAAGTGTTCGAAACGTCGGGTTTCCAAAAATGTAAAAACTAAATATACGCGATTAATCCGGTTAAAATAGTTTTATTTAAAATGTATAATAATCGTGAAAATCAAAGAACTTATTATGTGAACCAGTACGGACTGGAAAACGCGAATAAAATACGTCGATTTGAGTATCTAAAAACAAAACGTGCAAGATATTTAACATCGATAAATTTCTTAAAAAGGTGCCGCGATAATAATCTCATACCAGCCTGTGTACAAATCGCGCCGAAAAAAGACATAAAATATTGCAAAAAGATACTCAATCAGGCAAGTAAAAAATTATTATGTCAACTCATTAAAGAACACCGTTACGATTTAAATCGATTCGACGAACAAATAAAAGCCTTAAGCAAAGATATTGAGACGTGTTTTTCTAAGACAGATTTCAATCATTGTGTAGATTTTACTAATAAACGCGCGCAAACTAAATATAATCAATATAAAATTAGACAAATTCGTAAGTACCAAAATCTCGAATTAAAATCCGAACGGAAAAATGTCTATGGTAACGCCGTACCTTCTACACAGACAACACAAACGTCAGTTGTCAATCTGTCAAAACAAACTATCGATGATTCGACTATTGAAGTGTTAAATAAAGGTTTTAACTTTGCGCCGGCGCCTAGAAAAATACCTATCGAGCAAATAATAACAAACGTTGAGAACTGTTTATATAAAAACCAGATTTTGAAGGAAGATTCTGAAGCTATTCGCCAAGACATATCAGCCTTATTGCGCCGTAGTAAACCACCTAAATCAAATCTTTCTCGTGATGAATCTCGGGCTCTCAGTAAATTACGGAAAAACGAGGATATAACAGTTCTTAAAGCCGATAAAGGTAACGCGACGGTTATACTAGACACCGAAGAGTATATCCAAAAAATGTCATTATTGCTATCGGATCAAAAAACTTATAAAATTGTTGACAAAGACCCTACAACAAAAATACTTAAAAAGACATCCGATTTAATCAAAAAACACGCGAAATCATTACATCTTGACATTAAATCTCTCGTGCCTAGCTGTGTAAAACCTCCGAAGTTGTATGGGTTACCAAAAATACACAAAAAAGATGTACCTCTTAGACCAATAGTCAGCCAAATCGATACACCAACGTATAAACTGGCTCAACATGTCGCTAGAGTACTTTCTCCACTGCGTGGCCACACAACATCTTATGTCAGGGATTCTTACCACTTTGTTAGCGAGCTGAAAGACCTTAAGCTAGCTGACAATGAAACCATGGTCAGTTTTGATGTCCAGTCGCTGTTCACCAGTATACCCATTGAGGACTGCATCAGGATTGTCAAGCGGAAACTAGAGGAAAACAATATGCCCATGGAATATCTTGAACTTTTAGAACATTGCCTCACATCTGGATATCTAATGTTCAATCAAGAATTCTATTTACAAATAGATGGCATTGCTATGGGTTCGCCTGTGTCCCCGGTAATAGCAGATATATACATGGAGGACTTTGAGGAGATGGCTCTTAACTCTGCGCCTTGTCTACCTAGGATATATAAGCGGTACGTAGATGACACTTTTACAATTTTACCTACGGACTATAGTTATATATTCTTAAACCATCTTACACACTTCCGGGGATCTGTCAAGTAACGAACCTCTATTTGAGCTCCTGCGTAATTTATTAAGAAACCGAGTGTAATAATACCTGTGCCACTACAAAACCCAGACGAAAGTCCGGCCCTAACGGAGTGCAAGTGTTTCACGAGAAATTAGTGACAAAAAACTACTAAAAGTGTGTAAAAGTACAAATAAAAAATAAATTTAGTGCATATAAACATAACTATAAGTAGATCGACTTTTGATTCATGGATAACTGTCAAACGTTATAATAACTTCCGGTATTTCATTTTGACACTCAGCTGCTGACAGACTTTGCCATAAGAAAAATCCACCAAAGACAACAAAAAAATTGCCAGACACAAATCAGTGTTGCCGCTAACAAATAAAATTGTTAATAAGCTAAAAAAATTAAATAAAAAATAAACATGGATAAACAATTAGAATTATTATTAGAAAAAATGGAAAACATGAATAAAAATATGAACGTTATGAAAGAAGACATCAAACGTCAGATGTACTCTCAGACAGAGAAACTCACTAGTGATTTAGCTTCTACTATTGATAAAAAGCTAAAGCCAATACTAGAAGATAATCATATGTTAAAAGATCAAATCTCAACTCTTAAAAATAAAGTAAGAAACCTAGAAAAGGAAGCGAGAAAGAATAATATTATTCTGCACGGCATCTATGAAACAGAGGAAAACAATTATGACCTTCAAAATTTAGTAATGGATACATTTAATGCTGTTTGCAAAACCGCAGGATTGGATGCCTTTGATAAGTGGGAAATAAGCGACGCCTACAGATTGGGTAAAAAACAAAACGGTAAACAGAGACCAATAATAATAAAATTAACACTTGCATGGAGACGACTTGAAATTTTAAAAAATAATAAAAACTTTCCAACTGACATCTACGTCACAGAAGACTTCCCAAAGGATGTATTGAACACAAGAAAAGAATTAAAATACAAGTTGAAGGAGGAACTAAAAAAAGGGAACAAGGCTATGATCAGATATGATCAACTCATAATCAATGGGAAAGTGGACTCAAATTTTACAAAAGAAAAAAGGAAAAGATCACCTTCAAAAACACCCACACATACGTCAACCAACGACGGAGTACCGCAGAAGGCACCAAACAAAATAAACAGAACAAATGCTTTTGAATTTATGAATCGTCCAAGGACATATTCACAATCCAACACAAGCACACAATAGCAACAACCGAGCGACCCCCGGAGACATAACATAACCAAGAAGATCACAACCCATAAAATATATTTTTCCCCAAGCCGGTTAGCGGTCACCGTGGGGAAATATGACCGCCACCCTCCAGCAAACCAAATTCCATCGAAATTTATTCAAACAAAACAACCAAATAAACACATGAAATTGAAATTACAAGAGGATAGTCTAAAACAAAGAAAAAATAAAGGTATAAAAAACTTAAACAATATTGCAAATAATTAGCACTTTTGCAACTTAATATTGAAAATAAAGAACTGTCAATAATACAAGCGTATGCGCCCACCGAAAGATCAAGTGAAGAAGAAGCCCAGAAATTCTACAACGACATCAAAGAAGCTCACAACTTGGCAGGCAATAAGATAATAGTCATGGGCGATTTCAATGCAAAAATAGGACACCCAAAGAAAGAAGAAAACCTTGTCCTGGGTCATTATGGCTACGGAGAACGTAATGAACGAGGAGAAAAATTAATAGACTATGCATCAGAGTACAATCTAAAGATAATGAATACTTTCTTCAAGAAAAAATCAAACAAAAAATGGACGTGGATGTCACCTGACCAAGCTACAAAGAACGAAATAGACTTTATAATGACCAATAATCCCGCAATGATCACAAATTATGAAATTTTAAGCAATGTGCTGTTCCCTTCTGACCATAGACTACTAAGAGCAACTTTCGTCTTGAAACATCCTATAAAAAACAGAAAAAGTTTTTGCTCACTGCCAAAAACAATCGTGTCGGAAGAAGAACGACAAAATTATCTTAGGTGCCTGTCGAAGAAGCTTGGTAACAAAACAATAGAACCAAACGTTCAAAAATACTACAATATAATTGTGAAATCAATAAAGGACAGTTTAAACCAAAGCACAGATAGACACGACATAAAAAGAAATAAAATCTTCAGTGAAAAGACTGTACAGCTAATTATTGAACGTACTAAGCTAATGTTTACAAAGAATAAAGACCCAGAACAGAGAAAGGAACTCAGTAAACTATACAAGGCAACAAAGAAATCTATTCAGACAGACTATAGCAAACATGAAATAATAACAAGAAATTTAAGCATATCTAGAAGCACGAAGAGAGCTCTAAAGGAATTAAATCTAAGCAAATCATGGATACAAAAATTAGAAAACAATAAGGGAGAAACAAAATCAAGAAAAGATGTCATTGAGCACGCAACAAAATTCTACAAGGAGTTATACAGAAAAAAAGAAGACAACAACAAAATACAAATTAAAGAGGTATCATAGGACAAAATTTCAACAGTAAACCCAATTGAAGAAAGAGAAGTGTTTGAACACATTAGCAAGCTCAAGGTTGGGAAAAGTCCTGGCCCAGATGGTCTACCCAGCGAGGCTGTTAAACTAGGTGCTCCAATTCTACTTCACCACCTAACGAAATTATTTAATATGGTACTAGACTCTGAAAAAGTACCAGAACAATGGTGCACCTCTGACATTATACTGCTGTATAAAAAAGGCAATCCCAACGACATCGGGAATTACAGACCAATTAGTTTACTAGCAAGCATATATAAAATCTTCTCTTCAATATTACTAAGAAGAATATCTAAAACTATAGACGACTCGCAACCTTCAGAGCAGGCTGGATTTAGGACAGGTTTTAGCACGACGGACCACATCCAGACACTGTCCCAAGTAATAGAAAAATATAAAGAATTTAATAGAAATTTATATGTTGCCTTTATCGACTATAGCAAGGCATTTGATAGCATCAGTCATAACGCAATCTGGAACGCCTTGGAGCACTTAACTGTTGACCAAAAATATATTAGAATTATACAAAATATATATGCGCAAAGCACCAGCCGAGTCAGACTAGAAACAAAAGGTGAGGTAATCAAAATTGAGAGAGGAGTCCGACAGGGTGACCCCCTATCTCCTAAGATCTTTATTGCCGTACTAGAATGGATATTCCGAAGTCTGAACTGGGAAAAAAGGGTATAAGCCTCGAAGGTCGTAATTTCAACCATCTACGATTTGCAGACGACATAGTTTTAGTAGCCGAGACTGCCACGGATTTGGAATTACTCATCAAACAACTAAACAAAGCAAGCGCAAAAGTTGGCCTGCAGATGAATACCTCAAAAACTAAACTCATGACTAATAGTAACCTGGTACCAATCACAATCGAGGGGCAAAGCATAGACTACGTTGACCAATACACCTACTTGGGAAAACAAATATCCTTTTCAAAAACAAACAATGAGGAAGAGGTAGAGAGACGTGTCGCTATTACATGGAGGAAATTTTGGGCACAGAAAGAAATATTAAAAGGCAAATATAGCCTATCCCTAAAAAAGATAGTTGTTGACACATGTCTCCTACCTAGCTTACTGTATGGCTGTCAAACATGGGCCCTTACTGATAAAATAAAAAGAAGATTGAGAACCACTCAAAGGGCCATGGAAAGAAGTATACTGAGACTTAAAAAAGTACAAAAAATAAGGAGTACAAACATAAGAGAACAGACAAAAGTGCAAGATGCACTCACCATGGCTCTTAAACTAAAGTGGAAATGGGCAGGACATGTGGCTCGATACAAAGATGAGCGATGGACGCTCCTGGCAACTAGGTGGAAAGGTCCTGTTGGCAAAAGAAACCCTGGTAGACCATACAGGAGATGGCGAGATGATATCGAAGACATTGCAGGCAAAGACTGGCTGCTCAACGCAAGAAAAAGAAAAGAATGGGACAAGCTGGAGGAGGCCTACACCCAAAGAGGGGTCCAACAAAAAAATGCAATACAATAAGAAAACTACACTTACTAACCAATTACTAAGCTTCAAAATATTTGTGTTGCTGTCGATTCTTTACTAATGAAATTTGTTCTTTAAGTTGGAAATAAAAAGGCTTTATTATTATTATTATTATTATAAACCATCTTAACTCTATTAATAACAATATTCAATTCACAATAGAGTTACAGGCCAATAATTCCCTAGCTTTCCTCAACGTGTTAATCATAAGAAATCCCAATGGCACAATAGGCCACACAGTATATAGGAAACCCACGCACACCAATAGATACCTCAATGGTGAATCGCATCACCACCCTACACAGTTATCTACCGTTGGCAAATCTTTGTTTCAGAGAGCCCACCACCTCTGTGACGCTGAACATCTAGGGGACGAGCTTCGCCAGGTGAAGAATTCCCTTCATCAGAACAAGCTGCCAGTTCCCCGCCAGCGTTGTCAGAAGACCAACAAGCCACCCACAGTAGAGAGACAGCCGGCACTTCTACCATATGTGAAGGGGGTTACGGACAGGATTGGCAACATCTTAAGAAGAGCTTCCATAAAAACTATTTTCAAGCCTAACAAGAAAGTGAGCCAATTCTTGAGACCAGTTAAAAGTAACATTCCTTTACAGTGTGCAGGTGTATACAAACTAGATTGTGACTGTGGCTTATCATACATTGGTCAAACAAAGAGAAGCATCGGTGTTAGGGTGAAGGAACACATCTCAGATATAAAGAATGGGCATGTATAAAAGTCGGCTGTATGTGAGCACACTGTGGATAAACCTAGCCATTACATAAGGTTTGATAAACCCCTCATCCTCGCTAAGGAAAATAGATATATTCCTAGAATGATCCGTGAGGCTATTGAAATACAAAAATATCCTAATTTCAATAGAGAGGACGGCTGGAAGCTTTCTAACACCTGGGACCCACTCATCAAATCTTTGAAGTCTCAGATCCACCATACCAGAGGGCAAGATACAGTTAGCTCATTCTGCAAGAATCCAGGGCAGTACGCGAGGAAATTAAGAAATCGTTGGCGGTAGTTTGATATAGTAATTATGTCAACTGACAGACGAATGCCACCTCAGTCTACCCGTGACCACGGACTACTGCAAAGTGTTCGAAACGTCGGGTTTCCAAAAATGTAAAAACTAAATATACGCGATTAATCCGGTTAAAATAGTTTTATTTAAAATGTATAATAATCGTGAAAATCAAAGAACTTATTAAGACACTCCGTTCCCCACTTTCTGCCGATACGCTATGACTGGCCTCAATAAATAAAAGAAAATTAATTAATATAAATATTGTAGTTTTGATTATTTCTTTTAATTATTATTTTTTTTGATTTTGTTTAACTATTTGATTAAACACATCTTGGATATTTGAAATTGATTTAATAAATTCTTGCCTGGGAGTGCAGTCACTGTCAATCTGCACATTCTATATATTCAATTTCATCTTTGTAAGATAAGTGACTCATACATTAACGGCATGATTTAAAAATGTTAATTTTTGTTTTTTTTAGTATACACATATACTACAGTGGTGGTATTATACGAGAATCAGTTTCTTTCACCTCCAAAGGTGTCATTGCATAATTAAATATAGATTTAAAATCAAATATGCAGGTCGAAGACATAGTTTCTCTATTGTCATTGATGATGAGATCATGTCGACGGCAGCAAAGAGGAAACGGCTATCTACAAAATCACTAGTTTTGAGGAGAGCGTTTTTAAGGAAATTATGTAATAACTTTTACAATAAAAAAGCTATCTTCCTCAAATTTGAAATAGTTAATTGTTATAAGATTATATACTATTTAGTATAGACTAATTTTCAATAAGCTTATTAGTTTTAAAAATACGGTAGATATCTTTATCTAGTCCGCTCGAAATAACCAACAAACTGAGTCAACTGCCATATATTCGTTTTTACTTGGGACACTGTAATTATTTATCCTTAAATAATTTTATATATATAATGAGTTATTACTATTCTTTTTGATTATATATAACTAATTTCATCAATAAAAAACATGTAGATATGATTGCCACTAAAATACTGCAGTTGTCTCAAAATACTTCGCCATTATAAAATTGTAGCTTCCGATAATTGCAGATATATTAAAATTATTATAAGTTTCAGGTGCCTAATAAAGAAATTCAAATTGATAAAAAGCTGTAATGCACTACCTAAGGTAGATAATTAGCAAAATTTTTATCATAAACAATCAACCATACGTAATATTTAACCTTAACCTTTAATAGTTAACCGAAACGTATATTAATTCAGTGTTCTAAATAATAAAAGCAAATTTTTATCACAATAATCGAACGCATTTAAAAGAAATCTAACATACAAAATAATTAAATCTCATACAAGCTTTATCGAAATAGAGAAGACAACATGTCTAAATCATTCGTATGTCATTTGAGTAAATCTACAGAAAGCTGTATGTTGCCTCTATAATGTTCAATTTATTGATGTTTGAATTACCTTATTTATATATATCACAAGCGATTACCATCTTAGCATTTTTCTTATAGTAAATTATAGTAAAAGTTTACAATTACAAAGTAAAAAATCTGTATTTTTATTCAGTTTTCAGAAAACATATTTTCTATTGCTGTATGAATCATATTTTTATAAAAAATGTGTTATCTTCAAGAAAATAAATTCTGTTCACAGAGAGAAATCGGATCTTTGTATATTGCTATTTTGTCGCTATTAGTAAGGCATTGGTGTAAGCACTTTGTAGGCCTCAGCGTTATTTTGTCTATTACTGGTATTTGCATGTCGACCACAATCATATTAATAAAATCACAGACAATCAATCAATTGGTCTTCATTTAAATGATATTTGTAATGAATTACATATGGATTAATAACATTTGGATCCACTTTTATCTTTCTAATCTAGCTCCATTTAATCTTTTCGTTATTAAAATCTTTCTTCTATGTATATTGGGTTCGTGTAAGATTTAAAGTTTCAAATATCGTTTAAGGAGACTCCAATTACTTTTTAAGGCTCCCCATTAACTTTGACCACCTTACACAGGTATACCATTCTTGGAGTGTATATATCATTTTTCTTTTGGAAGATCAATCGATTAGGGCATGCACACTGTCAACTTCCTGCCCTGCCTACCTGTGCCTTTTTTTAAGAATCTATGACATACATGCACTTTAAACTTATCAGCATTATACAAGTACATTAGAAATACTGATCGATTACATTTTTGGCATCCACAGTTATCAGATTGTTTACCTTTAATTCCTACTTTGACTATATAATTATACAAGCAAGCAACGATCTCGGCCAACATATAACCTAATCCTCTTTTGTTTCCTATATCAAAATTGTGAAATGAAAACGTAAATGTTATAGTAAAAGGAACTTTATTCACCATAAGGGGTAGAAAGATTTCTTGGAAATTAAAAGTTACTGTTGAAACTTTTTGACTTTTGTTGGCTCGTACTGTGCCAGCTTTTTGACTTCTGATTTTAGTTTTATTCTCCATGAAACTGTAGTAATAAATAATCGAATGTTTTTTTGGATTACTTCCTGAAGTCATGTAGCCGGATTTATTTGGTTAGGGACTAATTAATAGGACAAGAAGCAAAGGAAGCATAGTCTGTAGAAATAGGAGTCTTGATCTTGATTTGGATATCTGTAATAATGTTTTCGCCGTAGAAATGTCTAATAGATCGTTAAGATATATAGAATCTCATAACAATATTGTTCATTATTGTCGTCGTCATTAGCTGAGTTTTCTATATTAAAACTAGTTGTCGAAATATTTGGATGGCCAACATCATCAATTTTCCAAGTAGTTCCAACGTTAAAGAGAATCTTTACCAAAACATTCGGAAATCTACATATTTTCTAAAAAAAATCATATCTGTTGCTGTTTGACTAGTAGTAGTAACCCCGCTGTTATAAAAGAAAATCACGTTTGTTTTTTCAAAAAATCACCATAATTCTTTGCATATGAATAAATTACCTACATATATTGTAATAAATGCACAAATTTTTACATTATTCATACTTTGATAACACTAAAAAGTAATTAAACAATGCATATATAGTGAGATAACTGATGATCGGACAAACTAGAAACGAACAAGTGCCAGATACCTTTGCTTATAACATGCGAACGCGCCGAATCTCCCCACGTACACACGGACTATTATATATATCCGAGTTTACTTAGGCATTTCTTAAAAAATTGGGTACATGTCTTTTTCTACGTGAGAAAATCGGGGTAAAAAACAATGTTTTTTATGAAAAAAAAATATTATAAGATAAAACATGGAATTCTGAGTTGAATTATATAAAAAAACGTTTTTGGCAAAAATGCAGTTGTCTTCATGTTCTTTGCTGCCGTCGATGTAATGATTGATGTTCTCCTAGGATGTGGACACTGTTTAAACTATTTATTAAAAATATTGCTAATGTTGACTCAAACTGATCACAAGTAGGGTTGTTGTTGCGACACCTCTGACTTCTTACTGCACTAAAAAATTATCAAGGTGATCTTGATTTAGGTGTTGCAATCACACTGAGTTATTGATGTACTCAACCCTTAATTTTTTTATAATGTTTGAATTCCATTCAGGGTCCACACCCAATTTAACACAGTGAGAACAGATTCTACTTTTCCACTGCTTGAAATTTCATTAAATATAAATTTTACCTTTGTCAATATTTTATTGTGCACAGACTTGGGTGTGGCTGGACCAAGCAATGGTTTCACATTAAAATTTTCTGTTTTGCTGTCATTTATGGAGTCAAAAACATTGTCCAAAAATAATATAAGGTCAGCCGTTTGTTTACATTCTGCAGGTAGAATTTCTTTATCTGAAAATGATGTTAATAAAATGTTAATAATTTAAACTTCACATTATGAAGAATGGGATAAACTATGGTATTTCATATTGGATTTTTAATTCTGTCATTATGTGTAGGCTCACAAATTATATGTTCTTAATATATATTTTTTTATTTTAATTTCGCATAGAATATCATATAACTTCATTATTAAAAAAATGGTATAACAACTTTTTAACCAAATAATCTTGAGGAATGTAACTATTGTTCTATCAATCTAAAATTCAATAGAAAAAATGAATTATTGAATTCAGTGGGAAGTGGGGAATGAACCTTTACCTCCATGCTGTGTACGGAGGTACAGGTGTTCAAAGCTGTTATAGTTTTTAATTATATAATTATAGTTAAATAAAATTAACAAACAATTTACATTATATTAAAAATTAAGACTAAAAAAAATTATTAAATCACTAGTAATTGTTACCTGCAACGTTTGAAGCCACTGTACGGCTAAAAATTTCAGTAGCTAGCTTAAAGGTTAAGTTTGAATTGCATTTTTTGCATTCTGTTATTTTTGTCAGGGTTCACATGGCGTTCCGTTAATTTTGGAATCAGTCTGATACCATTGTAGCCAGGGTTTTCTTTATGCAATGTTTGCCGGAAGACATTATGTGCCCTAAAAAATCTTTCCGAAACACACAATATCACACAACACAAGTAACGAGTCCAAACTCAACAACAAACAAAGTTGTAACAGTAATAGTATAATTAATTTACCCGCAGACCTTGAACTCAACTCGTACTCGTACTCGAACTCGAAAATCGTACATATAAACCAGTAAACTATTACAAAATCCTATTTGAATACCGAAATCGACGACAACACCAGCATCAACAGATATTTTTAAATTTAAATTTTATAATTATTAGATATTATTAGAGCTGTAGCAAACCGTATGTATTCGTTACTTAGTAACGGGTGCGCCATCTAGTACCGAGTACCGAAACGGTACTCACGAATGCATTTCGTTACTCGTATGTTTCGTATCATTTGTACCTACACTGTTTCGGTTCACGCAAGTACCGAACATGTATGTGCGTGTATACGTATATTGGTCAGCTGGGAATTGTAAATGGGTCTCGAAGAATACATTTTAATTAATTGGGTCTTTCATAATGCTTACTTTTTGACGTTGACAGATTTATGAGTATTTAGTGCTGCTATACTAAAGTAAAACTACTAATTAGTATTTTTTTAAATATATTTTTTTTAGGATTTAGGAAATGTTTTTGTGATATAGTTATTAAATATTTAATAAATAACTTTCTTTATAATGTTTCATGTATGCAAGGTAACATTATAAAATGCAACTCCGAAAAGGAATGAAGTTTGATCTTAAATAGTAATTAAAAAATGAAAACAAAAAATTGCAGTGTAATTTAGTTATATTAAGTTTTTAATCTATATTATAAACAATTTATGTAACCGACATTTAAAGCACAGTAGTAGAATTATATTTTGATATGGCAATATTACAATTTCCAAATGGCCAACCCACTGTTTCTTTTTGGCGAAAATATTTACTTTTCTATTGCATTTACGAATTCACTATCTTTAGGTATTTGAATATTTATATCTAAGCAATGGGAGAACTTGAGACGTCTCAAATGTGATGAGTTATGTGAAGAACTTTAAATTATATAGGTAAGTGATCGCTAAATATAAACTTGAACTTAAAGGCATATTTGTAAAGATTTGTGATACTAGTTGTTATATTAATTATGTGTATTTTGGTTTCCAGATTCAACAAAAATGTTTAAAATGGCTTAAGTATTGGAGCTATAATATGTGATATGGATGGAGTGATATGGAAAACAGCTTCATGCTGGGATACACCATGAAGTTTTTTTTAATATACACACAGGAGGGTAGCATATTAATGTTAGATTTAATTTGACCCACACTTAAGTTCATTAAACTTTATTATTTTTATTATTGTGTAATTGTTTCAAAAAACAAAAATTCAACAATATAACACAACATCTACTTAAAATATTTATTTAATTAAAATAGAATAGTAAACAGGAATGATTTTGTTAATTGAAATTTGACCTGGACTACAATTTTATGAGTTTATAAATATATAAATTATGATTATTTTACAGATAACAATCTATTTTACTTATATAAATATTAATTATTGTTTCTAACATAAAAGGGCAAGTTTGTCTTGTTGCAATAATATAGACTATATTATATCACAATTTTATTTGATTTGCAAGAATGCTATTTGTATAAATATAAATTATTATATTTATACATTGTCATTAGACAAATGTTTATAAGCAATAAAAAGTATAAAATTTTTATTCGTTTTATTTCTGTATTTATCTTGTATTATTATTATACCAGAAATGCTTCACTCCTTCAAAATCATTTGGAAATATTTTTGTTTAAATTAAGTAATAATATTTCCAATTGATTTTGAAAGAGTGAATCATTCTGGTTTTGATTAAAAAAGTACTATTATTCAAATATTAACCAAATTTTGAATTCACCGCCCATATCTGAGGCTGTAAATTTGAAATATTGTTTTTGTAGGCACACGATATATGGCAGCCGTGCCGTTTTGTCCCCCATTTTTTTGTATGAAGTGAACATTCTTCCCTTTGGGGATATGTGTGACTTGTATCTACACTGTTTCACGCAAGTTCCGAATATGTATGTGCGTGTGTACGTGTAGTGATAAGCTAAACTAAATTTATTGCAGGGGACACTTAAAGTCAAGTGTACTTAAGACTTGAGGTCTTTTAAACACGCGGCAGAAAATGAAAAAATTTTTTTTTAATGGTAACGAAATATCTTAACACTACTACTCCCCTTACTCCCCTCGGCCTATTCTGCGATGTGCGGAACTCTTTGCGAAGCTAAAAAAAAGATCTGCATCAAAATAAGCATATACAAATGAGTTTTATTCAAATTAAAAATGTTACGATACAGTGAGTAGTGACATACCGCATGACGCGCGTACGTAATACGACTCGACTCAATGGTCCAACCGAACATTGCAAGTTATACCGTATCAGAAGTAACGAGTAACGATACGAAAGTAACGAGTACTGTTTGTTATAGTACCGTATACATACGGGTACGCTCGACTTCGTTACTTTTACAGCTCTAGATATTATAAATAGACTATAGAGTACCATAGAGTAGAGCGTTATTCAGAGTACCACAGATAGTGAAGAAAGCATTGCGAAAAATATATAATTATATGAGGTATACAAGAAGTTATTTGTGGTAAAAATAATTTTATATTAATCATTATAAATATACAAAGTTAATAAATTAAATTATTATTATTATTTTTCGTATTCAATTTGCAGTGACATCTGTTGACGTTAATTGAAATATTCAATTCTAAAGCGACCTCTAGTATTCTGAGTCTCAACTAATCTATAATGGTCTAAAGCCTCGTAGCACTAGATAGTTCTTAATTTAATAATATTATACGTCAAAAGTTTCCAGCTTCGTTCTACTAAGATTGTAGAGCCTGGTATCAAATTATCAATTCAATTACGGTATTTTGTAATAGTTAATGCATTTTTCCGTTGAATTGAGCTCAGATTCCTCCGGTAAAATCATTTTACTAGTATTGCTACAACTGTATATGGAATAATTTGTGCTGTACAAAATTGTGTGTCTTGGAAGGATTAGATTCTTTAGTGCACATAATGTCTTTAGACAAACAATGCTGTGTTCGTGTGTGCAAGGAGAGTCGAGGTATTGTTGATTCTAATAATAAATACGTATATGGTGTATAATTTGTACATGATTATTCATATAGTTAAAAATATAAATACAAAAAGCAAAACACGTAATAAATATGTCTGTGGCTTTTCTGCCTTAGTTTATCTCAAATTATTATATATAACAAAAATTTTGATTATTATTATATATATAAAGTAAGAAAATAATAAATGGGTAAGCAAATAACTCTATTTTCTATTTATATTACGTGCTTGTATCGGACGTAGAATTTTCTACCTTTAGTATCTTCAAGGTCCGAAACAAGCACGTAGTAACAGTCACTTTTTACATTTACTCCTTATATCTTATATTTAATAATAATTACTCTATGTGTGGCTGTTATTGTTTGGATTTATTTTGCAGTTGCGATGAAAGTTCTTAAGTTCCTATGCTTACCTCAATGTTTATATATTAGAGCAATAAGTAAAGAAATAAAACTAGATTTTATGCAGAGATATATAAATACTTTGTATAAAATCAATTCTTTGTAATAAAAATTCAATACATTAATCCATTATTTCAGATCTTCAAATATTGATAGACAAGAGAAAAGGACATTCTTCAAATATTTCCAGTTATGTTATGGAGAGTCAAGAAAAAGTAAGTATAAAATCATATTAAATATGGAGAACACTTTTTAAAGAACATTACATTAATAGGAATAACTTATGTACTATATTTTTACACAGACAATTGTAAAGTAAGAGCTGTAATGTATTCCTCCTTAAATATTGATAACATTAACAAATATTTTTAAGATTTTTCGGTTTTCTGTTATACAGTTGACACTACCTTGTTATATCTAATGTAGTTAAAATAATTTTTCTGGCATTTTCTTGTTCCAGAGCAAAGTGTCCATAATTTTTAAAGTCAATTAATTGTCAGTCATTATACACAACCATTGTCAGTCATTATATGTTCAAAACATCAATGACAATACATATTTGATTTTCAATCTATATTTAACTATGAATAGGACTCCTTTAAGGTGAAAGAAACCGATCCTCATATTATGGCACCTCTGGGGCCGTTCAAGTATTACGTAACCAGTTTTTTTGCAATTATTGACCCACCCCCCCCCCAACGTTAATAAGTATTATTATACTTATTAGTTAGAGAAATTATAATTTAATATAAAAAGCAAACAGGTTTCGACATTACTAAATCACAGAAGAATATTGTTAAATAATATTAAGTTTTTTTTAATAACTCTTATAATTTTAGAAAATATCCACAAAAATACTGCAGAGGTGCTATAATACGAAGATCGGTTTCTTTCACCTTGATGGAGTCCATTCATAATTAAATATAGATTGAAAATCAAATGTGCAGGTGGACGACATAGTTTCTGTGTTGTCATTGATGATTTGAACATATAATGGTCATTTCCACAGTTTTCACCTAAGGTTGTTACACTGTTTAGATTATTTATTAAAAGTGTTGCAAATATTAACACAAACTAAACAAAAGTAGCGTTGTTGTTGCGAAACTCGTGACTTCTTACTGCGCCAAAAAAATATTCAAAAGGATCTTGGTTTAGGTGTTGCAGCCACACTGAGTTTATATTGTACTCAACCCTTAATTTTTTTAATAATGTTTCAATTTCATTCGGTGTCTACACCCAATTTGACGCAATGAGGACAGATTCAACTTTTCCACTGCTTTACAAAAATTTGTGCATCGACTTGAGTGTGGGTGGAAAATTTTTAGTTTTACTGCCACTTATTGAGTCAAAAATATTGTCTACTAATTATAAACGGTACACTGTTTCTTTGCATTTTGGAGGTAGAATTCCCTTATCTGAAAATAAAAAATCAAATCAAATAAATCAGCTTCACGCTGTATCCCGCACACGGCACGGTAGGCAGAGGGAACCTAGTGTTAAGACACTCCGTTCCCTACTTTCTGCCGAATTTTGAAGGCATTGCGTGTTGAGTGGCAGAATTCAACGCCGCGCTTTGCCTCGACACCAGAGCGAAGAAATAAAAATATAAATTTAAGTAAATATTTTATCTCCTCGAGTGGGGATCGAACCCACAACCAGTCGGTTTTACAGTCACACTTTGTACCACTGCGCCATGACTGGCCAACACAATAAAGATATATATGTAATATAAGAGATATATATATATATATATATATTCAGCATAACTTGATTATAAAAATAATTATTACAAGTTCTTCAACTTTTTAAATGAACAATGTTTATAAGTTTTACTATTGTTCTATTAATTTGTTTCATTATTGAATTATACAGTCTATATTTTTATCTTTTCTCTCTATCAAGAGAGCTACACTTTTTTTCAAAGAAACTTCACCAAAAAGTAATACACATAATTTATTATGTGTATTACTTTTTGGTAAAGTATTACATCCAGAGGGTGCCCTGACTACATCCAGAGGGTGCCCTGACTAATATCTGTCCGTTATTTGTTCTTGGGCATACGGGTACGCGACCCCGGATCCTCGAGCCACCACTTGTTATAACCGTCCAGTCCATAAAAGTGGTGTCCCCTTCTCCTTCTTTTACTCCCCTTCGTTTCCTACCCTCTCCCTCTGCCTATCCTTTCCCCCTTTTCTATCTGTCCTATTCCTCTCCCCCCGGTTTCTCCCCACAAAGGGGTTTTGGAGGTGAGATGGCAATCGCTCCATTGAAAACCAGAACTTGCCATAATATGGAACGAACCATGAGAAGACTGGGTACGGCTAGGGCGTCGCCGCAAAACGACGCGCAGGCACATCGCCCTACACCTGCGACAAGTGGGCAAGGGCTACCGTGTCAAGTACGGGCACGGCTAAAGACGCTAGTACCCAGACGGAAACTCCGCTTTGCAACGTGGAATATTGGCTCTCTAACCGGACGATGCAGGGAACTCGCAGATGTACTCATGAGACGTCGGGTCCAGTGTGCTTTCCTCCAGGAAACTCGCTGGAAGGGCAATAAGTCCCGTAACATCGGACAGGGTTACCGGCTTATATACACTGGGTCACCTTCCGGTAGAAACGGTGTAGCGGTAGTGCTTTCTGAAGAGCTTCAGAATGGGCTCCTTGAAGTTGACCGTCGCTGCGAACGCTTGATGCGAGTAAAGGTACTGATTGAGGGCGTTACCACAAACTTAATCAGTGCCTATGCTCCCCAAGCGGGATATAGCGCGTCTGAAAAGGAGACATTCTGGGAGCAGTATGAAGAGGTGCTACTTGCTGTACCGTCTACCGAAGTGGTCTTAGTTGGGGGGGACTTGAACGGTCACGTCGGTAAGGCTGCTGAGCCGTATGAACGTGTTCACGGGGGTTTTGGGCACAGTCTTCGCAATACAGAGGGAGAAAATATTCTGAGAACCTGTATTGCGTCGGATCTGGCCGTCGTGAATACGTTCTTCCAAAAGAATCCTCAGCACCTTATCACGTATAAGAGCGGGTCCCACTCAACTCAAATAGACTACTTATTGACCAGACGGTGTCATATGGGTAGGGTAACTAACTAAGGTCATTCCAGGCGAAAGCCTAACGGCTCAACATCGTCTTCTTGTCATGGACTTTAACGTCACTCCGAAGAAGAAAGTAGCCGAGAAACGTAGGCCTCGGATCAAGTGGTGGTTGCTGAATGGACCGATGCAGACCGAGTTCCTGGCAGAGGTGAAAAGTCATCTTCTTTTGACTAACACCGAGACTGCTCAGGATGCTTGGGATCGAGCTCAGTCGGCAATCATTGCGGCAGGCAGGCGAGTTCTTGGCCTTTCTAAGGGAGGACGTGTCATCGACAAGGAGACATGGTGGTGGAATGACAAGGTGCAGGAGGTGACTCGTGAAAAGAAGGATGCCTTTAAGAAGTGGCAGAAATCCAACTCTCCTGAAGACAGACTGGAGTACATAGTAGCTAAACATGCCAGTAAAAGAGCTGTAGCCAGAGCCCGCAGTGAGAGTTTGTCACCACTGTATGATAAACTTGAAACTGTGGAGGGGCAGAAGTTCATTTACAAACTGGCACGTTCCCGGGATAAAGCGACGCAAGCTATCGCAAAATGTCTTTGCGTCAGAGATTCCCAGGGCACGCTGCTCTGTAGTCATGACTCTGTGAAGCAGAGGTGGAGAAGCTACTTCCAGGAGTTGCTGAATACTCAGCACCCATGCAGTCTTCATCACGACCCACCCCCTAACCTCGGACTTATTGCCCCAATAACCCTTGACGAAACTCGTAATTGCCTTCGACGCATGAAGAACGGAAAAGCGGTGGGACCTGACGATATTCCGATCGAAGCGTGGAAATCGTTGGGCTCTCTTGGTGTCCTCATACTTACTGTCCTTTTTAACCATATCTTGAACACTGGAAAGATGCCACACCAGTGGCGGCTTAGCTTCATTACCCCTATTTACAAGGGAA
This sequence comes from Heliconius charithonia, assembly GCA_030704555.1. Classification (NCBI taxonomy): domain Eukaryota; kingdom Metazoa; phylum Arthropoda; class Insecta; order Lepidoptera; family Nymphalidae; genus Heliconius; species Heliconius charithonia. Next base: position 3,259,895 of record CM060828.1, read on the forward strand.
GGGGCAGTGTTCAAGATTGTGGTAGTTATAGGGGCATTAAGCTTATGAGTCATACCATGAAGCTCTTCGAACGCATGATCGACCTCAGGCTCCGCCGCGAGTGTACTGTCTCTGAGTCTCAATATGGATTTCAGCCAGGATCGGGCACTATGGACGCCGTTTTCGCCCTCAGAACATTGATGGAGGCATACAGGGAAAAAAGGAGAGCTCTGCATGTGGCCTTTTTAGATCTGCAGAAGGCCTTTGACTGTGTGCCTCGTGAGTGTATCTGGTGGGCATTGCGATCCAAAGGGATCCCTGAGGCCTATATTGGGATTATCAGAGATATGTACCACGAATCCGCTTCTATGGTTAGGACTGCTGTTGGCGACACTGAACCTTTCCACATTACAGTAGGGTTTCACCAGGGCTCGGCTCTTAGTCCGTTCTTATTCAATGTGGTGCTCGATACTGTCTCGGCTCACATCCAAGACCAGCCTCCATGGCTGATGATGTATGCCGATGATAAAGCACTCATTGATGAGAACCGACAGATGCTGGAGCGTAGAGTGAACCTGTGGAAGGGTACGCTTGAGAACGGCGGTCTTAAACTTAATGTGTCGAAGACCGAGTACATGGCCTGCGGGAGCCCGGACTCGAGCACTATCCTTATAGGTCCTGAACCAGCCGTTAAGTCGGAAAAGTTCAGGTACCTTGGATCCGTTATGCACGAGTCTGGAGGCATCGATCACAATGTCTATAGCCGGATAAGCGCTGCGTGGGTTAAATGGCGGGAGGTCACTGGTGTGGTCTGCGATCGCAGGATACCGCCCAAACTCAAGGGTCTGATATACAAGAGCATCATCCGACCGGTTCTTTTATACGGCAGCGAATGTTGGCCAGCACTATCTCGGCACACTCAGGAGCTTCACGTCACGGAAATGAAGATGCTGAGGTGGATGTGCGGCGTAACGCGGTCTGACCGCATACGCAACACATTCATTCGAGGTAGTCTTGGACCGTGCAAAGTGGAGTAGGTTGAGTAGGAAGGCAGACCCTGGCAAAAGCCGGGACTAATGCCAGGTAGAAGAAGAAGAAGAAGATAATTTATCACAATTTTTTTATACTATCCGATGTTTTCTTAAGTTTAGGCGTAAGCTTTTAATGAATCAAATTGAATAAATATTAATCTAAAAAAAAATGTAGGCCTTTGGACTATATTTAAAAATGGACAAAAAAGCAACTTTTTCTTTTATTGTAAAACAATGTCCCTTTTCCTTCTTATTATTATATATTTTCACACACTTGTTATTTAATGAGCAACTCAACAAAAATAAAAATAAGGCTTAATTAACATTTAATTATTAGATATATAGATTATACGTAAAGATAAGCTTTATTTAGATTTAATTGCTAGTAAAATAGAATAAATAAAAATAAATTAACTTCACGCTATATCCCGCACACAACAGGGTAGGCAGAGGGAACCTAGTGTTAAGACACTTCGTTCCCACTTTCTGCCGAATTTTGGAGGCATTGCGTGTTGAGTGGCAGAACTCAACGCCGCGCTTTGCCTCGACACCAGAGCGAAGAAATGAAAATATAAATTTAAGTAAATATTTCATCTCCTCGAGTGGGGATCGAACCCACAACCAGTCGGTTTTACAGTCACACTTTGTACCACTGCGCCACGACTGGCCTCTCTAATTGCTAGTAATATTTGTAAACTAGTGATTGCTTAAAATTTTACTTGTTTATTACTTAATTAAAACATATTGTGAACAAGTAAATTAATTGACTTTAAAAAATTATGGACACTTTGCTCTGGAACAAGAAAATGCCAGCAAAATTATTTTAACTACATTACATATAACAATTGGCATTAGATATAACAAGGTATTGTCAACTGTATAATAGAAAACCGAAAAATCTTAAAAATATTTGTTAATGTTATCAATATTTAAGGAGGAATACTTTACAGCTCTTACTTTACAATTGTCTGTGTAAAAATATAGTACATAAGTTATTCCTATTAATGTAATGTTCTTTAAAAAGTGTTCTCCATATTTAATATGATTTTATACTTACTTTTTCTTGACTCTCCATAACATAACTGGAAATATTTGAAGGATGTCCTTTTCTCTTGTCTATCAATATTTGAAGATCTGAAATAATGGATTAATGTATTGAATTTTTATTACAAAGAATTGATTTTATACAAAGTATTTATATATCTCTGCATAAAATCTATTTTTTTTTCTTTACTTATTGCTCTAATATATAAACATTGAGGTAAGCATAGGAACTTAAGAACTTTCATCGCAATTGCAAAATAAATCCAAACAATAACAGCCACATAAAGAGTAATTATTATTAAATATAAGATATAAGTAGTAAATGTAAAAAGTGACTGTTACTACGTGCTTGTTTCGGACCTTGAAGATACTAAAGGTAGAAAATTCTACGTCCGATACAAGCACGTAATATAAATAGAAAATAGAGTTATTTGCTTACCAATTTATCATTTTCTTACTATATATAAATATATAATAATAATCAAAATTTTTGTTACATATAATAATTGGAGATAAACTAAGGCAGAAAAGCCACAGACATATATATTACGTGTTTTGCTTTTTGTATTTATATTTTTAACTATATGAATAGTCATGTACAAATTATACCCCATATACGTATTTATTATTAGAATCAACAATACCTCGACTCTCCTTGCACACACGAACACAGCATTATGTGCACTAAAGACAACTAAGAAAAATTAAAATTATTATCAATCATTTATACCTATTTAAAATGTGCTAAAAGTGATAAACCTACCAGCAGTAAGTCCATGTAATAATTTCCATCACTAATTATTGCCAAAAAGTTCACAAGAAGTAATAAGACAAGTGTAACACAATGGATTCAATTAAGCAATCTATTAATGATTTGTCACTGCACTTCTCTACCACAATGGCTGAATTTCAGAAGAACCTGAGCACAGCTAACCCAGCGACAAGTCCCACATCAAACTTGGCTGCTCAGTTTAGTTCATTTAGAACTTTTATTCTTTCCGCGCTGGAAAATCTACAGCTACAAGTAAAGTATCTCAGTGAGCAGCAAGACCGTCTTGAAATGGGTAGCAGAAAGAAATTTCTTTTAGTGCATGGTGTGCCTGAGAATAAAACTGAGGATACTACTACAGTTTTGGTTGAACTGTTGTTGTAGCGTCTTCACATGCCAGATTTCAGTAGAGAGGATATAAGCCGCTGTCATAGGATAGGCAGCTCCAAGGGTGATAAACACCGTGCAGTACTGGTCAAATTTAAGCAGCTGTCAATTAGGAGTCACGTCTGGTTTGTCAAAACTAAGCTAAAGGGGTCTGGAATTGCTATCTCAGAATTCCTCACTAAAACTAGGCATGATGCTTTTATGGCTGCTCGGCAACGTGTTGGTCTCTCCAACTGTTGGACCAAGGATGGGGTAATCTTTTTAAATGGTCCTGACTGGACTAGACACCGAATAGCTTCTGTACTGGAATTAGACAACATACTGTCAGTTGTTCAGGTGCCTCCAGTGGGTCCAGGTGCAGCACTAACTCACCGGCCTAAACGTAATATTAAAAAATGATTGTGATCATGTACAATAATCCGTTAGCGTACGTATTACGTTTTAAGTTTTCCCTATTTTTGTATTTCGACCATACTTGATTACTATTTATTTATTTTTGCTTTTACTTAGTGTAGCATTGATTTTATACGGTATTAGTTTAATTTAGTTTATAGTCCATACCCACTTAAGTTTATTTATATTATCACATTCACAACGACTGATTGGATTTCGATACTGTCAGCTGTCATATCTTGTCATTTATGTTCGGAAATGAGTGCTAAACATTGAAAATAATTTCTTATTCTGCTCTTTCGTTATATGGTCTGGTGCTCTTTAACAACTTAGTGTGGCGAATATATGAGTATTGTTAGTTTTAACCATTTTTAAAATTACCTGTAGTGACTGCTTTGACGTTGACAGCTGACATTGCAGCTGACAAATACGTTCGGATATTTACTGTAACTAATTATTTAAAGTTAGTAATGAATGTGATGTGGTGTTCTTGTTTGTTCTTGTTTAATTTAACTCATATTTTTCTTTCTTTTTTTTGTGTTTGTTTATGTTATCTTGCTTTTTTTTTTTTTTGGCAAGCTGTTTTCATGCTGTGCTGGTGGGTGTACAAATAATAGACTCTTATTTATTTATTTTTTTTTATTTATTGATATATATATACATATTTGTAGAGACTTTTTTTATATATTTATATATTATACACATTATTATTACTATTATAATATACTTTTAGATATGAATAGCGACAGTCTTGAATCTGATGATGGTAATCCGTTTTTTCCATGTACTTCCAATTCATCGGACGACAGTTTTCAAAGTACCTCTATTTCCCTGAATTCCTTTCTTGAATCTGCCTTTTCACCCTTTCCTAAAAACCTTAACGTAATACATATTAACGCTCAAAGCATCCCTGCCCACTATCCTGACCTTCTGAGTACGTTTGAGACAAAAGATATTCACGCAATCTTGGTCTCCGAAACCTTTCTCAAGCCTTGTCTTCCCTCTACATCATATGCTTTGCCAGGCTTCCACTTAATTAGGAACGATAGAATTGGTAAGGGTGGTGGTGGGGTAGCCATTTACCTACGTAGCCATATTTCATTTAATATCGTCACTAAATCACCAGCTGTATACTCGGAATCCGCTGAGTACTTATTCATCGAACTATTGTTTGGTTCTTTGAAGTTGTTACTCGGAGTGTTCTATAGTCCCTCGATGCGCATAGATTACTTTTCAAACTTTGAAACCTTGCTGGAGAATATATGCCTCACTCAGATCACACAATTATAATGGGGGACTTTAACACCTGTTTGTTTAAAAATGATTCTCGAAGCAAACGTCTGGTGGATATTGTTAGGAGCAGCAACCTAAATACACTCAACATTAAGAATGCGACACACTATTTTCCAGGCTGTTTACCATCTTTACTCGATCTTTCTTTAGTGTCGTCACTTGATTACGTTAGTGCTCATGGACAACTTTCCGCTGAAGCGTTCTCATACCATGATTTACTGTATTTATCATACAAGATACGACCGCCTAAAGTCAAGCCTACAATCGTTATGCGGCGCAGCTTTAAAAATTTTAAAAATGATAACTTTATGTCAGATCTTAAGTTGATTGATTGGGATGCTGTTCTTAACGCTGACACTATCGATAATAAAGTTAATATTTTTAACTCCATTCTTATCGATCTATTTGATAAGCATGCTCCACTTCGGCCAATTAAACTTAAACATCTTCCCGCTTCATGGCTGACTACTGATATAAGAACTGCAATGGCGAAGCGAAACAGAGCGAAATCTAAATACAAACTTAGTCCTACTTCTGAAAACTTATCCAAATATAAACATCTACGAAATAAATGCAATAGACTCTGTCGAACAGCCCAGCGCAATTATATATATAATTCCCTCAATTGTGGTAACTGTGCTAAAGCTTGGAAGTTCTTAAATTCTATGGGGATTAGTCGCGATCGCCATACCGTCGCCGTTGCAAGTGACGTTGATATTGAACCCCTGAATACATTTCTCAGTAGGGTCCCATTATTAGATCACGTAACGAAATCTGACACCATCAATTCTATATTATCCAACTCGAATCAAAATTTTGAATCTTTTAATTTTACACCTGTACCTTGTAAGGATATTAGGAAACATATAACTGCAGTAACTTCTGAGGCGATCGGTTGTGATGGTGTGAGCCGCAGAATGATATACTTATCTCTCGATGTAACTCTAACGGTACTTAGTCATATTATAAAATTTTCTCTTTCCTCCGGTTCTTTTCCTAGCATTTGGCGCATCGCTCATGTTTTACCTATTCCTAAAATTACGAATCCTTCTTCCTTTTCTCACCATCGACCTATTTCAATTCTCCCTTTTCTCTCAAAAATTATTGAACGTGTGGTTTACTGTGAACTTTCATTACACCTTTCTAAGCACCAGTTCCTCAGTCCTTTTCAATCTGGATTCCGCCTAGGACACAGCACGACTACTGCACTTATTAAGATTTGCGATGACATTACATATGGTATCGATAATCAGCAACTAAGTATTATCGCTCTATTAGATTTCTCTAATGCATTTAATACTGTAGACCACGATATACTTATTGCTATTTTGCGATCTTTAAATCTTTCTCCTATTGCTATCGAGTGGTTCCGCTCGTATATATGTGGCCGCGTGCAGTGTATCCGAGCAAATAATACATTTTCTTCCTTTTCCGATCTTCCAGCAGGTGTTCCTCAAGGCGGCATTCCTCCCCTCTTCTCTTCTCCATTTTCATTAACTCCATTACTAAATCTCTTACTCTACCTTATCATATTTATGCTGACGACCTACAAATTTATGTTACGGCACCAATCGATAGTCTCCATAGTGCTATTGCTACCCTCAACTCCAATCTCCTTGCCGTTAGCTCATGGAACAAATCTTTTGGTCTGTCAATAAATGCGGCTAAATCACAAATCGCTCTCTTTGGTAGTCGTCAGCTGCTATCCAAAATCCATTTTCCATCCCTTTCTCCTGTGGTGTTCGGGGGAACTTTGCTAGAGTTTCATAGTTCTATTAAAAACCTAGGTCTTACTATGGACAGTTCCCTTTCTTGGGTACCCCATATAACTGAGGTAAGTAAAAAATTTTTCGCTGTGATCTGTCGTATGAGACGTTGGAAAAATTTCCTTCCCACTAAAACTAAAATATCCCTTGCCCAAACTCTTCTTCTCCCGCTGCTTGATTACGCCGACGCATGCTACTGTGACCTACCACAAGCTCTCCTCAACAAGTTGGATCGCCGATTATAGGCTCCAACTTAAATGGCTTACTATCAGGCAGCGGCGTAATCTGCACATCCTCACGCTCCTTTACACTATCCTCTTCCATCCCTACACTCCAAATTATCTTAAAACTAAGTTCACTTACCTTGGATCCAACCACTCTCTTAACCTCAGATCACGGGACGACAATAGGTTAGAATTGCCACTCAGCCACACACAAGCCTATGGGGGATTCCTTCTCTGTCAAAGTGGTCCTTTGGAATAAACTCCCACGCGAGCTGCGCCAATCCAAATCAGTCCACATTTTTAAGCGTCAAGTTAAAAGCTATTTCTTATCGCTATAAATTATGTATGTATGTAATTGTATATTTATCTATGTAAGTTTATTGAATTTTGTATTTATTTATCAATAGATGTATGTATTTTATATTATTTTATATAGGTAACTATGTAATTTAGTTTGTAACATATAGAATGTATTTTTTTTATGTAGGTATATTATATAAGAATAACATATTTTATCATTTGTACACCGGCCAATATCCACACATACTCTGATCTTCTTAATGGTAAGGGTTGCCTGGAAGAGATCACCTGTGGTGATAAGGCCGCCTTTACACCATACTTATCCATTTGTATATTTTTATTTTTAAGTTGGTGTAATAAAGTATTAAATAAATAAATAAATAAATAAATAAAGAATCTAATCCTTCCAAGACACACTATTTTGTACAGCACAAATTATTCCTCATATAGTTGTAACAATAATAGTAAAATGAATTTACCAGAGGAATCTGAGCTCAACTCAACGGAAAAATGCATTAACTATTACAAAAATACCGTAATTGAATTGATAATTTGATACCAACAAGTATAATAACAGCTTCAATAGATATTTTCAATTTGAAACTACTATATAAATAGACTATAGAGTACCATAGAGTGAAGAATTGATTACTTTACGAGCCTAACATTAACTTATTTGTGGTAAAAATATGTATTTTATATTAACTATTATAAATATGTAAAGTTAATAAATAAATTTAATATTACTGCTCATATTCAATTTGTGACGACATCTATTGACGTTAATTGAAATATTCAATTCCAAAGCGACCTCTGAACGTCAATTGGCGAACTTATGTAAATATAATGCTACAAAATAAAAAAATGTCTATAATGGTCTACACTCTCCATAATCCATATACTTCTGAATTTAATAATATTATACGTCAAAAGTTTCCAGTCTCGTTGTACTAAGATTGTAGAGCCTGTTGACAACCAACTAACATGTCAATCCATCTTGTCGCATTTCAGAGCACGGAAAAAAGTATTACGATATTATATAGATAGTATAAAAAATTGTGATAAATTATGATTTGTGTATTACTTTTTGATGAAGTTTCTTTGAAAGTCAGTGTAGCTCTCTTGATAGAGAGAAAAGATAAAAATATTGACTGTATAGTTTAATAACGAAACAAATTAATAGAACAATAGTAAAACTATTAAAGATTGTTCATTTAAAAAATTGAAGAACTTGTAATAATTATTTTTTATAGTCAATTTATGTAATACTATGCTGAATGAAAATAAAAAATATATATTACATACATATCTTTAGTGTTGGCTCATATGACAGTAGTGAGAATCCCATATGAAATACCATTCTTAATCATGTAAAATTTAAATTATTAACATTTTATTACCATCATTTTCAGATAAGGGAATTCTACCTCCAGAATGCAAAGAAACAGTGAGCCGTTTATTATTTGTAGACAATATTTTTGACTCAATAAGTGGCAGTAAAACTAAAAATTTTCCACCCACACTCAACTCGGTGCACAACAAAACATGGACGGAAGCAAAAAATATATTTAATTCCAAGAAATGTTTGTAAAGCAGTGGAAAAGTAGAATCTGTCCTTATTGTGTCAAATTGGGTGTAGACACCGAATGGAATTGAAACATTATTAAAAAATAAGTTCTTTGATTTTCACGATTATTACACATTTTAAATAAAACTATTTTAACCGGATTAATCGCGTATATTTAGTTTTTACATTTTTGGAAACCCGACGTTTCGAACACTTTGCAGTAGTCCGTGGTCACGGGTAGACTGAGGTGGCATTCGTCTGTCAGTTGACATAATTACTATATCAAACTACCGCCAACGATTTCTTAATTTCCTCGCGTACTGCCCTGGATTCTTGCAGAATGAGCTAACTGTATCTTGCCCTCTGGTATGGTGGGTCTGAGACTTCAAAGATTTGATGAGTGGGTCCCAGGTGTTAGAAAGCTTCCAGCCGTCCTCTCTATTGAAATTAGGATATTTTTGTATTTCAATAGCCTCACGGATCATTCTAGGAATATATCTATTTTCCTTAGCGAGGATGAGGGGTTTATCAAACCTTATGTAATGGCTAGGTTTATCCACAGTGTGCTCACATACAGCCGACTTTGATACATGCCCATTCTTTATATCTGAGATGTGTTCCTTCACCCTAACACCGATGCTTCTCTTTGTTTGACCAATGCAAATTATTAAAAAAATTAAGGGTTGAGTACAATATAAACTCATTGTGGCTGCGACACCGCTCAACAGTAGACCAAATTTTTTCACTAAGGCAGATCCTCGAGAAAACTCGAATTTAATGTGACCACAGACCAATTGTTCATTGATTTCAAGGCAGCATATGACAGCTTGCACCGCAATTTCCTGTACCAGGCAATGATTGAAATCGGTATCCCAGGTAAATTAATCTTCCTTACCGAAATGACGTTGAAAAATACTCGAAACGTCGTTAGAGTTCAGGCGGAACTGTCGGAACCATTTAGCACTTATGACGGTCTCAGACAGGGCGACGCGCTCTCTTGTCTGCTTTTCAATGTTGCGTTAGATAAGTGCATCCGCGACTCAAAGATTGAGACTACTGGCAACATATTCTTTAAGTCAATTCAAGTGTTAGGATATGCAGATGATCTGGATTTAATAGGAAGATCTCTGCCCGCAGTAGAGAGTGCGTACCAAGCTCTGACAAGGTCATCTCAGGAAACCGGATTTCAAGTAAATGCAACGAAAACAAAATATCTAAAAGCGTCAAAACACCTACACGCATTACCGTCCAATATAACAATTGGGAGTAGCACTTTCGACTGGGTTAGGTTAGGTTAGGTTAGCACACATTTTTAAGCGTCAAGTTAAAAGCTATTTCTTATCGCTATAAATTATGTATGTATGTAATTGTATATTTATCTATGTAAGTTTATTGAATTTTGTATTTATTTATCAATAGATGTATGTATTTTATATTATTTTATATAGGTAACTATGTAATTTAGTTTGTAACATATAGAATGTATTTTTTTATGTAGGTATATTATATAAGAATAACATATTTTATCATTTGTACACCGGCCAATATCCACACATACTCTGATCTTCTTAATGGTAAGGGTTGCCTGGAAGAGATCACCTGTGGTGATAAGGCCGCCTTTACACCATACTTATCCATTTGTATATTTTTATTTTTAAGTTGGTGTAATAAAGTATTAAATAAATAAATAAATAAATAAATAAAGAATCTAATCCTTCCAAGACACACTATTTTGTACAGCACAAATTATTCCACATATAGTTGTAACAATAATAGTAAAATGAATTTACCAGAGGAATCTGAGCTCAACTCAACGGAAAAATGCATTAACTATTACAAAAATACCGTAATTGAATTGATAATTTGATACCAACAAGTATAATAACAGCTTCAATAGATATTTTCAATTTGAAACTACTATATAAATAGACTATAGAGTACCATAGAGTGAAGAATTGATTACTTTACGAGCCTAACATTAACTTATTTGTGGTAAAAATATGTATTTTATATTAACTATTATAAATATGTAAAGTTAATAAATAAATTTAATATTACTGCTCATATTCAATTTGTGACGACATCTATTGACGTTAATTGAAATATTCAATTCCAAAGCGACCTCTGAACGTCAATTGGCGAACTTATGTAAATATAATGCTACAAAATAAAAAAATGTCTATAATGGTCTACACTCTCCATAATCCATATACTTCTGAATTTAATAATATTATACGTCAAAAGTTTCCAGTCTCGTTGTACTAAGATTGTAGAGCCTGTTGACAACCAACTAATATGTCAATCCATCTTGTCGCATTTCAGAGCACGGAAAAAAGTATTACGATATTATATAGATAGTATAAAAAATTGTGATAAATTATGATTTGTGTATTACTTTTTGATGAAGTTTCTTTGAAAGTCAGTGTAGCTCTCTTGATAGAGAGAAAAGATAAAAATATTGACTGTATAGTTTAATAACGAAACAAATTAATAGAACAATAGTAAAACTATTAAAGATTGTTCATTTAAAAAATTGAAGAACTTGTAATAATTATTTTTTATAGTCAATTTATGTAATACTATGCTGAATGAAAATAAAAAATATATATTACATACATATCTTTAGTGTTGGCTCATATGACAGTAGTGAGAATCCCATATGAAATACCATTCTTAATCATGTAAAATTTAAATTATTAACATTTTATTACCATCATTTTCAGATAAGGGAATTCTACCTCCAGAATGCAAAGAAACAGTGAGCCGTTTATTATTTGTAGACAATATTTTTGACTCAATAAGTGGCAGTAAAACTAAAAATTTTCCACCCACACTCAACTCGGTGCACAACAAAACATGGACGGAAGCAAAAAATATATTTAATTCCAAGAAATGTTTGTAAAGCAGTGGAAAAGTAGAATCTGTCCTTATTGTGTCAAATTGGGTGTAGACACCGAATGGAATTGAAACATTATTAAAAAAATTAAGGGTTGAGTACAATATAAACTCATTGTGGCTGCGACACCGCTCAACAGTAGACCAAATTTTTTCACTAAGGCAGATCCTCGAGAAAACTCGAATTTAATGTGACCACAGACCAATTGTTCATTGATTTCAAGGCAGCATATGACAGCTTGCACCGCAATTTCCTGTACCAGGCAATGATTGAAATCGGTATCCCAGGTAAATTAATCTTCCTTACCGAAATGACGTTGAAAAATACTCGAAACGTCGTTAGAGTTCAGGCGGAACTGTCGGAACCATTTAGCACTTATGACGGTCTCAGACAGGGCGACGCGCTCTCTTGTCTGCTTTTCAATGTTGCGTTAGATAAGTGCATCCGCGACTCAAAGATTGAGACTACTGGCAACATATTCTTTAAGTCAATTCAAGTGTTAGGATATGCAGATGATCTGGATTTAATAGGAAGATCTCTGCCCGCAGTAGAGAGTGCGTACCAAGCTCTGACAAGGTCATCTCAGGAAACCGGATTTCAAGTAAATGCAACGAAAACAAAATATCTAAAAGCGTCAAAACACCTACACGCATTACCGTCCAATATAACAATTGGGAGTAGCACTTTCGACTGGGTTAGGTTAGGTTAGGTTAGCACACATTTTTAAGCGTCAAGTTAAAAGCTATTTCTTATCGCTATAAATTATGTATGTATGTAATTGTATATTTATCTATGTAAGTTTATTGAATTTTGTATTTATTTATCAATAGATGTATGTATTTTATATTATTTTATATAGGTAACTATGTAATTTAGTTTGTAACATATAGAATGTATTTTTTTATGTAGGTATATTATATAAGAATAACATATTTTATCATTTGTACACCGGCCAATATCCACACATACTCTGATCTTCTTAATGGTAAGGGTTGCCTGGAAGAGATCACCTGTGGTGATAAGGCCGCCTTTACACCATACTTATCCATTTGTATATTTTTATTTTTAAGTTGGTGTAATAAAGTATTAAATAAATAAATAAATAAATAAATAAAGAATCTAATCCTTCCAAGACACACTATTTTGTACAGCACAAATTATTCCACATATAGTTGTAACAATAATAGTAAAATGAATTTACCAGAGGAATCTGAGCTCAACTCAACGGAAAAATGCATTAACTATTACAAAAATACCGTAATTGAATTGATAATTTGATACCAACAAGTATAATAACAGCTTCAATAGATATTTTCAATTTGAAACTACTTTATAAATAGACTATTGAGTACCATAGAGTGAAGAATTGATTACTTTACGAGCCTAACATTAACTTATTTGTGGTAAAAATATGTATTTTATATTAACTATTATAAATATGTAAAGTTAATAAATAAATTTAATATTACTGCTTATATTCAATTTGTGACGACATCTATTGACGTTAATTGAAATATTCAATTCCAAAGCGACCTCTGAACGTCAATTGGCGAACTTATGTAAATATAATGCTACAAAATAATCCATATACTTCTGAATTTAATAATATTATACGTCAAAAGTTTCCAGTCTCGTTGTACTAAGATTGTAGAGCCTGTTGACAACCAACTAATATGTCAATCCATCTTGTCGCATTTCAGAGCACGGAAAAAAGTATTACGATATTATATAGATAGTATAAAAAATTGTGATAAATTATGATTTGTGTATTACTTTTTGATGAAGTTTCTTTGAAAGTCAGTGTAGCTCTCTTGATAGAGAGAAAAGATAAAAATTTTGACTGTATAATTTAATAACGAAACAAATTAATAGAACAATAGTAAAACTATTAAAGATTGTTCATTTAAAAAATTGAAGAACTTGTAATAATTATTTTTTATAGTCAATTTATGTAATACTATGCTGAATGATTTTTTTTTTTTTTTTCCGTTTTAATCTTGCAATCAGTCATAAGACTATAAACAGATGTGATGGATGTTTGAAACTTTTAGGGACACTGCTCCCATTGGAGCTATGGCCCTTCTATACTGAGGGCTGATATATATCTGACCCTTCATTCATCAAAGATATCTCGTCTCCTTTTAAGTCGACGGATAGTTTCCGGGATGGTTAGCTGTCCCGCTAGTTTATTCGGGTGCCTCAATAGCCTTGATTTGTATTGAGTTACGGCAGTGTCTATTTCCTCTGCGGGGTTCCACAGGGGTCGGTTTTGGGCCCGATACTTTGGAACCTCGGCTATGATTGTCTCCTGCGTGGTCTTCTTCCTCCTGGGATGAGCGTCATATGTTATGCGGATGACACTCTAGTGACCGCCAGGGGAACATCTTACCAGGAAGCGGCACACTTGGCTGAAATCGGCACCTGCCTTGTCGTCGACCGTATAGAAGCTCTGGGTCTAAGAGTATCTATGCCCAAGACTGAGGCCCTCCTATTCCACGGCCCACGTAGGGGTCCCCCCCGTGGGGCTACTCTGCGCATCCAGGGACAGGAGGTGGAGGTTCGGACTCAGATGAAGTATCTGGGTCTTACTCTGGATGGACGGTGGTCATTCGCTTCGCACTTCGCTCAGCTTGCGCCGAAGCTAGTGAACGCTGCTGGGGCCCTCGGCAGGCTACTGCCGAATGTCGGAGGGCCGGGGTCACCATGCCGACAGCTTTATGTCGGCGTGTTGAGATCCATGGCTCTGTACGGTGCCCCTGTGTAGGCAGATTCTCTCACCGCTCGCAATAAGACCCAATTGCGCAAAGCGCAGCGTCTCATAGCGGTGAGAGCAATTCGGGGGTACCGTACGGTGTCTTGGACGGCGGCAACCCTCCTGGCAAGCGATCCGCCTTGGGAGTTACAGGCGGAAGTGCTTGCCAGAGTTCATGCATTCCGCACAAGCGAGCGGTCGCGAGGCGTACAACCATCGTGTGTGGATATTGCACGGATCAGGAGGAGAGCGGATGAAGCCCTGATCCGGCGATGGAGAGGAGACCTGGGGTCTCCGGCGGCAGGGCTAGCGACAGTGGAGGCAGTTCGCCCACACTTGGAACGGTGGGTTAAAAGGAGTTTTGGTGTCCTGACGTTCAGACTGGTGCAGGTGCTGAAGGGGCACGGTTGTTTCGGCAAATACCTGCATCAGATTGCACGTCGGGAGATGTCGCCGGTGTGCCATGAGTGTGATGCCCCCGTGGATTCGGCGCATCACACTCTGGCTGAATGCCCCGCTTGGGCCCCACAACGCCATGCCTTGATGGCTGTAGTGGGTAGGGCCCTCTCACTGGCCAGTGTGGTAGGGGCTATGCTGGACTGCGAGAGGAACTGGTCTGCAATGGTCTCCTTCTGCGAATCGGTTATCGCACTGAAGGAGACCGCGGAGCGGGTGCGTGAGTCCAGCGCGAATGCAGACTCGCTCCGCCGCCGTAGGCCAGGGGGTAGAAGAAGGCAGTATGCGCATCTTCAACTCCCCTACCTACCTTAGAGGAGCTACTGTGGGAGGGTCATGGTGATCCTCCTGCAAGTCATCGAGGCTGCGGGTGTCCTAGGAGAAACCCCAGGGCACCCTGAAGGCGACGGTGGCCCGCAATAGGCGGGCCTTCTACCGAGGCGTCGTAGTAGTATGCGCGAGCGATCCTGCGGCGTCTCCTTTTGGTGGAGAGGGTTTCCGCTGGGTTTTAGTGGGTAGGAACGGTTTCTCACCGTTGAGTCCCACAGTACTGCTCATCGGTAAGGCACGCCTTCCGTATGAGCAGTCTGCGTAAAGGCATTTCCCAGCGACGTGTCTATTTCCTCCCTCACAAAAGGAATGTTTAAAAACTCATGCAGTTCCGTCGTTTTGGTAAACCACGGAGCATTAGATATATTTTTCAAAATATAGTTCTGCACCCTCTGGATTATCATTATGTTAGAGGTGCTGGCAGACCCCCATAGTTGTATTCCGTACAGCCAAATGGGCTTTAAAACAGTTGTATATAGGAGCAGCTTGTTGTCCATTGAAAGTTTTGAGTTACGTCCCAGCAACCAATAGAGGCCCTTGTATTTTAAATTAATTTCGTCCCGTTTCATTTCAACATGTTTTCTCCTCGTAAGCCTACGGTCCAAGTGCATGCCCAAGTACTTTACTGTATCTTGATGAGGTAATTGAGTGCCGTTTATAGTGACTGGTGAACAATCGTCTTTTCTTAGAGTAAATGTTATGTGTACTGATTTTGACGCACTAACGGCAATCCTCCATCTGGATAGCCAATTTTCAATATTATTAAGGCTGTTTTGAAGGACATTTGAGGCCTTGATTGGACATTTGTTAGAGGTAAGTAGGGCAGTATCATCAGCAAATGTTGCCACGGTAACTCCTGGGCTCTGCGGTAAGTCGTATGTGAATAGCATGTACAAAACGGGTACTAGTACCGACCCTTGGGGTACTCCAGCTGTTATTTCGTAGAAGTTGGAGAAGCAGTCATTTTCTCTTACCCTAAAAATTCTATCAGATAAGTACGATTTGAGAATTTCATAGAAAGTGTGTGGCAACATTAACTTTATTTTGTACAGTAGACCTTTGTGCCACACTTTGTCAAAGGCTTGTTGAATGTCCAGAAAAACCGATGAACAATATTCTTTTTTTTCTAGTGATGTTCTAATCTTCCTACACACTCTATGTCCTTGCTCAGTAGTCGCGTGTTTCCTTCTAAAACCAAATTGGTGCTCAGGTATTATTGATTTTTCGTTTATGATGGTCATCATTCTGTTGAGCAGTGACTTTTCAAGAAGTTTTGACATTATAGGCAGAAGACTGATTGGCCTGTAAGATGTGAGTTCGTTTATAGGCTTTCCAGGTTTTTGGATCATTATGATGCTCGATACCTTCCATAAGTCTGGGAAGTACCCAATTCGTAGTATTGCATTGAATACCATTGTTAGGTACACAATTACCTTACGAGGTGATTCATCGATTACCTTTTTGTCAATAAGATCATATCCTGGAGCTTTATTATTTTTAAACAGCTTTAAGTTCCTATACACTTCTTTTGGAGTTATTGGTTTTAGAGACGTTTTGATTTCTGGGTCTTGATTTAGAAACTCGTCAATATCAAATTCGCAGGCATTCAATGGTTCCCCGTTGGGGGTGAATACTTGGCTAAGGTGCTTTGCAAAAGCTTCAGCTTTGTCAGAGTTTGTTCTAATCCACTGGCCACCAGAGGAACGAAGCGGCGGTTTTTGGTATAATGGTCTATCCTGATTTTTAGAAGCTTTCCATAGTGAATAGTTGGTAGCCTTTCTTAGCCCTGTTAGGCTTTCAAAGTAACCATCCATCTCGGAGTCATTTGCTTCGGTAATCAATATTTTTAGATCTCGAGCTGCTTTATTCAGTTCCTTTTTATCATTAGTTTGTCTGCTATTATGCCATACTCGACGTAGTCTTCTTTTTTCTAGTATCATCTGACGTATACAATCAGAGTAAGTTTTACTTTGCGGGTGACGATTACTGTCTTCAGGCGTGGATTTCCAACAACTTTCTTGAATGACTGATGTTAACTTTCGCACTGCTATGTCAATGTCTGATATAGATTTTAGGCTTACTTTCATTTCCAGATTCTCACAGATTAGCTCTCGGAAGCAGTTCCAGTCAGTGCGCTTGTTATAAAGTTTGTTGCCAGGTTCATTGTGCAATACAGACGTACCGAGAGTCAGGATTACCGGTACGTGATTGGTGTTGGAGTCTATGCACGTTTCTATGTGATAGGGAAGTCTGGACAAGCCTTTGACAATGAAGAAATCTATGACATCTGGGAGGCGATTTGGGTCAGTCGGCCAGTTAGTTGGCTCACTAGTCGCAATTGTAGTCAGATTGTTCTTATCTACAGATTTCTTAAGCTCTCTTCCTCTTGTGCTGGTGAGTCTGGAGGCCCAGTGTACATTTTTTGCATTCCAATCGCCACCGGCTATAAAGCGTTTTCCCAGAGTATCAAATAGTTCGTCAAATTGCTCTTCTTTTATAGAATGTCTGGGGGGGCAGTATATGGCTGACACATTGAATGTTCTATTGCGATCATCTATAGCAACCGATGCTGCTTGAATGTGAGGTTTTTTAAATCTTTGTTGTTCATAATGTTTAATATTAGATTTAACGATAACAGCTGCTCCCGCATGTGCAGTGCCATCTGGGTGGTTTGTACTATAAATATTGTAGTTGCGTATAAGAATACTATTGTTGTCAGTCAGGTGAGTTTCAGACACTAATAAAATGTCTATGTTGTGTGAATGTAAAAGAACCTCTACTTCTTGTACATTTGGAGATAGCCTGTCCGGGTTCCACGTTGCTATCTTTAGCGAAGCCATTACGATATTTTAGCTACCAACGTTGTTATGAGGTTAATTAAAGTACTCATTTGTTGTAATATTAAATCAAATTTTTCTGCTTGTTTAAAGAGCATTTCTTCTATTTTGTTTGGTGTAATCGTTTCGACATTTTTATTGTTGCCATTCGTTCTTACTTTTTCGGCATAGCTTGTATTGGTGGCAAGGTACGTATCTTCTTTGGTTTTATCCTTTTGATGATGTTGTGTTAGTAGCTGGGTATTCAATTGATTAGAATTGCTCGCTACAGCTTGTGTTGTTTGTACTCTATTCCTTAAGTGTGTTTGTTTATTTGATTTCCTCGACAGTATTTCCTTGTATACTTCGCAGCCTGTGTAGTTAGCTGGATGTGCACCAAGGCAAAGAGCACATTTTGCCGGAGTATTTCGGTGTGTCTTGGGGCAATCTGCAGTTCTGTGTCCTTGAGCACATTTCACGCAGCGGTACGGTCGCATACAGTAGTTTTTAGGATGGCCATACTGCTGGCATTTTTGGCATTGAACGATTGATTTTCGTTTACGTGGTTCTTCTATGATAATTGATTGGTGATTGATGTATTTAAGGTTTTTCACTGCTTTGTTATTAGGATTATGTTGTAGCGTTGCAAAGAATGTAGAAGTAGGTTTCTTTTCAGGGCCATACTTCGCATTTATTATCTCCCCGATAACTACGTTTCCCGTTTCCTCGAGCGTTTCTTTTATTATAGAAATTGGCGTCGAGTGATGAAGGTTTTTTATTACGACTCTAAAAGGTCTTCTGTCTTTTCTATTAAACGTATGTCCAATAAGACCTTTATCTCGGATTACTTGTAGTATGGATTTATAAGCGTCCAGGTTAATACAGTTAATGCGAAGTTGATTTTGATTTATGATTCTATATACGAAATCAGTTTTGTTGGCCACACTTTCTAGAAGTTCGGTGAGCTTAGTAAGATCTTCAATTCCATACAGAATTATAGGAGGAGGTTTTGCAATTTTTGTCGCGGCTTCTTTCTCAGTATTTTCTTCCAGATCTACGGGTAATGTGCTAAAACGATTTGCGACCAGAATTTTCTCTGGAGACGGTGAAGTATCCTTCTTCCTTTTTTTGGCATTTCGTAGCAATGGTATTCTTTGCCAAGTGGGATGATTGCGATTTTCGGATTCAGTATCCAAATTGTACGGAGTAGGAGGAGCCTCGCTTTGAACGTTAGCAGCTGTTATAGAGGTTAGGGATGCACTTCGGGATCTGGCTATAAATAGACCAGGATAGAAGGCTTGCTGTACTAGTTTCTTGTTACTATCTTTAGGGCCAGTAGCATTCACTAGTGAGAGGGCCTGGGTACCCACCCTCTTACAGTCTTCGGTAACCAATTTCTCACTTGCAGGCCCGGGTACCTGCAAGCGCCGGGTGCTAGCCGGATCGCAAGGCAAAATTTCATCATTGTCAGTACTCATTTCATTTAAATGGTTGGGAGAATAGTGTAGCGCTTTCCCAAGGCACCACACATCATGATTTCGGGATGACGCCCTAGCCCTTGATGAACCAACATCTTTCCACAGGGCAGTGGTTACAGTTTGATTTCAGAGTCTGTGTCTCCTAGACCTATTGCCGTTCCAGGGCTGACGAGGTAGGTCCCCCCGGGTCCGAGCTTTTATTACAGTGGCGGCTCCTACTCGCCACTGTCATCCTCCATCATTGGGTTGTAGAGAAATCTCGCCATAAGAATTTCCCGGCACCCCTCAAGGAGAATCGCCCTGTTGTCCGCGACTGCCAAAGCAGCTAACCAATATATCTGGAGGCCGTATCGCAACCTGCGACGCGGAGGGTGGCTTAGGGCAAAGCCTCTGGGATTTTTCCCCAGAACCCCCATATGAATGAAAATAAAAAATATATATTACATACATATCTTTAGTGTTGGCTCATTATGACAGTAGTGAGAATCCCATATGAAATACCATTCTTAATCATGTAAAATTTAAATTATTAACATTTTATTACCATCATTTTCAGATAAGGGAATTCTACCTCCAGAATGCAAAGAAACAGTGAGCCGTTTATTATTTGTAGACAATATTTTTGACTCAATAAGTGGCAGTAAAACTAAAAATTTTCCACCCACACTCAACTCGGTGCACAACAAAACATGGACGGAAGCAAAAAATATATTTAATTCCAAGAAATGTTTGTAAAGCAGTGGAAAAGTAGAATCTGTCCTTATTGTGTCAAATTGGGTGTAGACACCGAATGGAATTGAAACATTATTAAAAAAATTAAGGGTTGAGTACAATATAAACTCATTGTGGCTGCGACACCGCTCAACAGTAGACCAAATTATTTCACTAAGGCAGATCCTCGAGAAAACTCGAATTTAATGTGACCACAGACCATTTGTTCATTGATTTCAAGGCAGCATATGACAGCTTGCACCGCAATTTCCTGTACCAGGCAATGATTGAAATCGGTATCCCAGGTAAATTAATCTTTCTTACCGAAATGACGTTGAAAAATACTCGAAACGTCGTTAGAGTTCAGGCGGAACTGTCGGAACCATTTAGCACTTATGACGGTCTCAGACAGGGCGACGCGCTCTCTTGTCTGCTTTTCAATGTTGCGTTAGATAAGTGCATCCGCGACTCAAAGATTGAGACTACTGGCAACATATTCTTTAAGTCAATTCAAGTGTTAGGATATGCAGATGATCTGGATTTAATAGGAAGATCTCTGCCCGCAGTAGAGAGTGCGTACCAAGCTCTGACAAGGTCATCTCAGGAAGCCGGATTTCAAGTAAATGCAACGAAAACAAAATATCTAAAAGCGTCAAAACACCTACACGCATTACCGTCCAATATAACAATTGGGAGTAGCACTTTCGACTGGGTTAGGGAATTTGTGTATCTCGGCTCTTTGGTAACGCAGGACAACAATGTATCCTCAGAAATAAGCAGAACAATTATGGCGGCTAACAAGTGCTATTTCGGACTGCTAAGATACTTCCGATCCAAAATACTTTCAAGAAGCATAAAAGTACTTCTCTACAAGACCTTGCTAGGACCGATATTAACATATGGATCAGAGAGATGGGTGCTGAGCAAAAAGGACGCGAACACACTTCGCAATTTCATTTTGAGCGCAAAATCTTAAGACGCATATTCGGGGCAGTGTTGGAAAATGAGCAATGGCGAACTCGGTACAACCACGAGCTCTACAACATGTATAACGAAACAGGCATAATAAATAATATCAAAGTTGGACGCCTACGATGGGTCGCACATGTGGAGAGAATGAGTGAGTCTAGAACATCTTAATCCTTGTTGTATACACAGTACACCAGATGGACGGAGAAGTCGAGGCAGACCAAAACTCAGATGGTTGGATATGGAGTTGAGCAAGATCTGAGAACTCTGGGCGTAAAAAATTGGAAGAAGAAAGCCAGGAATAGGGCAGAATGGAGGAATATTCTGGACCAGGCCAAGGCCCACTCGCGGCTATAGCGCCTTTGATGATGATATTGGCTGCGACACCTAAACCAAGATCCTCTTCATTTTTTTTTGGCACAGTAAGAAGTCATGAGTTTCGCAACAACAACCCTACTCGTGTTTAGTTTGTGTTAATATTTGCAACACTTTTAATAAATAATCTAAACAGTGTAACAACCTTAGGTGAAAACTGTGGAAATTACCATTATATGTTCAAATCATCAATGACAACACAGAAACTATGTCGTCCACCTGCACATTTGATTTTCAATCTATATTTAATTATGAATGGACTCCTTTAAGATGAAAGAAACCGATCTTCGTATTATAGCACCTCTGCAGTATTTTTGTGGATATTTTCTAAAAAAACAAGGAATATTTTTTTTTAAATCATGCAGTCAATGTATGAGTTATTTAACTTGCAAAGATGAAATCGAATATATACAATATAGATAATATGCGGATCGACTTTGCACTCCCAGAAAAGAATTTATTAAATTAATTTAAAATATCCAAGATGTATTTAATAAAATAGTTAAAAAAAGAAAGAATTAAAAATGCGATATTTATACTAATTGATTTTCATTGTATTCAATGTGTCTTACATAAAAATAAATTAGTTGATTATATAATTAATATTGTGATTCATTGTTTGATGTATAATTATTAATTGTTGAAAAAATATTAATATGTAATTGGCTGGGAGCAAGCAAATTGATAATAATAGTTATAAATTCCAAATGAATGCAAAGAGATTCAACAAATGTTTTAAAAGCCACCTGATACATGACAGTCTGATTTAAGAAATATATACTTTTATATATGTTATTTGATGATGACAAAATAATAAGTTCGATAAATTTTAATTTAATATAAAAAGCAAACAGGTTGCGACATTACTAAATCACAGAAGAATATTGTTAAATAACATTAAGTTTTTATTAATAACTCCTATAATTTGTTATTAACGAAAATTGAGCAGTATTAAAAAGAATATTACACCAGGAAGAGAGAAATAGCACAATTTTCTCTCTTCCTGGTGTAAAAACTTGTAAAAGATTTTTTTTACATTTTATATCACAGATCTTAACATACTGTGTTAAGATCTGTGATATAAAATGTAAAAAAAATCTTACTACAATATATAATCTTAATACTGTGCTTTTTTTTTTTTGTTTTTTTTTTTTTTTTTTTGCGGGTAGGTGCAAAAGTAGTAACAGCTTTGTAGAGCTCTCTATTTCTAAGCACTTTAAAACCAGTTGTATCCTAATATTTAACAGATTAAAGTAATGAACTAAATTTTCTAACCTGCCAGTAGTGATAATCCTATAAAAATATCCATCTATTCATAAGAGAAGGACTATATGTGACCTTTGGGACCTATGTGTATGTGTCCTTGTGTAACCTTGGTGAATTTGTTAGTTCTATATAGTGTGCTTTTTTTTTTTTTTTTTTTTTTTTTTTTATTCTCTTCTTCTTTGTTCTCTTACAAAATTGCATCAATTCGTTATAATGGAATCCATCAAGCACTCTATTGAAAATTTGACACAGAAATTCAATTCCCAAATGACGGAGTTTCAAAAACAATTAAACTCTACAAGCAACTCAGCAAGCCCAACTACGAACATAGCAGTGCAGTTCAATATGTTCAGGTCCTTTGTATTAAATGCCCTTGAAAGTCTTCAGAATCAAGTTCAGCTCCTTACTAAGCAGTGTGATAACTTTGAAATGCATAGTAGAAGGAAAATTCTGCTAGTACATGGTGTTGTAGAAGATAAAAACAGTGACACTGCTCCACAAGTTGTGCAAGTTTTAGCTGAACATCTTAAAGTTCCAGATCTGTGTATCGATGATGTTAGCAGATGCCAGCGTCTGGGAAGAGTCTCACAAGGGAAGCCTAGACCCATTCTGATCAAATTTCGCGATCTGTCTCTTAGGAATCAAATCTGGTATTCAAAGGCCTCCCTTAAGAATACTGGTATCACTCTCTCCGAATTTTTAACAAAAACCAGGCACGAAGCTTTTATGGTGGCTCGACAACGCTTTGGAATCTCCAAATGCTGGACCAAAGGTGGTAATATTATTTTAATTGGCCCGGACAACAAGCGTCATACCGTAGTCTCGTGTGCTGAGCTTGAGAATATCTCCCCTAATCCTGAAGCCCGAGGACAAGGAAATCCTGCTCCTCTTACGGCCAAATCAGCCGCTGCAGCCAAGCAGGTCATCCGCACAAGGAGAATTGTAAAAAAATAATTTTATGGTATTGTTTTTCTGCTTTTTATAATGATAATGTACATTTGTTCTCAATTTTACTATCCTAATATTGATAGTAAGTGTATTTCACTCAATTTTACTTTACTTTTAACTAATGTATTTAATGTTCATATTTTTATTTGTGTACTTTTTTATGTCCTCTCAAAGTTACTTTTACCCACTAAATTTGTCTAACATTTAATATTTGTCACTTTAAATTTGTAAGCAAACGCTGTTATGACAGCTAACAGTGTTGTTACCATAGATTATATAGCAAGATCACTAAAATCCGGTTCGTTACACGCTAATCATTCTATTTAATACATTTTGGTTTTCTTCTTTCTTCTCTTGTTTGTCTTAGTACACTGCTGACAGGTGGATAAAGTTTAGATATTTAATTTTTCTTTTTTTTTTATTTTAGCTTAAAATTTATTTTTTATTTGTATTGTATCTTTATCAACATTTTTTAAATATTTTAAATTATTTATTAATATTTATATATTATTTTTTATATATTATATTTATAAAAATATAACCCATTTATATTTTATTTTATACATTTATTGTTCGTAATGAATATTAATAGCAGCCTCAGTGGTAATAGTACAAATAATGATTCATTTCACCACTGTGATTCGACCGCTTCCGATTGCAGTTTCTTTAGCATTTCTGATCCTCTTAGCTCCCTCCTTGAAAATAAGCTTAATAATTTCCCTAAAAATTTTAATGTTGTGCACATCAATGCGCAGAGCTTACCGGCGCATTATCCAGACTTGCTCGACTCATTTAATTTAGAAAATATCCACGCTATTCTAGTATCCGAAACATTTCTCAAGCCTGGTTTGCCATCTACAGCATTTCCTCTGCCAGGTTTTCACCTAATACGTAACGATAGGACTGAGAAGGGTGGGGGGGGTGTAGCTATTTACCTCCGCAATCACTTTCCTTTTTCGATATTACACAAATCACCTTCTGCCTACTCAAACTCATCGGAGCATATCCTAATAGAAGTCCTTTTTGGCACTCTCAAAGTCTTACTTGGTGTCTTTTATAGTCCCAACCTTCAGATTAATTACTTTGATGCTTTTGAGGATCTGTTAGAAAGATATGCTCCAGGGGCTGATCACTCTATTATAATGGGTGACTTCAACACATGCTTGATTAAGAACGACTACCGCTCAAATAGGTTGAAAAATATTATCAACAGTGCCAACTTAAATATTCTTCCTACAAACGCTACCCACTTCTTTCCTGGTTGTGCGCCATCCTTGTTAGACCTCATGATCGTGTCATCAACGGAACGTGTTGCAACCTTCGGTCAAATGTCAGCTGAAGCATTTTCGTACCACGACCTCGTCTACCTATCGTATAAGATACGTCCACCGAAACTGAAACCGACAGTTGTGATGCGAAGATGTTTTAATAGCATCGACAACGAAAAGTTCATGAACGATCTTGCTTGTATTGACTGGGATTGCATATTTAGTGCCGGTAATATCAATGAGAAATTGAATATTTTCAATTCTATTTTGACTGAGCTCTTTGATATTCACGCACCGCTCCGGCCTGTTAAAATAAAACATCTCCCCGCTCCGTGGTTAACTCCAGATATCAAGTTACTTATGTCCAAACGTAATACTGCAAAGTCAAAATACAAAAAAAATCCTACGGACGCAAATCTGCAAAGGTACAAAACACTACGGAACCGATGTAATAAGACTTGCAGAGACGCACGACGTAATTTTATTCTCTCGTCAATAAACAATAGCAATCCCGCAAAAACTTGGAAGTTTCTGAACGCGATGGGTATAGGGGGCCGGTGCGCCAATGATTCGGCTACCTTAAACAACTGTACGGATTTAAACTCGCTAAATAATTTTTTTACCACTGTCAATGTATTGGCTAATAGCACTAAAGCAAAAACTCTTTACTCCTTGTCTTTACTATCTAATCCTACTATCAAACCTTTCCTTTTTTCTCCTATTTCGCTAGCGGAGGTTCGCAAGCATGTGTTGTCAATTAAATCAGACGCTATGGGATTTGATAATATTAGTAGACGGATGATTCTCCTTACACTTAACTCTATTCTTCCTGTCCTGTGCCATATTTTTAACTTTTCCCTTTCCTATAACGAATTCCCTGATGTTTGGCGTCATGCAGTTGTGATCCCTATTCCTAAAGTACCCAACCCAGCATCCTTCTCAAACTATCGTCCTATATCCATACTACCTTTTCTATCTAAGGTTCTTGAACGCATTGTACACGAGCAAATCTATCTTTTCCTACACAACAATAACATACTATCTCCTTTCCAATCTGGTTTCCGTCCTGGGCATAGCACAGTTACTGCTCTTAATAAAGTCTGTGACGACATTAGATACGGTTTTGAACACCAGCAAGTGACCTTACTTGTTCTGCTAGATTTTTCTAATGCATTTAACACAGTTGATTTCGATGTTCTATTAGCAATTTTAAGATCTATTAACTTCTCCTCGAATGCTACTGAATGGTTTTCCTCTTACCTTCACGGACGCAGACAAAGCATCAAGCTTGATGGAAAAGCTTCATCAATATGCTATATCAACGCTGGCGTCCCACAAGGTAGTGTTCTATCACCGTTACTCTTTTCCATTTTCATTAACACTCTCACTCAACACATATCGTCATCCTACCACCTTTACGCCGATGACTTGCAAATTTACACAACTGCAGCGATAAGTGATATACCAAATGCAGTTAATAAAATTAATTCAGACCTACAAATTATTAGTTCCTGGAGTAAATCGTTTGGACTCTCTATCAATCCCAACAAGTCTCAGGTGTGTATATTTGGTAGCTCTAAGCAGCTGTCGAAATTACGTACTCCTTTGCCCTCAATTTTTTATGATAATGTTTGCTTGGAGGTTAGTGAGAGTGTTAAGAATTTGGGAATCAGGATGGATGGTACTTTTTGCTGGTCACCTCACGTATCAGAGCTTAGTCGTAAGGTCTTTTGTACTATAGGTAGATTGAGAAGATGGAAAAACGTCTTACCGTTAAAGACTAAAATCTCTCTGGCCCACGCTCTCCTTCTACCTATCTTAGACTATGCTGATTCGTGCTACTTAGATCTGTCCCAGCAACTACTGAACAAACTTGAGCGTTTGCAAAATCTTATAATTAGATTTATTTTTGGGTTAAGAAAACATGACCATGTGTCGCAGTATCGTAGTCAACTTAAATGGTTGCCAATAGAATATAGGCGTAACTTGCATGCCCTCACTCTCCTTTATGCCATCCTTTGCAATCCTGTTACACCTTCTTACCTCAAGGACCGCTTTAAGTTCCTAGGATCAGACACCCTACATTCCCAAAACCTCCGTTCCCGCCATAACTATATCCTCGAAATTCCATTATGCCGCACGAGATGCTATAGTGACTCTTTTACTGTTAAAACAGTAAAATTATGGAATGAGCTGCCATTGGAAGTAAGACGGTCCCAGTCGATTGGGATATTTAAACGACGTCTTAAACAGTACTATCTTAAACTTAATTCATAAAAGGACAATATTATAAGTGTATATGTATTTATTTTTAACTGTTGTATGTATGTATGTATGAATATATTTTATGTATGTGTGTATGTATGTATGAATGTATTTGTGTATGTAGTATGTATTTATAATATGTATGCTTAAAACAATTTTGAATTCACTATATATTGGTTTATGTATTTCGTAGTACTTTTTGCACCTTTCTGCTTTCTTTTATAAATTTATTTCTTACGTTTTTCTTTTGGTTGCCTGTAAGAGATCGCTTTTAGTGATAAGGCCGCCATTGCACACTTGTTAACCGTTGTTATAATGTACTGTTTTATTTTATTTTTTTTTATTCTTTTTCTTATTTGTGCAATAAAGTATTATATTATTATTATTATTACTGTGATTATAAGCGATCGCATCTCAGTTTGCCTACAAATTATATTATATAACCCTTAAATTAATTATTATGTATGAGTATAAATTTGTGATTCAATAAAATCGATAAAATGGAGATGTATTTTATTTTTTTTATTTTCTTCAGTGAAAAGTGAAGTAGCGTATTCGTATATATATATATATATATATATATATATATATAGACAACTTTTTAATTTGCATATATATATATATATATATATATATATATATATATAAATATATATATATATATATATATATATATGCAAATTAAAAAGTTGTCTATAATGGTCTAAAGCCTCGAAGCCCTAGATACTTCTTAATTTAATAATATTATACGTCGAAAGTTTCCAGCTTCGTTGTACGAAGATTGTAGAGCCTGAATAATTGCAAAAAAACTGCTTACGTAATACTTGAACGGCCCCAGAGGTGCCATAATATGAGGATCGGTTTCTTTCATCTTAAAGGAGTCCTATTCATAGTTAAATATAGATTGAAAATCAAATATGTATTGTCATTGATGTTTTGAACATATAATGACTGACAATGGTCATTTCCACAGTTTTCACCTAAGGTTGTTACACTGTTTAGATTATTTATTAAAAGTGTTGCAAATATTAACACAAACTAAATATAAGTACCGTTGTTGTTGCGAAACTCGTGACTTCTTACTGCGCCAAAAAAATATTCAAAAGGATCTTGGTTTAGGTGTACTCAACCCTTAATTTTTTTAATAATGTTTGTGGGCGCGTAGGAGGGCTTTTGAAAAAAGGAATTTAAATAAAAGGCAAACTTAGTGACCGATCAGCGTGCAGTCTAACGATATATTAAAATTCAAAATTACAATTAAAACGACCGTCACATATGACACATACTCGTATTATTAACCGCCTGTTATAAAAAAATAGCAATGCAAGGCTAAGAGGCTTCTGGTGCTTAACTAACTTAATACTAAACATTAACATTAAAAACTAATATTAAAATGGCTGCAACATGCCCCCGGCCGTTGAAAGCTCGCCTTTCAACAGGAATCCTCCAATAGGTGACAAATTCTTGAGCAAGCTCTTCGTATGACTCCATTGGCAGTCCTAATATCTGCAACTCTGCAGATATTATCGGTCCCAGGATGAAGTGCAACAACTCGACCTAGTCTCCACTTTAACGGTGGAAGATTATCGTCTTTCACAACGACCAGCGAATTGACCTTTAATGAGTCTTTGGACGTGAACCATTTAGTTCGCTGTTGCAGCTCAGAAACATATTCTTTATTCCATCTGGTCCAAAAATGTTGTCGAAGTTGCTCAATCCTTTGGAAGCGATTCAGGCGGTTGCTGGAAATTTGTCTAGTATCCTCAACTGGAAACGCAGTAAGT
This sequence comes from Heliconius charithonia, assembly GCA_030704555.1. NCBI lineage: Eukaryota > Metazoa > Arthropoda > Insecta > Lepidoptera > Nymphalidae > Heliconius > Heliconius charithonia. The sequence goes on from CM060828.1 coordinate 3,288,962, forward strand.
GGACGTCCGATTAAAAAATGCCCAGGAGTCAACGGCAGTAAGTCATCTGGATCTGTAGATAAGGGCGTGAGTGGCCGCGAATTTAAAATAGCTTTAATTTGAATTAAAACAGAGTTAAGCTCTTCGTACGTCAAATTACAATTTCCCAGCACTCTGTTTAAATGAAATGTAGTCGACTTAACACCAGCCTCCCAAAGACCACCGAAATGTGGAGCATAAGCAGGAATAAAATGAAACTTAGTTCCTAACTGGGCAGTATCCTCAGCCAAGGAGTTACAGTTAAGGTTTAAAAACTTCGAAATTTCATTGTAGGCTCCTACGAATGACGTACCATTGTCAGAGTAAATCTTTACCGGTTTTCCTCGACGAGACATGAATCTCTGCAAAGCTTGTAGAAAATTACTGCTAGTCAAATCACCAACTAATTCTAAGTGAATGGCTTTAGTAGTAAAACATACAAAAATCACTATATATACCTTTCCTAGCCTACATCCACGGCCTTGACGACTGGCTGATAGAATAGGTCCCGCGTAATCGACCCCAACGTTTTGAAAAGGAAAATCGGCTGGTGACAGTCTGCTCATTGGTAAATTACCCATTTGAGGAGCAATCACTTTGCCCTTAAAACGTTGACAACGAACGCACTGACGAAAGCAAGCCCTGGCCAAATTACGACCGCCTAGTGGCCAATAAGTCTGTCTAATGTTACTTAATAAAAGCTGAGGACCTGCATGTAACAACTTAACATGCTCATATCTGAATAAAAGTTTACTAAAATGACTAGTGGACTGTATTAAAATAGGATATTTTTTCTTAAATGAATAGTTAGAATTATGTAATCGTCCCCCTACACGAATTATTTTGTTATTTACTTATTTAGAAAACGTATAAAAATTTGAACGCAGCGAGACTCGAACCCGCGCCTCCTGGAAACCGACCAGGCGCTCTGACCACTAAGCCATGCGTTCTCGTCAAGCTACGTCGAAATTTTTATACGCTTGTTACAACTTATTTATGTTGTTAGCTTCTCTGTAGGGAGATTTTTACAAATTTCCACTACCCAAAGATAATTTATAAGAATTATCGTTTGGCAAGAGAGAAACTATTTTTAAATATTTTTAAACATTTTTTAAAGTGTTATTCCACACTTAGGAAAGATAAATACTTATTTAGAAAACGTATAAAAATTTGAACGCAGCGAGACTCGAACCCGCGCCTCCTGGAAACCGACCAGGCGCTCTGACCACTAAGCCATGCGTTCTCGTCAAGCTACGTCGAAATTTTTATACGCTTGTTACAACTTATTTATGTTGTTAGCTTCTCTGTAGGGAGATTTTTACAAATTTCCACTACCCAAAGATAATTTATAAGAATTATCGTTTGGCAAGAGAGAAACTATTTTTAAATATTTTTAAACATTTTTTAAAGTGTTATTCCACACTTAGGAAAGATAAATACTTATTTAGAAAACGTATAAAAATTTGAACGCAGCGAGACTCGAACCCGCGCCTCCTGGAAACCGACCAGGCGCTCTGACCACTAAGCCATGCGTTCTCGTCAAGCTACGTCGAAATTTTTATACGCTTGTTACAACTTATTTATGTTGTTAGCTTCTCTGTAGGGAGATTTTTACAAATTTCCACTACCCAAAGATAATTTATAAGAATTATCGTTTGGCAAGAGAGAAACTATTTTTAAATATTTTTAAACATTTTTTAAAGTGTTATTCCACACTTAGGAAAGATAAATACTTATTTAGAAAACGTATAAAAATTTGAACGCAGCGAGACTCGAACCCGCGCCTCCTGGAAACCGACCAGGCGCTCTGACCACTAAGCCATGCGTTCTCGTCAAGCTACGTCGAAATTTTTATACGCTTGTTACAACTTATTTATGTTGTTAGCTTCTCTGTAGGGAGATTTTTACAAATTTCCACTACCCAAAGATAATTTATAAGAATTATCGTTTGGCAAGAGAGAAACTATTTTTAAATATTTTTAAACATTTTTTAAAGTGTTATTCCACACTTAGGAAAGATAAATACTTATTTAGAAAACGTATAAAAATTTGAACGCAGCGAGACTCGAACCCGCGCCTCCTGGTGTTTCCTTTCCTAAGTGTGGAATAACACTTTAAAAAATGTTTAAAAATATTTAAAAATAGTTTCTCTCTTGCCAAACGATAATTCTTATAAATTATCTTTGGGTAGTGGAAATTTGTAAAAATCTCCCTACAGAGAAGCTAACAACATAAATAAGTTGTAACAAGCGTATAAAAATTTCGACGTAGCTTGACGAGAACGCATGGCTTAGTGGTCAGAGCGCCTGGTCGGTTTCCAGGAGGCGCGGGTTCGAGTCTCGCTGCGTTCAAATTTTTATACGTTTTCTAAATAAGTATTTATCTTTCCTAAGTGTGGAATAACACTTTAAAAAATGTTTAAAAATATTTAAAAATAGTTTCTCTCTTGCCAAACGATAATTCTTATAAATTATCTTTGGGTAGTGGAAATTTGTAAAAATCTCCCTACAGAGAAGCTAACAACATAAATAAGTTGTAACAAGCGTATAAAAATTTCGACGTAGCTTGACGAGAACGCATGGCTTAGTGGTCAGAGCGCCTGGTCGGTTTCCAGGAGGCGCGGGTTCGAGTCTCGCTGCGTTCAAATTTTTATACGTTTTCTAAATAAGTATTTATCTTTCCTAAGTGTGGAATAACACTTTAAAAAATGTTTAAAAATATTTAAAAATAGTTTCTCTCTTGCCAAACGATAATTCTTATAAATTATCTTTGGGTAGTGGAAATTTGTAAAAATCTCCCTACAGAGAAGCTAACAACATAAATAAGTTGTAACAAGCGTATAAAAATTTCGACGTAGCTTGACGAGAACGCATGGCTTAGTGGTCAGAGCGCCTGGTCGGTTTCCAGGAGGCGCGGGTTCGAGTCTCGCTGCGTTCAAATTTTTATACGTTTTCTAAATAAGTATTTATCTTTCCTAAGTGTGGAATAACACTTTAAAAAATGTTTAAAAATATTTTGTTATTATCAAGAAATACATTATATTTTAATAATTTATTTTTATATGGTAGTTTTTGTTTATTTATTAATAAATTGTATTCAGGAAATGACTCTTTTTGTGACTGTATAATAATAATATTCAAGGAATTTTGTAACTCTTCAGTGGTAAAATAAGACGTAAACAGAGTACGCGTTTTGCACAATTTAATAAAGCGTAAAACATAACAAACACTACGTTGTAATCGCATAAAATTTGAAAACCGTTCAAAATTTATTATATTAAAATTTGAATTATGATGAGCGTCATTCGCCACATAGCAAATATTAGACTTAATTTCCGGTAAGTTAACTAAATCAGTAGTCGTGTGCGGTAAGTCAATGGGATCTTGACGTAAAAAAGATGGACCATACCACCATAGATTGCATGATTTTATTGCAGAGGGTTCTATTCCTCGAGATAACAGGTCAGCGGGATTACAGTGTGTAGGGATATGCCTCCAATTGGCAGAACTTGATTCATCTAATATTTCAGAGACACGATTCCGTACAAAAGTATTTAATTTAATAGGTAGCATTTTTAACCAGCCTAATACAATCATGGAATCAGTCCAAAACGTGACACCAAACGCCGAACGCCTTAAAGAACCAATTACTTTTTCATATAAACGTGCACCCAGTAAGGCAGCACACAACTCAAGTCGCGGGAAAGTCACTGGTTTAATGGGTGCGACGCGACTTTTCGATATTAATAAACGCACGTCAACGTCACCGTTATCATTAAAACTACGAACATAGATGCAAGCACCGTAAGCTTGCTCTGACGCGTCGGGAAAGATATGCAATTCGAATTGCTTGTAAGATCAAATATGAAACATAATTTGAATTAATATGACACTCTGACATGTGACCTAAAGAAATGTACTCAGACATAAAATCTTTATACATTTTGCCGAGTGTCGGTTTTTTTTAAATTTCTACGTTCTCAAGAAAGTAAGCATCGTTTTGCACGATGAAATGAATCGCCAAGACAGCCTGAAGATTCCCTGAGTGGGATTTTGACATTAAAGCGGCCATCTGGCAAACGTGTTGTATTTTTAATAAAATGTTCTTCACACATTTTCTCTTCAATTGAATACGTTGATGACTCACGACAAACTTCTTCAAGTTGCCAAAAACGCGTAAGTTGGTTTTGAATGTCATCTAACTCATGAGAACTAGAAGAAAATTTATTTTGAAAATTAGTAAAATTGCATTGTATTGGTGGGGAATGAGATGACAATATATTATAGCCGCCGTTAACTGGGCCACAAACTAGCCAACCAAGTCTAGTTTGATATAAGGTTGGTTTCCTATCACCTAATGCAATTTTATCGGAACCTAATAAGGTCCAAAATACGTCAGCTCCAATAATGATATCAATGGAGGCCGGCGTATGAAAGCACGGATCTGCTAATTGTATATTCGAAGGAATATCTATATGTAACTGTCTAGCGGGAATGCTATCTGTGATAGTAGGCAAAATAAAACAAGCGATATTATCTTCATAAGATTCATGTAAAGATTCTATATGAACTCGGCACATTTTGTTCACAGTGGATAATGAATTATTAATTCCTTGAATTGTCTTATTGATTTTTAAAAATGGTAAATTTAATTTATTAAATAGTTTTTCAGTCATTAAACAAGATGAGCTACCGGAATCTAAAAGAGCACGCACTATATGTTCTTTATTATTTATATCATAACATTTAATTAACGCAGTTGACAGCAAGACGTCGCTCGGAGTGCTTGTATGCGCGTGCGCCGCAATATTAGCCGATAGTGTAACGTGCGTATTGTCACATTTCTCGGAAGCGATAGATAAGTCCTTGACCTTATTGACTGTACAATCACCTGATATGGAATAGTTTTTATAATTGTTATTGTGAATAAGCGTGTGATGTTTTCGTTTGCAAATTTTGCAACCTGATCTTTTACAAGCATTTGGGTAGTGACCTGGATTAAAACAATTATAGCAAATTTTATAATTTTGTAAAGACAACATTCTATCGCTAGCACTCAGCGCTAAAAACTGTGGACACGAGTTTAAATTATGATCACCGCTACACTTCGGACAGCTGCGTGCCATTGAAGAATTTATTCGCTCCGTGGAAATCATAGCCCTTATTTTATTACTGGACTTAATACTACTAGAAGAAGGACGAGATAATTCGACAGTTTCCAATAAGTCAGCACGGTTACGCAAGAAATCTATGAACTGTTGAAACGAAATTGATTTGGTTTTATCAAATCCCCCTTTGACTTCTTCCCATTCTCTAAATGTTTTAAAATCTAATTTCTTAGTAATTATATATATTAAAAGAGTATCCCAGCTGTGAGTGGGCTCACCTAACGTACTCAATGCCCTAATGTTCTTGTTTACATTGTCGATTGTGCGTTTTAATGCAATTGAAGATTCTTTAGTAATTGACTCGATTTCAAACAACGCTGTGACGTGGTTATTAATTAATAAGCGTTTGTTATCAAATCGTTCACAAAGAAGTTCCCACGCGGTAGTGTAGTTTCGAGCGGAAAATTCGATCGATTCAATTACAATAGCAGCTGACCCTTCCAGTGAAGAACGCAAATAATGAAATTTGTTAATTTCATCCATATCATCATTACCGTGAATAAGACTAGTAAAGGTATCGCGAAACTCAAGCCAGGTTACATAAGAGCCTGAGAATTTCGGCAAAGAAATGGTAGGTAACTTGACTAACTGCTGATGCTTTGAACCATGGCTGTGGCTAGATTTAGCATCTTCTTCTTTTAATTTAAAATAATTATTTAATATAGTTTTGGCTTGAGCAAGTAAGCTATAATATTGAGATTCTACACTATTTCTTTCACTAGATTCTATATCAAGATTATCACATAAACATTCTAATTGTAATTGAGTTTCGTTAAATTCATCATAAACATTTTCTAACCTATCGACACGCAACTGTAACTCCATCGCCTGGCAAGGGGTTAACTCGGAACCTTGTAAAAGATTTAAAAATGTTCCAAAAGCAGTGAGTCTCCCTTTGTGACTGCCACGTTTCTTTTTAAGTTCTTTAATGTCGGTCATTTTGAAAGGATGGTGCGGTCAACCTGGAATTACAACGGATATAACGCTAAATATTGTAATAATTATTATAATGTTTTTCGACAATTACTGAAATTACTAAACAGATATAATTGATATTATAATTAATTAATTTGTTTAACTATGATTTTAATTTTGCTGTTATATAAAAGACTGGTAGGTAGGTATATTAAAATATATTATTTTACACTTTTACTATAATTAACTCACAAAACAACGATTTACAAAGCTGACAATTAAAAAAGGGTTTTAAATTAAATATTGTAATAAATATGAATAGTTAACTAATGTAATATTAATATTACTGTACTGTCACAATGAACTATATTTACACTATACTATATTTTACAATATTATTTTACCTTTTGCAAAGTAAATGTTTAAATAAAACTGTAGTAATTATAAATAAAATGAAATAAATTATAAATACAAAATTAACATATGTTACTAACCTTATACAGTCTTCAAATTAGTCACTAAGTTTCTACCTAAAATATTACCTGAATATTACGAGTGTTGGGTCAAATAAATTTAATTTAAAGTTTAAAACTATTTGTTTTATTTTATTTAATTATTAATGTACTCGTACAAGCCACTTTTCTCTTTTCTTCATAGAAACTGCAGGTATATTCACATCCACTGGACACGTTGCTTATTTGAAATTAATTCCAGATAATATCCCGATTATAATTCCTTTATATGCTTGATTATTCCCATAATAATTTATATCCGGCTCGAAGGACCATGTGGGCGCGTAGGAGGGCTTTTGAAAAAAGGAATTTAAATAAAAGGCAAACTTAGTGACCGATCAGCGTGCAGTCTAACGATATATTAAAATTCAAAATTACAATTAAAACGACCGTCACATATGACACATACTCGTATTATTAACCGCCTGTTATAAAAAAATAGCAATGCAAGGCTAAGAGGCTTCTGGTGCTTAACTAACTTAATACTAAACATTAACATTAAAAACTAATATTAAAATGGCTGCAACAATGTTTCAATTTCATTCGGTGTCTACACCCAATTTGACGCAATGAGGACAGATTCAACTTTTCCACTGCTTTACAAAAATTTCTTGGAATTAAATATATTTTTTGCTTCCGTCCATGTTTTGTTGTGCATCGACTTGAGTGTGGGTGGAAAATTTTTAGTTTTACTGCCACTTATTGAGTCAAAAATATTGTCTACTAATTATAAACGGTACACTGTTTCTTTGCATTCTGGAGGTAGAATTCCCTTATCTGAAAATGATGGTAATAAAATTAAAAATTAAAATTAAATTAGCTTCACGCTGTATCCCGCACACGGCACGGTAGGCACAGGGAACCTAGTGTTAAGACACTCCGTTCCCCACTTTGTGCCGAATTTTGGAGGCATTGCGTGTTGAGTGGCAGAATTCAACGCCGCGCTTTGCCTCGACACCAGAGCGCAGAAATAAAAATATAAATTTAAGTAAATATTTCATCTCCTCGAGTGGAGATCGAACCCACAACCAGTCGGTTTTACAGTCACACTTTGTACCACTGCGCCACGACTGGCCAACACTAAAGATATATATATATATTTTATATTCATTCAGCATAAATTGATTATAAAAAATAATTATTACAAGTTCTTCAACTTTTTAAATGAACAATCTTTATAAGTTTTACTATTGTTTTATTAATTTGTTTCATTATTGAATTATACAGTCAATATTTTTATCTTTTCTCTCTATCAAGAGAGCTACACTTATTTTCAAAGAAACTTCATCAAAAAGTAATACACATAATTTATCACAATTTTTTTTATACTATCCGATGTTTTCTTAAGTTTAGGCGTAAGCTTTTAATGAATCAAATTGAATAAATTTTAATCTAAAAAAAAATGTAGGCTTTTGGACTATATTTAAAAATGGACAAAAAAGCAACTTTTTCTTTTATTGTAAAACAATGTCCCTTTTCCTTCTTATTATTATATATTTTCACACGCTTGTTATTTAATGAGCAACTCAACAAAAATAAAAATAAGGCTTAATTAACATTTAATTATTAGATATATAGATTATACGTAAAGATAAGCTCTATTTAGATTTAATTGCTAGTAATATTTGTAAACTAGTGATTGCTTAAAATTTTACTTGTTTATTACTTAATTAAAACATATTATGAACAAGTAAATTAATTGATTTTAAAAAATTATGGACACTTTGCTCTGGAACAAGAAAATGCCAGCAAAATTATTTTAACTACATTAGATATAACAATTGGCATTAGATATAACAAGGTATTGTCAACTGTGTAACAGAAAACCGAAAAATCTTAAAAATATTTGTTAATGTTATCAATATTTAAGGAGGAATACTTTACAGCTCTTACTTTACAATTGTCTGTGTAAAAATATAGTACATAACTCGATGTTCAACGTCTATACGAGCAACACGTAATTTGTTCCCTCTCAATATTATCCATATTTTTACCGATTAAAGTGAATTTTAACGTTTAGTTGTGTTTAAATATCTAAGTGGACTTTGTGTGCATCATTGCTAGTCAAGTTTTATCATTTGAACTACTGTTGGTGTCTGAATATCATCGTTTGTACTTAATATTTTATATATAAATTGTCGTTTAGTCTATTAGTGCAACTGCTGTGTCACCGTGAGGTCAACGATCTCTGTACGGACTTTGAACTCTCGGTGCATTCTTTTCGCTGCGTTGCAATTTTGCTGTTTGTATTAAATTAATAATATAACGTCGTGTCAAATGGCTTTATTATATGCATGCTGTCGTGTGGTTGTTGCTAGTACTGATGTACCTATAATTTGCATTAGTTGTAATGGCTATTACCACCCGCAATGTGTGGCAGCATCGCCTAGGACTGACCCAACGTTACGTAGTGGATCAGATTGGACTTGCCCGGAGTGTTTATCGGTGCAGCCGCAGAGTATGAAAAAGGATAATACACCTGTCCGCATGCCGGCGCGGAGACAATTTGATAACGATAGTTTTAATGTGACGGTGCGTAATAAGAACTTGAAGAAGAATTCCTCCGCTACTTCATCAGGGTCATCAGCTAGTGATAAATCCGCGGACACATCTTCAGACTTACGTGACTTTATAAGACAAGAGATTTTCAATTTGAAAAAAGATTTAGAGTCTAGTTTTAAAACTTTTATAGACTCCGAGCTTAATATTATAAAGAGTGAGGTACAAGAAATTAAAACGTCCATCGACTTTATTAATAAAAAGTATGATGTGATAAAAGAACGATTTGATTTATATGATAATAGTCTTGTGTCAGTTAATAATTTAAGCAGCGACTTGTGCGTTTTAAAGACTTCACTTTCCAAGTTAGACCACGAAAATAATATTAGAGATCAGTGGGCGCGTCGGTCTAATATTGAAGTTTGTGGAATTCCTGAGAAGAAAAATGAAAATCTTTTTAACATTATTGAGAACATTTCCAATCATATAAATTTTTCTTTTAACAAGTCGGAACTTGACTTTGTGACTCGCGTCGCACCGAATAATAAAGATTCTAAAAAACCTGAACCTATTATTATCCGTTTCTTGTCAAGATATGTTAAAGACGATTTTTTGAGCAAGGCGAAGCAACAGAGAAATTTAAAGGCTAGTGACCTTGGTATTTCTGGAGTCCAATCGTCAGTATTTTTCAACGACCACTTGACTTCTGTTAATAAAACTTTGTTACATCTTACTAAGAATAAAGCTAAGGAATTTAACTATAAATTCGTTTGGATTAAGAATTGTTGTATAATGATAAGAAAGTCTGAGTCTAGTCCTGTTTTACATATAAATAACAATTCAGATTTATTCAAAATAAAATAGGAGCTATTATTTTTTATGTTATATTTATTTATAGTTTTATTGCTATTTGTATATTAATTTGTTATTTGTTATTATTGTTATTATGTTTTATCTTTCATGTATTAAATATGATTTTGAAGGGTTTTATAGTGCACCTGACCTTAATAATTTATTATAGTTTTCCTGGGGGAATAAATTTAATTATTTTTTTAATTTCAACTCATTTTGAATTTATGTTCTTTACAACAATGCTAGGTATGTATTTTTATTATGACTTTACATTGGTTTCTCACAATTTGGTTCTGAATTAAAAATCTAATATCAGAATGTACGAGGTTTACGAACTAAGACAAACATAGTTTTTAGGCAGGTTCTTTGTTGTGATTATGATATTTTATGTTTTTCAGAGACTTGGTTACATTCGGGTATATTTGATTTGGAGTTGTTTGACGAGCGGTATTATGTTTATAGGAGCGATCGTAACTATGCAATTAGGGGAGATACAATGGGTGGAGGTGTTTTGATTGCCATTAAACGGGAATTGAAAGTCGCCAGTGTTGGATCCGTCAAGAGACTCAATAGCCGATATTATTCGTATCTCTGTTTATTTTGAGCTACATTCGAGGTGTAATATATATTGCTGCTATTTTCCTCAATGTCCTGGTCATAAAGATATTTTGTCAAATTTTTACGAGTACATCTCAGATGAAGTTCTTTCGTACCCTGATGATTACTTTATCGTACTTGGTGACTTTAATATACCTAACGCTGAGTGGACAACTGCCTGTCAGGGGGATTTGACCTTGACTGGAGATTTTTCATCTGATATTGTTAATGAGCTGGCTAATTTTCTTTCTTTTAATAACTTTAGACAATATAACAAGTTTAAAAATGTGAATAGTCGTATTTTAGATCTTTTAATTACAAATATAACATGTAAAGTGGGCCTAGTTTCTAATCCGGTCGTTACGGAGGACATGCACCACCCAGCTTTTGAATTCATTGTTGAAACATTACGAGCGAAATCATCTGAAGGACAGTCTCATTCGATTAAATTATATAGGGAATCCGATTATGAAGCAATTAATGAATGTCTTTCTCAAGTGGATTGGGAGTCTCAATTAAATGGTGACAGTATTGATGTGTCTGTAGCAAATTTTTATAAGATTTTACATGGCATTATCGATATGCATGTTCCTACTAAGAACACTAAACTTAAAATTAAGTACCCGCTTTGGTATAATCGTGCATTGATAAAAATTATTAAAGAAAAGCTAAAATACCATTGTAAATGGAAGGTATATGAACAGGTTAAGGATTACAGATCATTTGCTAGTTTGAGAGACAGGCAGAAAATAATGGAAGATTATTGTTATAATAGATATATTAGTAACATTGAATATAGAATTGGTATTAACAGTAAACATTTTTGGTCTTATGTAAAGTCTAAACGTAAAAGCAATGATCTTCCTGATAGTATGTTTCTGGGGGATTTCACCACTTCTGATCCAGTGCAAATGTGTGATTTATTTGGTTCCTTTTTTTGTTCAGCATTCCAACCTACGACCGTAATTAATAATGCTCGGACTTATGCTTCTTCGCAATTTGTGAACATTAATTCAGTCACATTTACCATAAAGCAAGTTTCCGGGTACCTAAAACATCTTGATGTCAATAAGAGTGCTGGTCCTGATGCAATACCGCCTGTGTTTTTGCAAAGGTGCTATCAGAAATTGGCAGAACCTTTAGCGATTTTATTTTCTAGGTCCATGAAACTGGGTATAATGCCTTTAGATTGGAAGAAGTCGTTCGTTACTCCTGTGTACAAAAGTGGTAATAAGCATGATATTTCTAATTACCGTCCTATATCAAAACTGAGTGCTATACCAAAATTATTTGAGAAAATAATTTATGACACATTCTCACAAATAGTTCGACCATTCATAATTCCGGAACAACATGGATTTGTAGCTCGTAAGTCTACGGAAATTAACCTTTGTGAATTTCTGGATTATCTCTACACTTCTATGGACAATAGGCTACAGGTGGACGCTGTGTACACTGATTATTCAAAGGCTTTTGATAAAATTTGTCAAAATATTTTAATACACAAGCTGGAACAATTCGGTGTGCATGGAGATTTGCTCCGATGGTTTTGCTCATATCTTAGAAATCGAAGTCAGGCAGTTGCTATAAAGGGTCACTGTTCAGCATTCCTTCCGGTTTCCTCAAGGGTGCCTCAGGGCTCACACCTTGGTCCACTTCTATTTAATATATTTGTTAATGACATAATAACTTGCTTTCATCATTCCAAAATCCTCCTTTTTGCCGATGATATGAAAATATTTAGGTCAATTAAAACGATAAACGATTGTAATTTACTTCAAGAGGATTTGTGTAGATTAATATCCTACTGTGACGATAACCACCTATATTTGAATATCAATAAATGTAACCTAATCACATTTACTAGAAAAAAGGACCCTATCATATTTAATTACAAACTAGAAAATAATTTAGTCACTAGACAAAGTGTAATACGGGACCTTGGTGTTTACTTGGATGACAAGTTGTTGTTTACTTCTCATATAAACCTTATAGCTCAAAAGGCATACAAAATGTTAGGCTTTGTATTGCGTATAACAAAAGATTTTAAACGGGCTGAAACTCTCATTAAATGTAATGATGAAAATGACCGAACCAGAGCATTAAACAATGGTTTAATGCTCTGGTTCGGTCAATTTTGGAGTATTGTTCCGCATGTTGGAATCCTCAATATAAAGTTTACACCAGAAGAATTGAATGTTTATATCACAAGTTCCTTCGTCACTTAAAACAGAGACATTCTAACGCAGAACCTTTAATTAAGATTTTAAAAGATATATCTCTGGAGAAGCGCCGTGATCTCAGAGATCAAGTGTTGTTGTATAAGCTGGTAAACAATATGATCGATTCCCCCCCTCTCGTGAGTAAAGTAAACTTTGCGTGTCATAGATTGGGTGCACGAACTAAGCCTTTGTTTGCAGTTCCTAAGTTTAAAACAAAATATGCGTCTAATAACTTTGTGTCACGTGCATGCAAAAATTTTAATGTAACAACTTAGACTTATTCAATGTAAAATTCAATAATTTCAAGGACTGTTTGAAGAAACTTTTATGAATTGTTTTTTTATTTTTGTGCTTGGTTAGGTGTCGATATTTTTTAGCAGTAATTTATTTGTATCTTTTTATCCCGATTGAAAGTTTTCCACTTTTTGTTTTTTTTTTTTTTTGTTTTTGTATGTGCATAAATTGTTGTTCTTTAGACTTATGAGGAAGTAGTTTGTGGAAACTTGATTGGTATTTGTACTATTATTTGTGTGTTATTAGAATATATTTAATGTACTGTATGTTTCCCTTAAAAAAAAAAAAAAAAAAAAAAAAATGTTATTCCTATTAATGTAATGTTCTTTAAAAAGTGTTCTCCGTATTTAATATGATTTTATACTTACTTTTTCTTGACTCTCCATAACATAACTGGAAATATTTGAAGAATGTCCTTTTCTCTTGTCTATCAATATTTGAAGATCTGAAATAATGGATTAATGTATTGAATTTTTATTACAAAGAATTGATTTTATACAAAGTATTTATATATCTCTGCATAAAATCTAGTTTTTTTTCTTTACTTATTGCTCTAATATATAAACATTGAGGTAAGCATAGGAACTTAAGAACTTTCATCGCAACTGCAAAATAAATCCAAACAATAACAGCCACACATAGAGTAATTATTATTAAATATAAGATATAAGTAGTAAATGTAAAAAGTGACTGTTACTACGTGCTTGTTTCGGACCTTGAAGATACTAAAGGTAGAAAATTCTACGTCCGATACAAGCACGTAATATAAATAGAAAATAGAGTTATTTGCTTACCCATTTATTATTTTCTTACTTTATATATATAATAATAATCAAAATTTTTGTTATATATAATAATTTGAGATAAACTAAGGCAGAAAAGCCACAGACATATATATTACGTGTTTTGCTTTTTGTATTTATATTTTTAACTTTATGAATAATCATGTACAAATTATACACCATATACGTATTTATTATTAGAATCAACAATACCGTGTGCACTAAAGAATCTAATCCTTCCAAGACACACTATTTTGTACAGCACAAATTATTCCATATATAGTTGTAACAATAATAGTAAAATTAATTTACCAGAGGAATCTGAGCTCAACTCAACGGAAAAATGCATTAACTATTACAAAAATACCGTAATTGAATTGATGATTTGATACCAACAAGCAACAACAATAACAGCTTCAATAGATATTTTCAATTTGAAACTACTATATAAATAGACTATAGAGTACCATAGAGTGAAGAATTGATTACTTTACGAGCCTAATATTAGCTTATTTGTGGTAAAATACGTATTTTATATTAACTATTATAAATATGTAAAGTTAATAAATAAATTTAATATCACTGCTCATATTCAATTTGTGAAGACATCTATTGACGTTAATTGAAATATTCAATTCCAAAGCGACCTCTGAACGTCAATTGGCGAACTTATGTAAATATAATGCTACAAAATAAAAAAATGTCTATAATGGTCTACACTCTCCATAATCCATATACTTCTGAATTTAATAATATTATACGTCAAAAGTTTCCAGTCTCGTTGTACTAAGATTGTAGAGCCTGTTGACAACCAACTAATATGCCAATCCATCTTGTCGCATTTCAGAGCATGGAAAAAAGTATTACGATATTATATAGACAGTATAAAAAATTGTGATAAATTATGATTTGTGTATTACTTTTTGATGAAGTTTCTTTGAAAGTCAGTGTAGCTCTCTTGATGGAGAGAAAAGATAAAAATATTGACTGTATAATTTAATAACGAAACAAATTAATAGAACAATAGTAAAATTATTAAAGATTGTTCATTTAAAAAATTGAAGAACTTGTAATAATTATTTTTTATAGTCAATTTATGTAATACTATGCTGAATGAAAATAAAAAATATATATTACATACATATCTTTAGTGTTGGCTCATATGACAGTAGTGAGAATCCCATATGAAATACCATTCTTAATCATGTAAAATTTAAATTATTAACATTTTATTACCATCATTTTCAGATAGGGGAATTCTACCTTCAGAATGCAAAGAAGCAGTGAGCCGTTTATTATTTGTAGACAATATTTTTGACTCAATAAGTGGCAGTAAAACTAAAAATTTTCCACCCACACACAACTCGGTGCACAACAAAACATGGACGGAAGCAAAAAATATATTTAATTCCAAGAAATGTTTGTAAAGCAGTGGAAAAGTAGAATCTGTCCTTATTGTGTCAAATTGGGTGTAGACACCGAATGGAATTGAAACATTATTAAAAAAATTAAGGGTTGAGTACAATATAAACTCATTGTGGCTGCGACACCGCTCAACAGTAGACCAAATTTTTTCACTAAGGCAGATCCTCGAGAAAACTCGAATTTAATGTGACCACACACCATTTGTTCATTGATTTCAAGGCAGCATATGACAGCTTGCACCGCAATTTCCTGTACCAGGCAATGATTGAAATCGGTATCCCAGGTAAATTAATCTTCCTTACCGAAATGACGTTGAAAAATACTCTAAACGTCGTTAGAGTTCAGGCGGAACTGTCGGAACCATTTAGCACTTATGACGGTCTCAGACAGGGCAACGCGCTCTCTTGTCTGCTTTTCAATGTTGCGTTAGATAAGTGCATCCGCGACTCAAAGATTGAGACTACTGGCAACATATTCTTTAAGTCAATTCAAGTGTTAGGATATGCAGATGATCTGGATTTAATAGGAAGATCTCTGCCCGCAGTAGAGAGTGCGTACCAAGCTCTGACAAGGTCATCTCAGGAAGCCGGATTTCAAGTAAATGCAACGAAAACAAAATATCTAAAAGCGTCAAAACACCTACACGCATTACCGTCCAATATAACAATTGGGAGTAGCACTTTCGACTGGGTTAGGGAATTTGTGTATCTCGGCTCTTTGGTAACGCAGGACAACAATGTATCCTCAGAAATAAGCAGAACAATTATGGCGGCTAACAAGTGCTATTTCGGACTGCTAAGATACTTCCGATCCAAAATACTTTCAAGAAGCATAAAAGTACTTCTCTACAAGACCTTGCTAAGACCGATATTAACATATGGATCAGAGAGATGGGTGCTGAGCAAAAAGGACGCGAACACACTTCGCAATTTCATTTTGAGCGCAAAATCTTAAGACGCATATTCGGGGCAGTGTTGGAAAATGAGCAATGGCGAACTCGGTACAACCACGAGCTCTACAACATGTATAACGAAACAGGCATAATAAATAATATCAAAGTTGGACGCCTACGATGGGTCGCACATGTGGAGAGAATGAGTGAGTCTAGAACATCTTAATCCTTGTTGTATACACAGTACACCAGATGGACGGAGAAGTCGAGGCAGACCAAAACTCAGATGGTTGGATATGGAGTTGAGCAAGATCTGAGAACTCTGGGCGTAAAAAATTGGAAGAAGAAAGCCAGGAATAGGGCAGAATGGAGGAATATTCTGGACCAGGCCAAGGCCCACTCGCGGCTGTAGCGCCTTTGATGATGATGATGGCTGCGACACCTAAACCAAGATCCTCTTCATTTTTTTTTGGCACAGTAAGAAGTCATGAGTTTCGCAACAACAACCCTACTCGTGTTTAGTTTGTGTTAATATTTGCAACACTTTTAATAAATAATCTAAACAGTGTAACAACCTTAGGTGAAAACTGTGGAAATTACCGTTATATGTTCAAATCATCAATGACAACACAGAAACTATGTCGTCCACCTGCACATTTGATTTTCAATCTATATTTAATTATGAATGGACTCCTTTAAGATGAAAGAAACCGATCTTCGTATTATAGCACCTCTGCAGTATTTTTGTGGATATTTTCTAAAAAAACAAGGAATATTTTTTTTTAAATCATGCAGTCAATGTATGAGTTATTTAACTTGCAGAGATGAAATCGAATATATACAATATAGATAATATGCGGATCGACTTTGCACTCCCAGAAAAGAATTTATTAAATTAATTTAAAATATCCAAGATGTATTTAATAAAATAGTTAAAAAAAGATAGAATTAAAACTGCGATATTTATACTAATTGATTTTCATTGTATTCAATGTGTTTTACATAAAAATAAATTAGTTGATTATATAATTAATATTGTGATTCATTGTTTGATGTATAATTATTAATTGTTGAAAAAATATTAATATGTAATTGGCTGGGAGCAAGCAAATTGATAATAATAGTTATAAATTCCAAATGAATGCAAAGAGATTCAACAAATGTTTTAAATTAAAAGCCACCTGATACATGACAGTCTGATTTAAGAAATATATACTTTTATAAATAAATAAAATAAAAATGTTTATTAATCGGACAACCAATGATCCAAAAATGTTAATAAAATACAATAAAGCTTAATATCTAGTGTTAGTACTTAATAACTAAAAGTGACTTGGTAATGTCACACATATGCCAGATCAGTGGACAGTCCCCACTGTCCGAGATAGCCTTCAAGATACTGTTGCGGCTGCCGCGGACTCGCCTTAAAAGAGAGCTTGCCTTTTTACGGAGAATGGCCGGGAAACTGTCGACCCCTGCGTGCGCGAACATACTCGAGGCGCTACAATACCGCGGCAGCCCCAGCAATGCCCTGAAGGCGTTATTATATTGAACACGCAACGCGCTTAACGATCTCTGGGTATAGTTGACCCACAGACTGCCCGTATAAAAAGAAGTACAGTAAGCTTTAAAAAGCGTGATCTTAACTGGTGTTGAGCAGCGAGCAAATCTGCGAGCCAACATGTTCGCCCTGACCGACAACGCCCTGCGCTCTCGTTTAATATCTGCATTATCCTTAAGATCTTCTGTGACAATGTGGCCCAGATACTTGAATTGGTGTACTCTAACAAGATTTTTCCCGTTAAGCTTAATTGTAGGTACATTATTCGGTAGTCTATTCCAGGACTTGAAGACAAGATATTCACTTTTCTTATTATTGTACACCAATCCATGCGCTTTGGCATATGACTCACAAAAAGCCAGCATTTTTCTAATAGCACTGACAGAGGGAGCCAGCAGCACCATGTCATCGGCATAACTAATATTATTAAAACAAACGCCACCGATATGGCATCCGACACTCATGCCGC
Organism: Heliconius charithonia; assembly: GCA_030704555.1. Lineage (NCBI taxonomy): Eukaryota > Metazoa > Arthropoda > Insecta > Lepidoptera > Nymphalidae > Heliconius > Heliconius charithonia. The sequence goes on from CM060828.1 coordinate 3,307,167, forward strand.
TAAGTCCCTCTATCAGCGCATTGATATAAAGGTTAAAGAGCTTAGGGGAGCTCAACCCTCCCTGTCTCACCCCACACTCCAACCTATACGGCTCTGAGTACTCATTTGCCCACTTAACAACATTTTGTTGATTATTATACCAATATTTAAAGAGTAAAATCATTTCTGTAGGCATTCCCACCTGCTGTAGCTTTACCCACAAGATGTTGTATATGACTGAATCAAAGGCTTTCGACAGGTCCAAGAAGCAGGCATATACAGGAGTGTTTCTTTCAGTGTAATACCCGACGGCATGCTTTAAACTCAGAATTGCGCTCTCCGTAGATAACTGAGCTCTAAATCCAAATTGCAGTTCGTGAATGTGCAAATAACAATCTAACTGAGCACTAAGCACACCGTCAAGTATCTTAGCTAGTATTGTTGCTAAAGAAATAGGCCTATAATTTGAACTGTTAGCCGAATCTCCTGTTTTATTTTTTACAATCGGTACCACAACCGTTCTCATCAAATTAAGCGGTAAGTATGAATGAACTATACACAAGTTAAAAAGAAACGCTATCAACTCAGCAAGGCGAGGCCCGGCGTGCTGGAGGTGCTCGATGCTGAGACTATCGTGGCCAGGTGATTTGCCTCTAGTCATTGACTGTATAATTTTCATAACCGTTTTAGCGTTTACAAAAGTGTTAATATATTTTAAATTAATCTCACCATCAGGCACCTCAACTGATAATTTCTGTGAAGAGAATTCGTGTACAGAAAACATATTCTTAAAAAGGTTCGCTATAGATTGGGGTTCACCCACGCCGTCTATGACAGCCGACAAACCAGGATTTCCAGAACTTACCGAAATCACCCTTACTGTGGTGAGAGGCAAGCGCATCCATCTTTATTTGTTCTTGATGATTTTGGCACCATTTCAGTCTACTTTTAAAGATTTTACGACTATTTACCATTTCATTATACAGAGTACCACTATTGGGCTTGCCATACCAAATCCACATAAGAAATTTAGACCTAGCTTCCCTATGTGCGTTCTTTACATGTATATTCCAGCCTCTTAGCCTATGTGGAAAACGAGTACTCAATTTGTCACCCTTTATGTCATAAGATACTGTGGCTGCTTTAGACAATATTGTTATCAATGAGTCATACAATTTATCAATAATAGATCTATGACTTTTATTATGACAAATCTTTTTAAAACAGTCTTCACACTCATTTGGGAGCATAACATGTTTCAACTGATCGTTACACATATTAAAATAACAATCAATTTGTTCTTTGTTTCTATTTCCCCACTTAATTTTATTAATAACAATTTTATTAAAGTTCACTTTTCCTAATGTTAAAAGTAAATTACAATTAATGGTAAGCGGAAGATGATCAGACCAATACATGTCATATATAATAGAAATACTACTGATACATTGCCACGCTGCTTCGGTCACCACACAGTGGTCCAACCATCTCCTACTGCCATGTGCATCACTAACAAACGTAAAAGACTGTGGTAAAGTTTGTAACTTACGTGTATCAGCACAAATCCATGACTGTTCTGAACAAAAATTTTCTAACGCACTGTAAAACAACTCACATGGATGAGCATTATAGTCCCCCAGCATAAAAACTGACTCCACAGCACACTCGTCAATAATTGCACTAAGCGCACTAAGACAGTCCGTAAATTCCGCCAGATTTTCACGACTATCAGTAGGCATATATACACTACATACAACAACGCATTTGTTGCTAAGGGAAATCTTAATAGCACATATGCGAGGGTTAGAACACTCAACCACAGACACACACGGAAAAACACTAGATCTCCACAGAAGCGCCACTCCCCCGAAGGGCCGACCCGCGATAATACCGGCATCTGTTTCAATAGCTGATGTTCCCGTACTGCCGAAATCTCCATCCACCGTCCCCAGGAAATGCAGGTCAAATATATGTCATTATATATGTTATTTGATGATGACAAAATAATAAGTTCGATAAATTTTTATTTAATATAAAAAGCAAACAGGTTGCGACATTACTAAATCACAGAAGAATATTGTTAAACAACATTAAGTTTTTATTAATAACTCCTATAATTTGTTATTAACGAAAATTGAGCAGTATTAAAAAGAATATTACACCAGGAAGAGAGAAATAGCACAATTTTCTCTCTTCCTGGTGTAAAAACTTGTAAAAGATTTTTTTTACATTTTATATCACAGATCTTAACATACTGTGATTATAAGCGATCGCATCTCAGTTTGCCTACAAATTATATTATATAACCCTAAAATTAATTATTATGTATGATTATAAATTTGTGATTCAATAAAATCGATAAAATGGAGATGTATTTTATTTTTTTTATTTTCTTCAGTGAAAAGTGAAGTAGCGTATTCGTATATATATATATATATATATATATAGACAACTTTTTAATTTGCATATATATATATATATATATATATATATATATATGCAAATTAAAAAGTTGTCTATAATGGTCTAAAGCCTCGAAGCCCTAGATACTTCTTAATTTAATAATATTATACGTCGAAAGTTTCCAGCTTCGTTGTACGAAGATTGTAGAGCCTGAATAATTGCAAAAAAACTGCTTACGTAATACTTGAACGGCCCCAGAGGTGCCATAATATGAGGATCGGTTTCTTTCATCTTAAAGGAGTCCTATTCATAGTTAAATATAGATTGAAAATCAAATATATATTGTCATTGATGTTTTGAACATATAATGACTGACAATGGTCATTTCCACAGTTTTCACCTAAGGTTGTTGCACTGTTTAGATTATTTATTAAAAGTGTTGCAAATATTAACACAAACTAAATATAAGTACCGTTGTTGTTGCGAAACTCGTGACTTCTTACTGCGCCAAAAAAATATTCAAAAGGATCTTGGTTTAGGTGTTGCAGCCACACTGAGTTTATATTGTACTCAACCCTTAATTTTTTTAATAATGTTTCAATTTCATTCGGTGTCTACACCCAATTTGACGCAATGAGGACAGATTCAACTTTTCCACTGCTTTACAAAAATTTCTTGGAATTAAATATATTTTTTGCTTCCGTCCATGTTTTGTTGTGCATCGACTTGAGTGTGGGTGGAAAATTTTTAGTTTTACTGCCACTTATTGAGTCAAAAATATTGTCTACTAATTATAAACGGTACACTGTTTCTTTGCATTCTGGAGGTAGAATTCCCTTATCTGAAAATGATGGTAATAAAATTAAAAATTAAAATTAAATTAGCTTCACGCTGTATCCCGCACATGGCACGGTAGGCACAGGGAACCTAGTGTTAAGACACTCCGTTCCCCACTTTGTGCCGAATTTTGGAGGCATTGCGTGTTGAGTGGCAGAATTCAACGCCGCGCTTTGCCTCGACACCAGAGCGGAGAAATAAAAATATAAATTTAAGTAAATATTTCATCTCCTCGAGTGGGGATCGAACCCACAACCAGTCGGTTTTACAGTCACACTTTGTACCACTGCGCCACGACTGGCCAACACTAAAGATATATATATATATATAATATAATATATTATTTTTTATAATCATATCATTATTTAATATAATATATTTTATTTTATATTCATTCAGCATAAATTGATTATAAAAAATAATTATTACAAGTTCTTCAACTTTTTAAATGAACAATCTTTATAAGTTTTACTATTGTTCTATTAATTTGTTTCATTATTGAATTATACAGTCAATATTTTTATCTTTTCTCTCTATCAAGAGAGCTACACTTATTTTCAAAGAAACTTCATCAAAAAGTAATACACATAATTTATCACAATTTTTTTTATACTATCCGATGTTTTCTTAAGTTTAGGCGTAAGCTTTTAATGAATCAAATTGAATAAATTTTAATCTAAAAAAAAATGTAGGCCTTTGGACTATATTTAAAAATGGACAAAAAAGCAACTTTTTCTTTTATTGTAAAACAATGTCCCTTTTCCTTCTTATTATTATATATTTTCACACGCTTGTTATTTAATGAGCAACTCAACAAAAATAAAAATAAGGCTTAATTAACATTTAATTATTAGATATATAGATTATACGTAAAGATAAGCTTTATTTAGATTTAATTGCTAGTAATATTTGTAAACTAGTGATTGCTTAAAATTTTACTTGTTTATTACTTAATTAAAACATATTATGAACAAGTAAATTAATTGACTTTAAAAAATTATGGACACTTTGCTCTGGAACAAGAAAATGTTTTCGGTATTAAAAAATTTCATCAGTATTTATATGGTCGAGGAGAACCTTTTATATTAAAAACTGATCATAAGCCATTATTAGCAATATTTGGCAAAAAGAAAGGTATCACAGAAATGACCGCGGCTAGATTAATTCGATACTCGATATTCCTATCGGCATACAATTATAAAATTCATTACATTAAAACAGACGATAATACAGTCGCAGATTATTTTTCTCGGTCGCCCTTAAATAGCAGCTGTAGCGAAATAAATCACATTCACTCATATAGTGTGTTAACAAACTCAGTACTTTTAAATAATGTACCTATTACGTACAAACATATTCAATTAGCTACAAGTAAAGATAAAACGTTGAATATTGTAATGAAATATTTAATAAACGGCTGGCCGCGGAAAATTAAATGTAAAAAAATTTTTCTTTATTTCTTATGTAAGAAAGACCTCGAGGTAGAAAACGGGTGCTTACTAAGAGGACATAGAGTTGTTATTCCCTTGCAGTTTAGAGAAACATTACTTATGGAATTGCATAAAACTCATCAAGGCATAGTTAAAACTAAAAGTGCGGCGCGAGCGCGTATGTGGTGGCCCGGTATTGATAGGGACATAGAACAGATGATCGGCGCGTGCGCCGTGTGCGCCGCAGTGCGAGCGGACCCGCCCCGCGCCCCTCCCGCGCCGTGGCCGCAACCGGACGGGCCGTGGGAGCGTTTGCATATTGATTATTTTTCAATTAAAGATAAAATGTATTTGGTAGTAGTAGATGCGTTTAGTAAATGGATCGAATGCCTAGAAATGAGTTCGGGTACGTCGAGCAAATCATTAATATATAAACTTAAAATCATATTTTCGAGATTCGGGATGACTCGTACGATTGTCTCGGATAATGATGTGAAAATCATTTCACAGGAATTTTCTGATTTTTGTTCGTCGAATGGTATACAACATATAACAAGCCCAATTTATCATCCAAATAGTAATGGGCAAGCAGAAAACTCTGTTAGAATTGTTAAAAACATGATTAAGTCAATTTTAAGTTCATCTGTAAATGCAATAAATGAAAATTTATTAGAGTACCTATATCAATACAGACATTCAATTCATTCTGCTACCGGAAAAACCCCTGCTAAACTAATGTTAGGACGCGACTTACGTAGTAAATTAGACTACATTAATCCTCCACGTAGTTCCTGTCACGAGCGGGGTACTGATGCACAAGAAAAAAATAAGAAATGTCGTTCTTTTAATGTTGGTCAGTCAGTTTTGGTTGAATATTACAAAAATCATAAACCTTACTGGGAAAAGGGAATAGTTCAAAGCAAAATCGGACAGCGAATGTACACTGTAAAAATTCCAAGTCTTAACATTATTTGCAAGCGTCATATTGATCAAATACAACAAGACAAACATATAAAAAACGATATAGTTATACCAAGACCATTGCCACCACCAGTCGAACCTGCGGTTCAAGCGGTACCAACTTCACATGAAGGGATTGAACAGGAGGAGAATAGGGAGTGGATTAATAAGGAAAATTTAGAAACTTTGGAGGACGCGGTAGGTACAAGGGAAGACGAATTTTCCAATCTAAGTGAACGTTCAATTAGAACAATTAGTGACGGTAATAGTAACGACCTATCAAGTGAATCGTCACAAAACCGTTATGACCTACGACCTAGGAAAAACATTAACTATAAGATTTGAATATGTTATTGTTTTATTTATATAATCCGGCTGTTTTTAACAAAATGTATTTGTTTAGAAAATAATTAAAATGTATTTTACAGATTTTCGAAATAATGGCAAAGGAATGATGTATATGCGGCCACGCCCCTAAGTCGTGACCGTACGATCAGTAATAAAGTAACCACTGCTAAAGAACGTTGTCTTATTTATCCGCATACATAGTCACTTTTTACATTTACTACTTATATCTTATATTTAATAATAATTACTCTATGTGTGGCTGTTATTGTTTGGATTTATTTTGCAGTTGCGATGAAAGTTCTTAAGTTCCTATGCTTACCTCAATGTTTATATATTAGAACAATAAGTAAAGAAAAAAAAACTAGATTTTATGCAGAGATATATAAATACTTTGTATAAAATCAATTCTTTGTAATAAAAATTCAATACATTAATCCATTATTTCAGATCTTCAAATATTGATAGACAAGAGAAAAGGACATTCTTCAAATATTTCCAGTTATGTTATGGAGAGTCAAGAAAAAGTAATTATAAAATCATATTAAATATGGAGAACACTTTTTAAAGAACATTACATTAATAGGAATAACTTATGTACTATATTTTTACATAGACAATTGTAAAGTAAGAGCTGTAAAGTATTCCTCCTTAAATATTGATAACATTAACAAATATTTTTAAGATTTTTCGGTTTTCTGTTATACAGTTGACAATACCTTGTTATATCTAATGCCAATTGTTATATCTAATGTAGTTAAAATAATTTTGCTGGCATTTTCTTGTTCCAGAGCAAAGTGTCCATAATTTTTTAAAGTCAATTAATTTACTTGTTCATAATATGTTTTAATTAAGTAATAAACAAGTAAAATTTTAAGCAATCACTAGTTTACAAATATTACTAGCAATTAAATCTAAATAAAGCTTATCTTTACGTATAATCTATATATCTAATAATTAAATGTTAATTAAGCCTTATTTTTATTTTTGTTGAGTTGCTCATTAAATAACAAGCGTGTGAAAATATATAATAATAAGAAGGAAAAGGGACATTGTTTTACAATAAAAGAAAAAGTTGCTTTTTTGTCCATTTTTAAATATAGTCCAAAGGCCTACATTTTTTTTTAGATTAAAATTTATTCAATTTGATTCATTAAAAGCTTACGCCTAAACTTAAGAAAACATCGGATAGTATAAAAAAAATTGTGATAAATTATGTGTATTACTTTTTGATGAAGTTTCTTTGAAAATAAGTCTAGCTCTCTTGATAGAGAGAAAAGATAAAAATATTGACTGTATAATTCAATAATGAAACAAATTAATAGAACAATAGTAAAACTTATAAAGATTGTTCATTTAAAAAGTTGAAGAACTTGTAATAATTATTTTTTATAATCAATTTATGCTGAATGGATATAAAATAAAATATATTATATTAAATAATGATATGATTATAAAAAATAATATATTATATTATATATATATATATATATATATATATTTATAATCATATCATTATTCAATATAATATATTTTATTTTATAAATATATATATATATATATATATATATATATATATATATATATATATATATATATATATAATATTTTTTATAATCATATCATTATTTAATATAATATATTTTATTTTATATTCATTCAGCATAAATTGATTATAAAAAATAATTATTACAAGTTCTTCAACTTTTTAAATGAACAATCTTTATAAGTTTTACTATTGTTCTATTAATTTGTTTCATTATTGAATTATACAGTCAATATTTTTATCTTTTCTCTCTATCAAGAGAGCTACACTTATTTTCAAAGAAACTTCATCAAAAAGTAATACACATAATTTATCACAATTTTTTTTATACTATCCGATGTTTTCTTAAGTTTAGGCGTAAGCTTTTAATGAATCAAATTGAATAAATTTTAATCTAAAAAAAATGTAGGCCTTTGGACTATATTTAAAAATGGACAAAAAAGCAACTTTTTCTTTTATTGTAAAACAATGTCCCTTTTCCTTCTTATTATTATATATTTTCACACGCTTGTTATTTAATGAGCAACTCAACAAAAATAAAAATAAGGCTTAATTAACATTTCATTATTAGATATATAGATTATACGTAAAGATAAGCTTTATTTAGATTTAATTGCTAGTAATATTTGTAAACTAGTGATTGCTTAAAATTTTACTTGTTTATTACTTAATTAAAACATATTATGAACAAGTAAATTAATTGACTTTAAAAAATTATGGACACTTTGCTCTGGAACAAGAAAATGCCAGCAAAATTATTTTAACTACATTAGATATAACAATTGGCATTAGATATAACAAGGTATTGTCAACTGTATAACAGAAAACCGAAAAATCTTAAAAATATTTGTTAATGTTATCAATATTTAAGGAGGAATACTTTACAGCTCTTACTTTACAATTGTCTATGTAAAAATATAGCACATAAGTTATTCCTATTAATGTAATGTTCTTTAAAAAGTGTTCTCCATATTTAATATGATTTTATAATTACTTTTTCTTGACTCTCCATAACATAACTGGAAATATTTGAAGAATGTCCTTTTCTCTTGTCTATCAATATTTGAAGATCTGAAATAATGGATTAATGTATTGAATTTTTATTACAAAGAATTGATTTTATACAAAGTATTTATATATCTCTGCATAAAATCTAGTTTTTTTTTCTTTACTTATTGTTCTAATATATAAACATTGAGGTAAGCATAGGAACTTAAGAACTTTCATCGCAACTGCAAAATAAATCCAAACAATAACAGCCACACATAGAGTAATTATTATTAAATATAAGATATAAGTAGTAAATGTAAAAAGTGACTATGTATGCGGATAAATAAGACAACGTTCTTTAGCAGTGGTTACTTTATTACTGATCGTACGGTCACGACTTAGGGGCGTGGCCACATATACATCATTCCTTTGCCATTATTTCGAAAATCTGTAAAATACATTTTAATTATTTTCTAAACAAATACATTTTGTTAAAAACAGCCGGATTATATAAATAAAACAATAACATATTCAAATCTTATAGTTAATGTTTTTCCTAGGTCGTAGGTCATAACGGTTTTGTGACGATTCACTTGATAGGTCGTTACTATTACCGTCACTAATTGTTCTAATTGAACGTTCACTTAGATTGGAAAATTCGTCTTCCCTTGTACCTACCGCGTCCTCCAAAGTTTCTAAATTTTCCTTATTAATCCACTCCCTATTCTCCTCCTGTTCAATCCCTTCATGTGAAGTTGGTACCGCTTGAACCGCAGGTTCGACTGGTGGTGGCAATGGTCTTGGTATAACTATATCGTTTTTTATATGTTTGTCTTGTTGTATTTGATCAATATGACGCTTGCAAATAATGTTAAGACTTGGAATTTTTACAGTGTACATTCGCTGTCCGATTTTGCTTTGAACTATTCCCTTTTCCCAGTAAGGTTTATGATTTTTGTAATATTCAACCAAAACTGACTGACCAACATTAAAAGAACGACATTTCTTATTTTTTTCTTGTGCATCAGTACCCCGCTCGTGACAGGAACTACGTGGAGGATTAATGTAGTCTAATTTACTACGTAAGTCGCGTCCTAACATTAGTTTAGCAGGGGTTTTTCCGGTAGCAGAATGAATTGAATGTCTGTATTGATATAGGTACTCTAATAAATTTTCATTTATTGCATTTACAGATGAACTTAAAATTGACTTAATCATGTTTTTAACAATTCTAACAGAGTTTTCTGCTTGCCCATTACTATTTGGATGATAAATTGGGCTTGTTATATGTTGTATACCATTCGACGAACAAAAATCAGAAAATTCCTGTGAAATGATTTTCACATCATTATCCGAGACAATCGTACGAGTCATCCCGAATCTCGAAAATATGATTTTAAGTTTATATATTAATGATTTGCTCGACGTACCCGAACTCATTTCTAGGCATTCGATCCATTTACTAAACGCATCTACTACTACCAAATACATTTTATCTTTAATTGAAAAATAATCAATATGCAAACGCTCCCACGGCCCGTCCGGTTGCGGCCACGGCGCGGGAGGGGCGCGGGGCGGGTCCGCTCGCACTGCGGCGCACACGGCGCACGCGCCGATCATCTGTTCTATGTCCCTATCAATACCGGGCCACCACATACGCGCTCGCGCCGCACTTTTAGTTTTAACTATGCCTTGATGAGTTTTATGCAATTCCATAAGTAATGTTTCTCTAAACTGCAAGGGAATAACAACTCTATGTCCTCTTAGTAAGCACCCGTTTTCTACCTCGAGGTCTTTCTTACATAAGAAATAAAGAAAAATTTTTTTACATTTAATTTTCCGCGGCCAGCCGTTTATTAAATATTTCATTACAATATTCAACGTTTTATCTTTACTTGTAGCTAATTGAATATGTTTGTACGTAATAGGTACATTATTTAAAAGTACTGAGTTTGTTAACACACTATATGAGTGAATGTGATTTATTTCGCTACAGCTGCTATTTAAGGGCGACCGAGAAAAATAATCTGCGACTGTATTATCGTCTGTTTTAATGTAATGAATTTTATAATTGTATGCCGATAGGAATATCGAGTATCGAATTAATCTAGCCGCGGTCATTTCTGTGATACCTTTCTTTTTGCCAAATATTGCTAATAATGGCTTATGATCAGTTTTTAATATAAAAGGTTCTCCTCGACCATATAAATACTGATGAAATTTTTTAATACCGAAAACTATTGCCATCGCTTCCTTATGTAGCTGACTATAATTCCGCTCCGTCTCAGTCAAGGATCTCGAGGCAAATGCTAACGGCTTTTCGACGCCATCACAGCTGACTTGAGATAACACTGCACCTAGGCCTACCGGACTCGCGTCAACTGCTAATACCAGACTAGCGTTTGGATCGAAATGAGCCAGCACTCGCTCGGAGGTTAACTCACGCTTGATATTTTGAAACGCCGACTGTTGTTTTTCGCCCCATTCCCAGCGCGCGGACGATCGTAATAACTCGTGGAGCGGACTTAGTACTGTCGATGCGTTCGGTATAAAATTTCTATAATAATTTACCATACCAAGAAATCGCTTTAATTCGGTACAGTTTGTAGGTGGCGGCGCGTTATTAACAGCAATTATTTTTTCTGGACATTTATGTAAGCCTTCACTATTAATAATATAGCCTAAATATTTAATACTTTTTTCAAAAAATGCACATTTACTCTTCTGTAATTTTAACCCTGCGTTACTTTACCGTTCAAATACTGTTTGTAACCGATTTAAATGTTCCTCTTTATTCGAACCTGTGACACAAATATCGTCAAGAAAAACTGACACACCGTCAATTCCCACTAATAAATTTTCAAGAGCCCGTTGGAAAATTGCCGGCGCATTTGCTAACCCATACACTAAACGAGTATACATAAATAGCCCTTTTGAAGTGTTAATCGTAGTTAGTTTTTGTGACTCCTTTGTTAGTTTAAATTGTGTATAGGCCTGACTACAATCTAGTTTAGTGAAACGTTCACCACCTCCTAATTTAGCAAAAATTTCTTCAATCCTTGGCAATGGATATTTGTCTACAAAAATGTCATTATTAACGGTTATCGAGTAATCACCACAAATCCTTATGCTACCATTTGGCTTAACTACTGGGACAATGGGTGCTGCGTAATCAGAATAATTAATAAAATAAAAAAAAAATAAATCAGCTTCACGCTGTATCCCGCACACAGCAGGGTAGGCAGAGGGAACCTAGTGTTAAGACACTCCGTTCCCCACTTTCTGCCGAATTCTGGAGGCATTGCGTGTACTCAACACGAGGTTAAGCGCGGCGTTGAGTTCTGCCACTCAGGCAGAACTCAACGCCGCGCTTAACCTCGACACCAGAGCGAAGAAAATGGAAATATAAATTTAAGTAAATATTTCATCTCCTCGAGTGGGGATCGAACCCACAACCAGTCGGTTTTACCAAAATACCATTTTGAACTAATCTAGCTATTTCCAGTTCTACTTTATCTTTAATTGCAAATGGAAGAGGTCTCGCTTTATAAAGTTTTGGCTTTGCACCCTCTTTTAATTGTAATTTTACTTCAAATTGATTAAAGCAACCCAATTCCTCTGTAAATAAATTATTAAATTTTTTTAGTAATTTTTGTATATCGGTGTCATTACAGCTAGTTCCCGATATTTTATTATTTTCTGATACTAAACTTATATTAAAATTAACCATAAAATCTCGACCCAATAATGGTGGGCCCCCGTTTTTAATTACATAAAATGTGATTTTTTTTGTTTGATTTAAATAGGTTACATTAACATTAATAGAACCCAGTGGAACGATTTTATGACCATCATAAAAGCAAATTTTAATAAAACAATTTTCTAATGGTATCTTATGAAAAACAATATTGTATAAACTATCCGATATAACACTAGTACTCGATCCTGTGTCTAACTCCATTTTTAAATTAACTGTACTGTTAATAATAACAGGTAACAAAATTGGATTATAGTTACCACACCTTAAATTAAAAAGTTGACACTCTTCACAATTTTCTTCACAACCGTCCAAATCTTTCGGCTCAGATGGCGTGTCCAACCGAATTTTATTAAGATTTATATTTTTAGCTGTACACATTTTTTTTAGATGTCCCTTTTCATTACACTTTTGACACTTATAAAACTTGTAACGACATTTTTCTGCCACGTGGTTCTTAAGGCCACATACTGTGCATTGGCCAATATCTCGTCCGGTCGCAGTACTACTAGCAGAACGCCTCGCGCTCGTCCGGAACAACGGTTCTTCCTTAACGTTAACTTCTTTTCCACTGCTGCTTGCCGTGATCCGCGCTTTACGCGCACACGCCGTTTGCTGTGCTGTGCACTCTAAGGCGTTAGCAAATGTCAATTTGCTGGCATCTTGCTCGAAGAGACGATCACGCTCTGGTCCCAGGGATAACCCAATAACGAATCGATCTCGTAAAATTGTGTTTAAGGCCGGTCCGAACTCGCAGTATACCGCAAGCCCTCTTAACCTAGCTGCCCAGTCCTCAATTTTCTCGCCTTCTCTTAGTACAGCACCGTAGAAATTATCTTTATCAGCAAAAGTTGATCTTCTTGGAGTAAAATGTTTTTCCAATATTTCGTAAATTTTGCTATACTCAACTGCTTCCACAATTTGCGGGTGTACTAAATTAATTAGTAGGCGGTACGCCTCATCCGACAAATGTGTTAATAACACGGCCCTTTTTTGACTCATTGTATTTTGGGTCAAATACGGAAATGTTCCCAATAAATGCAGACATTTTTTTTTTTGCGCGTGGGTACTCGTCGCCACTAATATGTATGCGGATAAATAAGACAACGTTCTTTAGCAGTGGTTACTTTATTACTGATCGTACGGTCACGACTTAGGGGCGTGGCCGCATATACATCATACTACGTGCTTGTTTCGGACCTTGAAGATTCTAAAGGTAGAAAATTCTACCGATACAAGCACGTAGTATAAATAGAAAATATAGTTATTTGCTTACCCATTCATTATTTTCTTACTTTATATATATAATAATAATCAAAATTTTTGTTATATATAATAATTTGAGATAAACTAAGGCAGAAAAGCCACAGACATATATATTACGTGTTTTGCTTTTTGTATTTATATTTTTAACTATATGAATAATCATGTACAAATTATACACCATATACGTATTTATTATTAGAATCAACAATACCGTGTGCACTAAAGAATCTAATCCTTCCAAGACACACTATTTTGTACAGCACAAATTATTCCATATATAGTTGTAACAATAATAGTAAAATGAATTTACCAGAGGAATCTGAGCTCAACTCAACGGAAAAATGCATTAACTATTACAAAAATACCGTAATTGAATTGATAATTTGATACCAACAAGTATAATAACAGCTTCAATAGATATTTTCAATTTGAAACTACTATATAAATAGACTATAGAGTACCATAGAGTGAAGAATTGATTACTTTACGAGCCTAACATTAACTTATTTGTGGTAAAAATATGTATTTTATATTAACTATTATAAATATGTAAAGTTAATAAATAAATTTAATATTACTGCTCATATTCAATTTGTGACGACATCTATTGACGTTAATTGAAATATTCAATTCCAAAGCGACCTCTGAACGTCAATTGGCGAACTTATGTAAATATAATGCTACAAAATGGTGATAGTGGCGCCCTTGCCACTAAACAACAGCTCTTGTGAATTTTAGTGAAAATATTCTATAACTTTATGTTACCAGTGTAAATCTAAGTAAAATTGAATTAATAATGAAGTGATTATTTTGTGGAAGTGTTTTCTCAACAATCGGTGGACTATTTAGACGGTTTGAATCATTTTTGCCTCAAGTCATGTCAGTGCTTTTTTTTTTACAAACTTTTTTGTCAATCTTGTGTCTAATAGTCAATGTTTGATATTAGTTGATGATCCAACAACTTATTTTATAAAATCAGTGGTGGACAATAAACAAATATCTTCGAAAACCTAAAATTTATCAAATTATCATAACGGCAACGGTGATAACGTATATTGCGGCCATCTACACTTAAAGATACGAACTTACCGACAAGGTGGAACTTATCGTGTCATAATCGATACTGATCTTATGCAACTATGTAGTGCAACAAGACATCGATAGATGGAACTGTATTATAAAATATCTGTTCTGTACTTTAGTCTCTAACTTATATAATCTGAGAATAATAAATATTTATATAAGGAAATAAAAAAAAATATAAAAATGTCACCGAGACGATTTGAATGGGCTTGTTGTAATAACAACGTCTGCAGTGGTGAACGTGTCGTTTGCACGAAATGTAGAAGTAGCTTCCATAGCACATGCCTTCAATCTTTGCCTGACCGAAGTAGTTTCACAAAGAACAAGGCAAACTGGATTTGTCCGTTATATTGTAAAACCTCTAAGGGATTGAGAAATGATAACACGCCTGTACGAGATTTCTTAAGTCCTAATCATAGTTCAAATGTGAGTTATCGAACGAAGAAAAGAGTGGCACTCTCGTCTCCCCCAGAAATTCCTAAAATACCCGTGTTACAAAATGAGATACGCGAGATTATAAGGGAGGAGATTAAAGCTTTTATGGTAGATATAAAGCAAACAATGTCCAAGTTGCTATCTGACGAATTGAAGGTTGTTAAAGAAGAGCTTTTGGAGGTGAGAGGCTCAATGACCTTTATCAACGGCCAATACGAAGATATGAAGCAGAAAGTGACGCAGACGACCGACATTATTAACGAGCTTGTGAAGGAAAATTCACTTTTGCAAAGTACGTTGAGTGACGCCAGTAAGCGTTTAAATTATTTAGAGCAAAATTCACGTTCCACTAATGTTGAAATTCAGTGTGTACCTGAGAATAAAAACGAGAATTTATACAATCTTATTCACAAATTGAATACAACAATCAGTGCTGACATTACTGAAAGCAATGTACATAATTGTACGAGAATAGCGAAAATTAATCGAGACTCGATTCGCCCAAGGTCTATTGTAGTGCAGTTCGACTCTGTTAAAACTCGTGATAAATTTCTTGCGGCTAGTATAAAATTTAATAAATTGAAGAAGAGGGAAGAAAAATTAAACACGACTATATTAGGATACAATGGCGAGAAGAAACCTGTATTTGTAATGGAACACCTTTCACCACACAACAAAAAATTGCACGCAGCTGCTCGGGTAAGGGCAAAGGAAAAAGGTTATTCGTTTGTTTGGGTGCGCAATGGTCGAATCTTTGTTCGCAAGAATGAGCAGTCCCATTTTATAATAATTAATGACTTTAAGTGCTTAGATAAAATGTAATTATAAGTTATTGCATGATTTCCAGATTTTTAGCTTAAAATTCACTTTCATATTTACTATCAGAATGTCAGGGGTTTGCGAACGAAAACTAATGAATTTTACCATAAATTATGTTGTAGTGATTTTGATATAATAGTTCTTACGGAAACTTGGCTTAATAGCACTGTACTATCTAGTGAGTTTATGAACGATAATTATACTGTTTACAGAAGAGATAGGTGTCATTGCTCTTCCGCTAGCAACAAGACAGATGGCGGTGGTGTATTAATTGCCGTTAAAAAGAACTTTAGTTCCAAAAGACTTTTTCACCTTGAAACAGATGCAGAGGACTTATGGGTTTTGATAGAACTTCCTCTCAGACCTCTCATAAAGTTTCAAGTTTGCGCTGTTTACTTTCCACCAGCTAGCCGAACTCTTTTGGATTCGTTTATGGACAAATTTAATGTTTCATTAGGAACAACGGAAAACGAAATATGTATTGTAGGCGATTTTAACTTAGGTTGCATTGACTGGGATCCAAACTCATCTCCATCCAATACCTCAGCTCTTGTACAAAACCTCCTTGATTTTGTATCAGCTAATAATCTTAAGCAATGCAACTTAGTCTCAAATTGTAATGGAAAAATACTAGATCTTGTCCTCACCAGCTTTTCGGAATGCAATGTCAGACCACCATTGGATATTTTGAGTAAGGTTGATGCCATCCTCCATCCACCATCCTCCAATAGTCATTGAAATTACTTCAACCGGCGAAGGGGCGGTGAAACCTCTTTCTCATTCTCAGAGACGCAATTTCTTCAAGGCAGATTACGAGGCTATTAACACCTATCTCCAATCAGTTTCCTGGAGAAACGTTTTTAAGAACTGTGAAGATGTCGATGGTATGGTTTCTAAGTTTAGTGAAATACTAATGAAAGCTATAAGTAAATTTATTCCATATTATGTACCTAAATCCCGTAATTACCCTCACTGGTTTAGTCGCAGCCTTATCAAAATGATCAGGGAAAAGAATAAAATACGAAAAAAATACAAACTTTATAACAACCCCCGAGATGAGTTAGAACTTCTGTTAATAAAAAAAGATGTGAAAGTCATGCCAAGTTTTGTTACGGTGCTTACATTCAGAAGTTAGAGAGCTCTATTAAGAGTAATCCTAAATTCTTTTGGTCTCATATAAAAAATAAATGCGGTAATAAAGATTCCTATCCATCTACACTCTCATATGGTGCAACCAGTTCATCGGATGGAAACAAGATCTGTGAACTCTTTGCTTCCTTTTTTTGTTTAGTTTATTGTACAGAAAAATCCAGCCAAGATTCAACAGAATTAAAAACCCTGTGTCATAGATCAAATAGTGACTCATTCACAATTTTGGCATTCGAGAATGAAGAGGTTCTTAAAAAATTAAGGGATCTAGAGGTAACCAAAGGAGCTGGACCTGACGGCATACCACCATATTTCATCAAAAAATGTGCCCATAGTTTAGCTTTACCCCTTGCGGAAATATATAACACTTCTCTTATTTCCGGCACATTTCCTGATTTATGGAAAACCGCTAGAGTTGTTCCTGTGCACAAAAGTGGTGACAAAACCGAAGTTACTAATTATAGACCTATATGTATACTCTCTACACTGGCTAAGGTATTTGAAGCATTGTTGTGTCCGTATGTACAGCATTATTTTCATAAATATTTAATGGAAATGCAACATGGTTTTGTCAAGTCGAGAGGTACTACAACTAATTTAACCAGCTTTATAGAAATGCTTTCTCGTAGTATTGACAATAATAAACAGACGGATGCTATATACACGGATTTTAGGAAAGCTTTTGATACGGTATCTCATTCAATCCTTATAAATAAGTTATCCGCTTATGGTGTTGCTGGACCTCTATTGCGTTGGTTCAAATTATACCTTACGAATAGATCCTTTGCTGTGGTTGTGAAGGGGTTCAAATCTAGCGATCGCAATATTGCATCTGGAGTGCCCCAGGGGTCACATCTGGGCCCAATTCTATTCAATATCTTCCTAAATGACATATCAAGTTGTTTCTTGATTCTACTCCCTTCATTTTTGCAGATGACATAAAGTTCTCGCGAGAAATTAATTCCTATGAAGATATATCTCTACTGCAGGAAGATTTAAATAGGGTTCTGAAATGGTGCAAAACCAATCACATTCATCTAAATTCCACGAAATGTTCACATATTAAATTTACTAGGAAACATAACCCTATACAATCGTCGTATGCCATAGAACAATACACTCTAACTGAAGTGGAGGAGCAAAGGGATCTTGGGATAATCATTGACTCAAAGTTAAGCTTTTCTTCTCAGATTAACTCAGTTGTGAAAAGATCTTCCCAGTTACTAGGATTTATCCATCGTAATACGCGTAATTTCAAAGACTCGAGAACAAAAATTTTGCTATACTATACATTAGTTCGTAGTATACTGGAGTACTGTAGCATTGCTTGGAGACCACATTTTTCGACGCACTTGCTACGTATCGAACGAGTACAAAAAAGGTTTCTTTGGCATTTATCTTATAGTGCGAATATCGCCCGCCAGCTTGGGTCTTATGAAGAAAGACTTAATCACTTCCAAATATTATCTCTGAGCAATCGTGGGAAAATGCTAGACATAAGTTTTCTTCATAAGATCTTGCATGGTACGATTGACAGTGCTGAATTGGTAGGCTTGCTTAATTTTAGATTACCAACCAGTAGCCCAAGCACGAAAAACTATCGAAAAAGTATTCGTATCGTTATCGAGAGCAATTTGTATAGGAATTGAACAGCGCCCCTACCGTGCGTAAAAGGAACTAGCTCACGGCAGCACGAACAGTTTACGTATCGTCTTACGTTCGAATAGCGCGATACTTGAACGCAGTAAACGAAAATTGGTAGCACGAACGCGCATTGTAACGAAAACGTCGAAGATTGGTCATCGAGTACGTCGGGACTTTATTCGGTTAATATTTGTCAGTGAGAACACTTTCGTTACATAGTAAATCACACTTTTAAAAATGTTTGTAGTGTTTTTGGGAATTCTTTTTGATTTTTTTTACTTGTACATGTTTTTAGAATATTGTTTAGTAATTTTAGCAATAATTAAATAACGTCCACTATGCAAAGACAGCCGCTATACGAATCACCGCTATTTAATTTATTCATTAATTCTTTCCACTGCCTTTGAATAAAAAGACGACCTCGTGGAACTTCTGAGGGTTTAGATAAATCGCCATTCCTAAAATACGAATTTCATAATACCTTACTTAGATTATTAGATGTTTTTATTTTTAAGACTTTAAATACAACTCATTCAAATATAAAATTAATTCATACTAAATTTATACTCACGCTTTCATGAATTCCACCATCGTTAAATATTGTAGGTAGCCCATTATTATTTTTTAATAATCAGCTTCATGATTTAATTTAATTTAATTTTAGCTTCACGCTGTATCCCGCACACAGCAGAATAGGCAGGGGAAACCTAGTGTACACTCCGTTCCCCACTTTCTGCCAAATTCTGTAGGCATTGCGTGTTGAGTAGCAAAACTCAACGCCGCACTTTGCCTCGAAACCAGAGCGAAGAAATGGAAATATAAATTTAAGTAAATATTTCATCTCCTCGAGTGGGGATCGAACCCACAACCAGTGTTTTACAGTCACGCCTTGCGCCACTGCGCCACGACTGCCCTTTTTAATAATAAAGAATTTACTCTTAATGATTACAAAACAAATACAAACTTAGCTATAATTGGCGGGGCGTCAAGTGGATTCGTTTAGAAACAATTGTTTTAAATATACAAAAGGATTGAATTTCTTCCAATCTTGATAACTTACTTATATTTTTCGTAATATTTTTATAGATTTTTCTTCATTTTCAACGTAAATTGTAATGTAAATTAAAATAAATAAACATTTTAATTGAATGTTTTAACATTCACTATTTTATTTAGTTTTTGAACGTCCATTTCATTCACTCAGTAACATCTCTAAGTCTCGTTAGCATGACGTCACCTACTTAATCATATCGAGTCCTCGATAGTCGATACGCTATGGTTCGTGCTTCGAACTTTGTAATCGTATCATTACCTCGATACGTTTACAATACGGAGTCGAATATTTTTCGTGCTCGGCCCACAGATGTCCTCGAAAGCAAATTTTGTCTTTTGTGCCCCCCCTTAGGAAAACGGTATTGGGTGCGAACTCGCCTATGACGAGAATAACTAAGCTGGCAAATAATCTCCCAAACAATATTGACATTTTTGCGGACTCTCTCTCTGTTATTAAAAATAAATTAAAAATCGTATATACTTGAGTAGACAATCAAGAGTATAATTTGAATTCAAAGATATTAAATATTAAAAATTCTACTGTTACGTTGTATTTTTTTCACTTTTTTTTAAATTTATGATTTTAATTTAATTTATTTTTTAAGGTTTTTAGTACCCTAAGTGGTTGTTAGTTTTTAAGGTTATTGTTTATTTTTTCTAATATTTGATAAATTTTATTTGAATTCTGAATTTTAAATTTAATTTGATTAAATCTTATTTGATTTGCTGCTGATTAATTTATTTTATTTTTATTATTTTACTTTGTTTTTATTAATTTATTTTATTTTTATTAATTGTACTATTGATCTTGTCTTGAATTGTCACTTCCATTTATATATAAAATGAATAACTTATTAATGTACATCTATAATTGTTTTTATCTTAAGAATGTGTAATATGTGATATTTATGTTTATTCTTAAATTTTTAATTAGTGTTATTTTTATTTCAATTTTTTTTATTGCATGTGGAGCTCACCTGTAAATGATTGAGCAATTAGCAATGAATTACTTTGTGTTTTTTTTTCCTATTAAGGACATGTAAAAATTGTGTCAATTGTTGGTAGGCCTTATATATAAATAAATAAATAAATAAAATAAAAAAATGTCTATAATGGTCTACACTCTCCATAATCCATATACTTCTGAATTTAATAATATTATACGTCGAAAGTTTCCAGTCTCGTTGTACTAAGATTGTAGAGCCTGTTGACAACCAACTAATATGTCAATCCATCTTGTCGCATTTCAGAGCACGGAAAAAAGTATTACGATATTATATAGATAGTATAAAAAATTGTGATAAATTATGATTTGTGTATTACTTTTTGATGAAGTTTCTTTGAAAGTCAGTGTAGCTCTCTTGATAGAGAGAAAAAAAAAAATATTGACTGTATAATTCAATAATGAAACAAATTAATAGAACAATAGTAAAACTATTAAAGATTGTTCATTTAAAAAGTTGAAGAACTTGTAATAATTATTTTTTATAGTCAATTTATGTAATACTATGCTGAATGAAAATAAAAAATATATATTACATACATATCTTTAGTGTTGGCTCATTAAAAAAGAGCGTTTTTCTTTTGTTTAGAGGAAATATCAAAAAAAAAAAACTCATTATGACAGTAGTGAGAATCCCATATGAAATACCATTCTTAATCATGTAAAATTTAAATTATTAACATTTCATCATTTTCAGATAGGGGAATTCTACCTCCAGAATGCAAAGAAACAGTGAGCCGTTTATTATTTGTAGACAATATTTTTGACTCAATAAGTGGCAGTAAAACTAAAAATTTTCCACCCACACACAACTCGGTGCACAACAAAACATGGACGGAAGCAAAAAATATATTTAATTCCAAGAAATGTTTGTAAAGCAGTGGAAAAGTAGAATCTGTCCTTATTGTGTCAAATTGGGTGTAGACACCGAATGGAATTGAAACATTATTAAAAAAATTAAGGGTTGAGTACAATATAAACTCATTGTGGCTGCGACACCGCTCAACAGTAGACCAAATTTTTTCACTAAGGCAGATCCTCGAGAAAACTCGAATTTAATGTGACCACACACCATTTGTTCATTGATTTCAAGGCAGCATATGACAGCTTGCACCGCAATTTCCTGTACCAGGCAATGATTGAAATCGGTATCCCAGGTAAATTAATCTTCCTTACCGAAATGACGTTGAAAAATACTCTAAACGTCGTTAGAGTTCAGGCGGAACTGTCGGAACCATTTAGCACTTATGACGGTCTCAGACAGGGCAACGCGCTCTCTTGTCTGCTTTTCAATGTTGCGTTAGATAAGTGCATCCGCGACTCAAAGATTGAGACTACTGGCAACATATTCTTTAAGTCAATTCAAGTGTTAGGATATGCAGATGATCTGGATTTAATAGGAAGATCTCTGCCCGCAGTAGAGAGTGCGTACCAAGCTCTGACAAGGTCATCTCAGGAAGCCGGATTTCAAGTAAATGCAACGAAAACAAAATATCTAAAAGCGTCAAAACACCTACACGCATTACCGTCCAATATAACAATTGGGAGTAGCACTTTCGACTGGGTTAGGGAATTTGTGTATCTCGGCTCTTTGGTAACGCAGGACAACAATGTATCCTCAGAAATAAGCAGAACAATTATGGCGGCTAACAAGTGCTATTTCGGACTGCTAAGATACTTCCGATCCAAAATACTTTCAAGAAGCATAAAAGTACTTCTCTACAAGACCTTGCTAAGACCGATATTAACATATGGATCAGAGAGATGGGTGCTGAGCAAAAAGGACGCGAACACACTTCGCAATTTCATTTTGAGCGCAAAATCTTAAGACGCATATTCGGGGCAGTGTTGGAAAATGAGCAATGGCGAACTCGGTACAACCACGAGCTCTACAACATGTATAACGAAACAGGCATAATAAATAATATCAAAGTTGGACGCCTACGATGGGTCGCACATGTGGAGAGAATGAGTGAGTCTAGAACATCTTAATCCTTGTTGTATACACAGTACACCAGATGGACGGAGAAGTCGAGGCAGACCAAAACTCAGATGGTTGGATGGAGTTGAGCAAGATCTGAGAACTCTGGGCGTAAAAAATTGGAAGAAGAAAGCCAGGAATAGGGCAGGATGGAGGAATATTCTGGACCAGGCCAAGGCCCACTCGCGGCTGTAGCGCCTTTGATGATGATGATGGCTGCGACACCTAAACCAAGATCCTCTTCATTTTTTTTGGCACAGTAAGAAGTCATGAGTTTCGCAACAACAACCCTACTCGTGTTTAGTTTGTGTTAATATTTGCAACACTTTTAATAAATAATCTAAACAGTGTAACAACCTTACGTGAAAATATTTTTCAATAATTGCAAAAAAACTGCTTACGTAATACTTGAACGGCCCCAGAGGTGCCATAATATGAGGATCGGTTTCTTTCACCTTAAAGGAGTCCTATTCATAGTTAAATATAGATTGAAAATCAAATATGTATTGTCATTGATGTTTTGAACATATAATGACTGACAATGGTCATTTCCACAGTTTTCACCTAAGGTTGTTACACTGTTTAGATTATTTATTAAAAGTGTTGCAAATATTAACACAAACTAAACATAAGTAGCGTTGTTGATGCGAAACTCGTGACTTCTTACTGCGCCAAAAAAATATTCAAAAGGATCTTGGTTTAGGTGTTGCAGCCACACTGAGCTTATATTGTACTCAACCCTTAATTTTTTTAATAATGTTTCAATTTCATTCGGTGTCTACACCCAATTTGACGCAATGAGGACAGATTCAACTTTTCCACTGCTTTAAAAAAATTCTTGGAATTAAATATATTTTTTGCTTCCGTCCATGTTTTGTTGTGCATCGACTTGAGTGTGGGTGGAAAAATTTTAGTTTTACTGCCACTTATTGAGTCAAAAATATTGTCTACTAATTATAAACGGTACACTGTTTCTTTGCATTCTGGAGGTAGAATTCCCTTATCTGAAAATGATGGTAATAAAATTAAAAATTAAAATTAAATTAGCTTCACGCTGTATCCCGCACACGGCACGGTAGGCACAGGGAACCTAGTGTTAAGACACTCCGTTCCCCACTTTGTGCCGAATTTTGGAGGCATTGCGTGTTGAGTGGCAGAATTCAACGCCGCGCTTTGCCTCGACACCAGAGCGAAGAAATAAAAATATAAATTTAAGTAAATATTTCATCTCCTCGAGTGGGGATCGAACCCACAACCAGTCGGTTTTACAGTCACACTTTGTACCACTGCGCCACGACTGGCCAACACTTAAGATATATATATATATATATTTTATATTCATTCAGCATAAATTGATTATAAAAAATAATTATTACAAGTTCTTCAACTTTTTAAATGAACAATCTTTATAAGTTTTACTATTGTTCTATTAATTTGTTTCATTATTGAATTATACAGTCAATATTTTTTTCTTTTTTCTCTATCAAGAGAGCTACACTTATTTTCAAAGAAACTTCATCAAAAAGTAATACACATAATTTATCACAATTTTTTTATACTATCCGATGTTTTCTTAAGTTTAGGCGTAAGTTTTAATGAATCAAATTGAATAAATATTAATCTAAAAAAAAAATGTAGGCCTTGTGACTATATTTAAAAATGGACAAAAAAGCAACTTTTTCTTTTATTGTAAAACAATGTCCCTTTTCCTTCTTATTATTATATATTTTCACACGCTTGTTATTTAATGAGCAACTCAACAAAAATAAAAATAAGGCTTAATTAACATTTCATTATTAGATATATAGATTATACGTAAAGATAAGCTTTATTTAGATTTAATTGCTAGTAATATTTGTAAACTAGTGATTGCTTAAAATTTTACTTGTTTATTACTTAATTAAAACATATTATGAACAAGTAAATTAATTGACTTTAAAAAATTATGGACACTTTGCTCTGGAACAAGAAAATGCCAGCAAAATTATTTTAACTACATTAGATATAAAAATTGGCATTAGATATAACAAGGTATTGTCAACTGTATAACAGAAAACCGAAAAATCTTAAAAATATTTGTTAATGTTATCAATATTTAAGGAGGAATACTTTACAGCTCTTACTTTACAATTGTCTGTGTAAAAATATAGTACATAAGTTATTCCTATTAATGTAATGTTCTTTAAAAAGTGTTCTCCATATTTAATATGATTTTATACTTACTTTTTCTTGACTCTCCATAACATAACTGGAAATATTTGAAGAATGTCCTTTTCTTCTCTTGTCTATCAATATTTGAAGATCTGAAATAATGCATTAATGTATTGAATTTTTATTACAAAGAATTGATTTTATACAAAGTATTTATGTATCTCTGCATAAAATCTAGTTTTTTTTCTTTACTTATTGCTCTAATATATAAACATTGAGGTAAGCATAGGAACTTAAGAACTTTCATCGCAACTGCAAAATAAATCCAAACAATAACAGCCACACATAGAGTAATTATTATTAAATATAAGATATAAGTAGTAAATGTAAAAAGTGACTGTTACTACGTGCTTGTTTCGGACCTTGAAGATACTAAAGGTAGAAAATTCTACGTCCGATACAAGCACGTAGTATAAATAGAAAATAGAGTTATTTGCTTACCCATTTATTATTTTCTTACTTTATATATATAATAATAATCAAAATTTTTGTTATATATTACGTGTTTTGCATTTTGTATTTATATTTTTAACTATATGAATAATCATGTACAAATTATACACCATATACGTATTTATTATTAGAATCAACAATACCTCGACTCTCCTTGCACACACGAACACAGCATTATGTGCACTAAACATCTTCTTTTATATAATTTCCCGACTCACCAAAATTTACTAAGGGTATTTCTATTGGCTTTCGATCTTTAGCAATAAAATACAAATATCTCTGAAGAGTTTGTTGATAAAGTGACCATTTCTCTCTGTCGTCTAATTTAGTTTTTAAAATTTTACTCATTTCTTCATCAAGTTGTGATAAATTGTTAACGGTATTAGCATTTTCTTTCTTAAGTCTCTCTATTGCTTCAGGTTCAATTAATATCATTTTCTTTGCGTTCTCCATTTTTATTCTAAATCAATGAATTAAATAGTGCACCCAAAACTGTACTCAAGATAGATAGATAGATAGATAAAATTCTTTATTGCACACACAAACTATAAGTACATAAAAACAAAATAGAATCGATAATTATAGAAATATAACTAGCATGCAAAGGCGACCTTATCACTATTAGTGATCTCTTACAGGTAACCTTGGGCGTAAACATTTACAATAAAATAGTAATATAGAAACCGTGTAGTGCATAAAAAGTTTGTTAATAATAACAATATTTATGAGATCCAAAATAAATATACAACATTAAAGGTGTGATCAGCTTCACGCTGTATCCCGCACACAGCAGGGTAGGCAGAGGGAACCTAGTGTTAAGACAATCTATTCCCCACTTTCTGCCGAAATTCTGGAGGCATTGCGTGTTGAGTGGCAGAACTCAACGCCGCGCTTAGCCTCGACACCAGAGCGAAGAAAATGGAAATATAAATTTAAGTAAATATTTCATCTCCTCGAGTGGGGATCGAACCCACAACCAGTCGGTTTTACAGTCACACTTCGTGCCACTGCGCCACGACTGGCCTCAAAAATCAAAGGTGTGATATAGTTTACATATAATACTTATATAATAAATACAGAAATATATATATATATATTTCTGTACGGATCTTATTATTGGATTTCAAAATTAGAACAATGAGCTTTAAATGAATGAAATGAGTGAAATACATATGAAAATTATAAGAATACATAACATATAAGTATATATACATAAGAGTAATATAATAAATATGTTAAAAATATTTATATATATACATATATGTATATACAAATACTTACATACATATACATTACATATATATATTTTATTTATATTTTACTGTGGCAACTTCATAATATCTTCTATTTCATCATAGTCTAGCGAATGTAACCATTCGTTTAGTGCTTTTTTGCATTGTGATAGTTAAGTTTGTGGAGATTTAGCTTTTTATTGATTTTATTTGCAACGTACGGGCCTAAAAATGCCGAAAATCTTTGAGTAATTCTTTTCTTAGTTATAGGTACTATGCCAAAAAGGTTAGTCCGTTTTTGGTTGGTTTTATTAATATATTTCTTAACTAATTTGTATTGATTTAATAGGAGTTGGAGCAGAAAAATTTTGCGAACTGAGTGAACTTTACTATATTTATATAACTCGGTCGTAGGAAATTGATAATTTTTAAAATGGATAATTTTTAAAATCATGCGTTGAGCTTTTTCAACCATAAGTACTACTGACTTTGATGCACCACCCCAAGAGGTGATACAATATCTAATTAACGACTCACAAAGAGCTTTATATATCATAGTTACAAAATCAAAAGAACCCAAATGTCGCAGGGTTTTAAAAATCCGTGCTAGTGCTCTAATTCGAGATGCTAAGAGGCTTGCATAAGCCTCCCACCTTAGATGCTGATCGACAATCACACCAAGATATTTAATTTGATATACTTTTTCAATATTTAAACACTCACAGCCATTATAACTGGGTCGATTAAAGTTTTGACAAGAGTGCGATTGGATCTGGAAAGATGAGGTTGGTTGAGAGGATAAATTAACGCTAAATATAATGTATCTTGTTTTATTCAGGTTCAACGTTAGTAGTAGGTTATTATCAAGCCAACTCATTATTCTACTCAGACCGCGTTCGGTAATATCTTTAAGACCCTCCCAGTCGTCACCTTCAAATACGAGCACGGTATCATCTGCATAAGATATTATTTTACAATTTTGGATTTGCAAAGAACAAAGGTCATTTATGTATATACTAAAAAGGGTTGGGCCCAGGACACTCCCCTGTGGAATACCGAAGAGGAGACTTCTCTCACAGCTACTCTCAGAGCCTATTTTTACACGTTGTGATCTATTTGTAAGGTAGTCAGCAAATAACTTATGACAGTTACCTCTTATTCCTAGCTTAAATAGCTTGTTGAGAAGGATAGAAGCAGAAACAGTATCAAAAGCCTTAGCTAAGTCAAGAAACACTCCGATACACTTTTTACGTTTGTCTAAAGCACCTGACACCGTATTAATTAGGTCGCTTAAAGCGTCTTCAGTAGACCTATTTGCTCTAAAACCGTATTGATTCGAAGAAAGGAGATTATTATTCTCCAAGTACCTTTTTAAGCGGTTGTTAAGAATATGTTCGAGTATCTTTGACATCACCGGTAGAACAGATATTGGCCGATAATTACTAACCCTATCTCTGTCACCATCCTTGTAAATTGGACGTACCACGGCACATTTGAAATGAGTAGGATACACTCCTTGCTCAATTGACAGATTACAAATATAAGTAATTGGTTTTACGAGAATTTGAAAATTTTGCTTAAGAACCATAGGAGTAATGTTGTCGTGACCTGGAGCACTGTTCGGTTTAAGACCTAGTATTATACGCCTTATCTCATCCTCGTCTGTAGGCAGTAAAACAAAAGAGTTTAAGGAGTTGAAGTTAAGAGTAGAATTACGAGCAAGATCATCCACGGAGCAATTAAGCCTATTTAAAGTTTTAGCTGCAAGATCCTGCCCTAAATTTGAGAAGTAATCGTTAACAGAATCGATGGGATTGTATAAAGATATTTTATTATTTATTAATTCCATTGCCTCACTCTTAGGTTTATTCATATTGCAAATAGATTTTACAGATTTCCACAAATATTTTGGATTATTTTTATTCTTGTTTAAAAGCTCCTTATTATGTAATATTTTTAATTTTTTAGTTATATTATTGCAAATGTTACGATAGGCTTTGTAATGTGCCTTAATTATTAAATTATCTGGGTACTTGGAAGTCTTTTTATGAAGTCTATCACGTTTACGAATACAGCGTAAGAGCCCTGGTGTTATCCAGGGCTTCAAGGTTAGTTTACTATGGGGAACTTTTTTTATATATGTATTTTTCTCAATTATTAAAGAAATTGTATTTGCTAATAATTCCGTTGCAGTGTTTGGGTTAATATTTGATATGACAGTATCCCAATTCGTTATTTGCAAATCATGCTTAATTTTTTTATAGTCAAGGCAATTATACATAGATGATCTCGGTGTTGGCTGCAAGGTAGGGAATTGTAGAAAGCTAGGATAATGGTCTGTTACAGGAGACTTAATGACAGCTGCATAAGAAGTGGATTTAGTTTTAATAAATATATGGTCAATACAATTGTACCCCCTTGTCGGGTAGGTATAAGTAGGTAGAAGGCCAAAAGATGCACAGATATTTAAGTAATCCTGTGAATATAAGGATAAATTACTTCCGTTTATTGCTATATTAATATCTCCAGTTAAAATAATATTATTATATGAGCTAAACTGCTCTAAAATATATTTAAGATTTTTTAAAAAACTTTCTAAATTGGAAGATGGAGGCCTATAGATAGCAATGACTATTGTGTTAGAATTACATTTAATAGCTAAGCAATTTACCTCTGGAAAATAGGTTCTTCAATACAGATACTCATATTCGAATTACAATACACAACCACTCCGTCGTTTTGATTAAAACTCCGTTTAGTACTAAAGACATTGTAACCCGATAACAACGGTAGATTATCGCAATTTTCTTTGAGCCAGCATTCAGTTAAAACAATTATATCTATAGGGATATCAATTCCATGTAACAAAACTTGAAAATTGTCCATATTACACGATATGCTACGGATATTTTGATTTAATAAAGTAAAATAACCCGTCCTATGCAGCTTTATTTTGTATTTTAATTCCTCTGGAAAGCAATAGAAAGAAATTGCGTCAAAGCAATTGTTAATACTACTAAGATTGAATTATATAGTGTGGGTATGAAAAACTTTTTAAATATACAAACTGTGTTACTTGTTTAAAAGTACTATAATAAAATATTTTAGGTTTAGAGTATCGAAAGGAGTTAACATAAGAAGTTGTATAAAAATCGTTATTAATTATTAAATTTATCAATAACAGTCGGGTACTATTATAAAATATGACACAGAGTAATGAAGTCAGTTGAAGCAACGTGATAATGAGATAGAGAGATATGGTAATAAATATATACATTTTACTTTTATCCGAGTTTTTAAATGTAAGAATTATAATATTATTATATAATACATTATAAACATATTTTTTAAAATATATAAGGCTACAATTTAAGTAAACTAAGTATATGTAAATAAATAGTATATTATGGATAAGAATATAAGATACATAAAGGTCGATAAAACAGACATGATTATTTTCATTAAATCGCAAAAGAATAAAGTTCTCTAATGTGATTTTCACTACGTAGTAAAATGTGTGGCTCACCTTCAGATTTCCGAATAAACACTCTGCCATTAGATATCCAACAAAATTTATAATTATGAGCTTTTTTAAGTTCTCGAGCAAGAAAAAACATTTTTTTTTACTTTATCAGAATAATGTTCGGATATAAATATTGGAGAACTGGATCCAGGCATACCTATAATGTTAGTATTCAAGCGATTTCCTTTATTACTTGCGTTGTAAGATTTGAATGATTTAATTAAGATATCCTTTGTTAGTGAGTTATTAAATTCCAAAATTATGGGCTTGAGATGATCGTGCTTCCCCGGTTGGCGGTGAATGTCTCTGACGGCGTCTTCGGTGATACCACTATTAAGCACGTTGGAAATACCGAAGAAGAGCTTTTTCAAATTTTCGTTTTCAGACCTTGGAATATTTCGAATTTCAAGACAGTTAGATCTCATTTTTGTTTGAAGGTTATTCAGCTGCATGCTTATTTCTTCTACTGTTTTGGTTAATTTCTCCTTGTCCTTTTCTAGTGTTACTATTTTTTTCTTTAAATCTTCTTGTTCTTCGTGAAGAAATTCAGTAGTTTTTCCGATGTCATTATTATATTGTTTTAATTCGCCAATATCTTGTTTTATTAATTTTATGTTGGAAGATAATGTTCCAGTAATATCGGTTTTACAATCAATTAATATTTGTTTAATTTCTTCTTTAAAGGTTTTTAGATTATTATTAACTTCTTCTAGTGTAGCATTTTTTCTCCTCGAAACAGTATTCTTCAGTTTGTCTCCTTCGATTTCCATATCAGTTATATCTTGTTTATTCATTTTATTGCAATTCAATGAAATGATGCAGTCTCTGGGTACAGGTACACTATGCGGTTGAATATAGAAACCGGTTTACTATACGTTCTGCTTCCACACGTCTGCCTTAGACGCGAACCGAACAGCGAATCAATGCTATTGTATCGAACACTTTGATGGCGATTGTGTAAGTAGGAATGGAACCACTCAATGGCATTATTTGAGATGTTTATGTGTTCAAGAATAGCAAGTAAGATGTCAAAGTCTACGGTATTGAACGCATTAGAAAAATCAAGCAAGACTAAGACAGTGACTTGCTTATTATCTATACCACAACGAATATCATCACAAACTTTAATCAAAGCGGTAGTTGTGCTATGTCCGGGCCGAAAGCCAGATTGGAATTGACTCAGAGTGTTGTTCTTCACTAAATATTGTGTTAGTTGCTGATGTACTTTAGAAAGGACGGGAAGTATAGTAATTGGTCGGAAATGTGAATATGATGAGGGACTAGATATTTTGGGAATAGGGATAACATGTGAAGAGCGCCACTTTTGGAAATGTACAAGATGACAAAGAATTGTTAAGGATGTGGCACAGGACTGGAAGGATCGTATGAAGGGATAGAGTCAACATTTTACGACTAATACCATCGCTTCCGATGACATCTGAATGTATTGCCTTAATATTTTTCCTGATATCATCTTCTGAAATTTCATCAAACTCAAGAACAGTTGCATTTCGCTTAGGACGAGACTTAAGATCGTAAACGGTATTTAATTTGTTTGGGATGTTGACAGCTGTCGAAGCGAAATGCCTGTTTAGACTGTCAAAGTCAATACTATGGTGCGTTTCTTTCGTTTCACGTCCAATGCCCATAGATTTAAGGAACTGCCAGGTTTTCCCAGAATCTTTCGCATCCAAAGACTGGTGTATATCATTCCGCTGTGCATCCCTACACACCTTGTTACATGCATTTCTTTACTAGTCTTTTGGACCTGATGGCTTGAGTTAATTGTTTATAATCTTTAGTGTTGTTACTAGCACCAGCACCAGTAGACTTCAAAGAGCTTTGTGAAGAAACCTGCACAGCACCTTTTGTAACTGCATCTAGCTCAGTGTGAGTTAATATTTGGTAACGCTTACCGCTTGCATCAATAATAAAGATTCGGCCATCCCGCGTCCAGCACTTAGAAACACCAAACCTTTGACGTGCACACATAAAGACACCATGACGCTCCTTGGTTAAGAATTCTGATATGGTGATACCAGTATTTTTAAGATTGGATTTAGCAAACCACACACTATCTCTAATAGTTAGATCCTTAAACTTGATAAGTATAGGCCGTGGCTTCTCTTAGGTAATGTTTCCCATACGGTGGCAGCGACTTATAGTTTCCACAGAAATACCATCTATCTTTAAGCGACTAGAGAATTCATTTAAAGTAAGCTGAGTGACATCCTCATTCTTGGATTCAGGAATTCCATGGATTAAGAGTATTTTTCTTCTGCTTCTCATCTCCAATACATCATACTTCTTTGAGAGAAGAGTAACTTGCATTTGCAGTGCCTCTAGTGATGATAACACAAAATCCCTGAATATGTTGAATTGCTAAGCTAAGTTAGATGTGAGACTTGTAGCCGGTATTGAAGCACTTCGGAGATTTTTTTGGAATTCAGCCATTTGATGGTTGAAATGCTCCGATAACTGAACAATTGAGTGCTTGATGGTCTCCATTTGTGATAGTGATTATTGAGAATAGGTGAACTTATAGGAGTAATTGTAAATGGGTATGTTATATTTTAGTGCATATTATGATGTTAAAAGAAATATTTTTAATAAATATCACACACAGCAAATAAAAACGATGTTCACTTTTTTATGCACCTACCCTCATCAAGATAATTGGTAAGAAAGTTCCACCTTTTTGTATTATAATATTTTTTCTAGCTTTGTTCTTTGTCTTTAAAACAAGCTTTCTTAAAACATTCTTATACTTATCCCTTTCAAAACACTGTATATGCACTCACAAATACAATCGATTTCTTCTTTATTACAAGCGCTAAGTAAAACTTTTCTATATTTTGGTTTTAAGCAATGTAACGCTCTTAAAAACTCTTTATGTGTCTTTACTCTATGTGTCATTGTTTAATAATGACGGAGTTATCTTTAGAGTTATTGTATTTATATCCCTTCTTAATGTAACAAATGGTATATTTATCAGGAAATATGTTAGTTTTCATTCGGTAAATATCATCTGTATTTTGTTTTTATCCATGTGGTTTACTAGTGGCATCTTTGTATGCTTCTTCAACATATTTAGGATTCTCAGGTACTATTTGACGAGCAAGAAAACGTATTTGAGTTTTGTTTCTAGGATTTTTAAAGTAAATTATGCAGCTAGAATTTAGCGACATATCACGTTGTCCTTTCCCTTGATGAAAAAAGTTTTGCGTTATGTAGAATACACTCAAGTTTCTATGATGACTTCCTTTAGTAAAAATAACGACTATGCGCCCATCAGATTCTCTCATAAGGTCGTTGATTATAGTCAATTGAGGATACTTCCCATCAAACATGTTCAAGTCAGGAATTCCTTGATAGTAATTAACTCCACTTAAATTGTATAATGGTTGCATTTCATCGTAACACCATAAGATGGTGTTAAATTCTTGATTACAAACATGATTTATATTTTTCAAAAAATCACATACAAACTTTGATTTTCCACAACCACTAGGACCCGCTATAATAGCGGTAAAAGGGTGTTCAAAATGAAACATGTTAAATGTAGTAGGATACGTCTATTCAGTTAAACGGTAAAACTAAATATGTACATATAAATAAAATTACATAACATTTTATAATATATTTTCTTTACTAATACAATAAAAATGACATCTTAATACTATCTAAACTTATAATGACCCCAAGCTATTGTATCTGTTGAGTTAGGCAAAATATGTCGCTTGGTGTCGTTGTATGACAAACAAATTTTATTATTTTTTGTGTAAATATAATATGTTTGATGCTTCTAAATCTATACATTTCAGCAAATTGTATTTTTTTATTAAATAAATATGTCTTATAGTCACTAACATTTAATTTCTTAGTTACACTTTTATTAACCCCTTTAGCTTTGGTGATAGTACGATCTTCAACACTCATTGCATACATTTTTGATCGCAATCCAACAAATTCAGTAAGAATTTTTCCATTGTTCTCGTCTTTAAAAAATCCTAATCTCTTTTTATTTACTTGAGGCAAGTGAAACTGATTATTTGAAGGATAATCAGAAGTATCGAAATATGAATTTAAATCTTCCTTGATTTCTTTGTAAAAATCATCGCAAAATATTTGGTATATCAGACTATCAGTATCAGTATATAACAATTTTATATTGGTAAATTTATTTTTCATGTATTGATAGTGAAAGTCATACATTAAAGTCTTGGATATCTCTAATATGCTAAAATCTAACGGTCTTATTCATAAAAAAACCCTTAAAGAACGTTTAAAACGTTCATTAGTTAAAATGCTTTATAAGGTTATGGAACGTTCGATAACATTGCGTATTCATAACAGTTCTATAAACCTTCTATAACTAATATACGGTTTATAAGCAAAAATGTTGCCACTACAACGAAATTGGCAAGTAAGCTTGCCAAATCTACCGAATTGACTACAGATAATGTGTATCAATTTACCAAATTCGTCTAATCATAGACATTATTACGGATTAAAATCATATTTTGTTGTTTATGATATAGTGAGTTACCGCCCAGTGATATATTATTTGTTTACATAGTGATCTGTGCCCCTCGTTTTATTTTAAATATTACATAATTATTGTTGTAAAATAGCATCAGAATCGAAAATTGTAGAAAGTAAAAAAAGCAAATGAGTGAGAATTGGTTGGAGGATGATAAAGTTGGTTTTTCTGATACATCTGATCACGGACCACGTAAGTTTTGTTTTGGAGACATACATACGCTTATTATACTTCAATGCTTACGCTTGTATTCCATAGATGATCTTGAAAGATTTGGTCAGAGAGTTTTCAATTATTGAAAATAAAACGGGAAAAGTTTGCCGCTTGGCAGGATTTACACTATAGCTACTTAATGAGATAAATTTGAATGATATAATTGAGTATTTTGTGTATATACTTACTTATTTTAACAAAGCTATTAATGTTTCAGTTCACACTCAGAACTGCTACAAATTTAAGCCCAATGGAAGTATTATAAAAAAGAAAAATATCTAAAGAAGTACAAGTACATTGAAAGAAAGCAGATGTTAAAAACAGATGATGGTCCACCACCTAGAGCAGAACCAGCAAGTAGTCATGGTGACCTGGCGGTGTGGCTCCCTCATGACTTCATGTTAGACTCAATTTAATTTGAATGTGATAATCAGGTACCCATGAAAATATGAATATTTGGTCAATTAGTATTGCATTTTGTGTAAATAAATATTTATGTAATTATATTATTTCTTGTTTCAGTATATAACAAAGTAAACAAAGTATGATATAGAAATATTACAGGAGAGAAAAAAAACCACAAATAAAATGTTATATGCCACAAAATTCACCACTTCCATGTGACAATTCCGGAGCAGAAAAAGAAATTGTATGTGTATTGTATTACATTAATTTTTATTTTTATTGAAATGATGCACACAAATACTGTCCCGTCCTACCTTATTTTATGTGTTTTATTCATACTCATTTGACATATAAAACATAATTAACTGTGCTGCATGAATAAAATAACTAAATACGACAATACCCAGAAATTTATTTTAATTTAATTATTTAAGATTTTGCAGCCAAGCCCTTCTGTACAATCTATACATAGCAACTCATCCACAATTTTGTTTATATTTAAGTGTGGAATAACATTTTAAAAATGTCAAAAACAAATAATTTAACAAAATTTATTTTGCATCATAATACATTAACTAAATTACACTACCTCAGCTCAGAAAGAAATTCTGATAAATTTTTGTAGATACTAGCACCTAGCATACTAGGTGTGTAGGTGACACACCACGCATACCACAATAGCAAACATGAAACTTTAGATTAAAAAAATAAACATGTATGTTGAATGAATTCATTTTTATTATCATAACTATAACTACAATAATTAATTATAATAATGTATTGTTAAAGCAATATAACATATTAATAAGTTGAAACAAATTCTCAAAATCAATCAGTACAATCTACAAGCTATATTATAATTTGTATAACAAACTTGTAAATAAGATATGTTTTGAAATAATTAATACATACTTATTTGGAAAACTTAAATAAAAAAGAATAATATATATATATTACATTTTTGGTTACAGCATTAAAATAAAAAAAGTGCCGCTCAGCATATTGCAGATCATGAAATTGCCTACAGAAAAGAGCTGTATCAGGCCAAGATGGACAATGAAAAACAAAATACTTTTAGAAGAAATTTTTAAAAATAAAATTATATTATAAGACCAAATAAAATTTATAGAAATGTATATTTTCTTTTTATTAACTAACTCACAAAAATTTATCCTAAAAAAATTTATAAAACAGCATAAATGCATTTATACTACTGTACCCCTAAGAACTCGGGACTGTTCATTTCTATTTCTTACAATGTTGTTACAAAGCATTTTTCCACAGTATTCCTGTTTGCCATATGTGCTTCATTATATTTTTTCTCCCATTGGTTTTGAGTGTACAGAATAGAACGAACTAAATTCTTGTCATAATATGCTGTTCTTTAGAAAAACTACTGGGCATTTTAATAAATTAAGCAATTGAGCAAGTGCACATGCAACTCGGGCACAAATCTGGCTAGCGCTTGCATGAGACAACCCATGGTGTTCTTCAGCATCCTCTTGATACTGTAAGGAATAAGATAACTTGTACACGAATACGTGTCACTTAGTATGTGTTGTATAAATAGTATATTCAATTCAAGTAAAATAAAAATACTCACCTCTCGAGGACTCCATAATATTCAAGTAGCTATTACTTTGATTTCATGTAAGGTACTAGAACCTCTATAATCTAATTTGAGATCATCACACCAAGTTTATTATAAACTTCGCAGTAGATTTCGTCGTTCAAGGAAAATGGTTTACTCCTACTTCTATATATCCTTCTTCGATGTGAACTGTTGTGTTTTCAATTCCTACCATCGTTTCCGAAGCATCTATGCTTTGTAAAGCTTCCATTTTAATCATAAAAGTGGCAAATTAACACAACTTGAGTATTAACTATATTGACACGTTATTTACAATATTTTGTTTACATCAAATGTCATTTTCAATGATTACGAGAATCGGCCATTTTTTATCTTATAGAACGGCTATAGTAGGGTCTCGGCCTCTATAACTTTATAATAGGCTTATAGCACTGTTTAGCGCTAAAACGCTGTTATGAATACCATTTTTTGACGTTTTGCTTATAGTGGGCTTATAGAACACTTTATCTGTTCCATAACTTTTTATGAATAAGACCGTAAATATATGGGCTTATTATAAAACAATTTAGTTTTACGAATTTGGACTGCGACCAAATTTTCAGAAAAAATGGAAACACTGTGGAATTCGGGGCGAGCAATGAGACTCTCAACACCTTTGATTTTTCCATGACTTTCCCTATATGTTAATAATTTTACGTTTACCCTTTTTTCGACATTTTCCATTGTCTTTCCAAATACAGAATTATTCATCAGATCAGATCAGATGTTGCTAAAGTTCGTAATTGGGTGTTTTATTCAATATATTTTTTTAACCAAGGTTTTTGCTTGAACTTTAATACTCTATGAACTTTTTGTACTCGCAAACCATATTTCTCACATTGCAAAAGATTTCTATAATGTATAACATATTTTTTTTGTTATATAAATTAGTAACTAATTTAGATTCTTTCGAATTACCTACACAAATATTTTCTGGACACAATGGAAAGTCGGAATGAGTATCATGTAAGCTATCGGGGTATTCTAGATCTACTTCTAAAATATATCCAATATCAGAGGTGATTGGTACATTATAATTTACATAAGGATCTTCCCATTCAAAATTAGACAAAGGCAAATATTGAGACATAGCCCACCCATATAAATTGTTTGCATCAAGATAAATTAAATATGAAATAAGATCATTACTATCAAAAGTTTTCATGTGTGGATTATTTGCTTTTGCATAGCGATTACTGCATTGCGATATGCCTCCTCTAATACTGGATTTGACAAAAGCAATTTTATCAAAATCTGTTAATAATTCTAGCTCAACTTTGGTATATTTTAACATAGCATCCCAACTTAACCCTGGAGCGGTATAGTAATGAGCAGGATCTAAATCGTAAGTCTTCATGCAAACATTTCTAAAATTTGCGAAAATATC
Organism: Heliconius charithonia; assembly: GCA_030704555.1. Lineage (NCBI taxonomy): Eukaryota > Metazoa > Arthropoda > Insecta > Lepidoptera > Nymphalidae > Heliconius > Heliconius charithonia. Next base: position 3,345,444 of record CM060828.1, read on the forward strand.
ACATAAAAGTATTACATCAGTTTTTAAATAAAGATTAGAATAGTCAGCCATATTTTGAGAGTGGAAATGAGACCATACTTTTTGAACATGATTATAATCATCAACTGAAATGCTTTCACCAGTCAATGTACTAGCGAAACACTCAATTGATGGCAAATATGATAATTCTAATGATTTGAACGAAGTCATATGTTCATATGGATAAACACCTTTCCGCTTTAACATTTGAAAGTCTCATCGTCATTAAGATTCTTAGCTAGTGAATCTAAACTACTCGATAAAAATTTAAAAGAGTCAATAAACCTCAAACTAACCTTTTTACCATTTACATTCAGAATTTTTGAGAAAGAAATATACTTTTCTTTATTTTGTGGAATGATTTGTTCCTCACCTTCGACAAAATTTAATGGATGTACAATAAAATGAGCATCGTAATTGCTCAGATTATGTAATATTATAGGAATAAATGAGGTGTTATGATTTTTTTTGCAACAATTTTCATGGCATACACCTATAAAAGTACCTAAATGCCAGTCGTGATCGATATATCGTTCATCCTTTAATTCACTCTCACATATGTAACATATAGAAGCTTCTTGTATTGTTTTGTTGTCTATTTCTGATACAGGAAGAGGACATTTTTGAAACGAATTAGCTCTACAAATAATTTCTATATCTTTACGTAAACTTGTCAAAAATACGTTAGCACAATTTTTGCCGGTATACGTAACATATTTAACAAGCTTATTATCATATGAACATTTGACATAATAACCAAAGCTGTACTCATCATGTCTTTGAACGTTGGTAGTGAAAGATTTAAAAGGATCATTGGAACATGAATCGATTGGATTGAGAAAAGATTCAAAATCTGCGTAAATCACAAAGGGTACTCTCTTTTTCTTTTCATAACCTTCGAATTTTATCTTATCACTTGGTACATTTTCACCACGCCAGTTTTTTTTACTTATATTTTTATTTGGAAGATCGGTTCTGACATGTGTGCAATCATTCAATCTATGTCTATCGAGAGCTTCCTGACTGTTAAAATAAATAAGGCAGCCGTCACAAATGTAAATGGCATTATTTCTTGATGTAACCTGATGACTCACTAAACGAGATAAGTTTTTTATATAGCAATAATGGCCATTACTTCCACTCGTTATGTAAAGTAAATTAATATGAATAGGTTTGAGACACTTTGTAAAATATAATGGACCAACCACAGAGTTAGACTTACTCAAACCGTTGTATTCCAGTCCATAAACGTTAACACTCAAATTATTCAACTTTTCGATTTTATGAATGTCTGTTAACTTCACAGGAAAAGGTACACCAACAAAATTTAATTTGTTTTCTATTATATTAGTATAGTATAGTATTTTGAATATGAAGAGACTCGATCTGAACTTTTATTTGCTGGGTACAATGCTGAGAGTAAGGCCCACTTAAAGCACTGAACATCGCTATTTTTTACATTTATTATTGCCTTTTTGTTTCGTATGTCGTGAGGCAAATCAATGTATGAAGATCCGCGAAGTGGATTAAATTTATTCACATTCATATCCAAACTTAATATTTTCTGAATAGACCAACCGGTCTTACTTTTCAAACTCAGTTATTTTGTTTGCAAATGTTTCATTTAAAGAATCGAGAAATTCATTGAGATTAACAGATTCGTTAATGACGACATTCGGAGTTTGAAAATTAAAAGTATTTGTCAATTCTTTACATTGTTGAATAAAATTAGCTTAGAGTATAAAATTAACTTTGATGGTTTTCAAAGCTACTATACTCTCACTAACTAAAGTAAAAAGAGTATCTTTGACGGAATTTAAAAACAGATTAAAATCTAAAAGCTCATCACTAACGGAGAGTGGAGTTATTCTGTAAGTATAAACACGTTTTCCAAATGCTTTTTCGATTAATGTTACATTAGGAAAACTGTGATGAATGCGTAATGCATTATTTTTATGAATATTGCTTCGGTAATGATTTGCTAAATATCTCCTTTTAACAAATATTTTGCATACCTCACACTTGATCATGACAATGTTTAATGGTTGAACTGATGGTTTTGAATCCCTCAAGTTGAAGGTTCGCTTGGACGTCTCATTTCCACAACTTTTTTATTGTTATCTTGAGCTACGCGTTTCAAGCCTCTGCCAACTTGTAAGCTGGTTAACAAAGAAAAAAATAAGTTTTAAATTCAATATCTCATAAATTTAAACAGGAAAAAAAAGAAATAAATAAAAATAAACATTAATAATCATTATTACTTACTGCTTTTCCACACTTTCACTCATGTTGAACAAAGCTTCATCAAATTGTGAATCAAAAGTCTTTGACTCAATACTTGTGAATTTATCGTTGAAAACTTCCATAGCACATTCTGCTGATTCAACAATCTCGCAAATTTCATCTAATTCCTTGTCAGTCCAGCAATTACTTTCAATCTCCTGTTCTTTAGTAAAAAACACACTAGTAACATGATCACAGTTCGACATTTTCAACTACTATTTAACTCAACACGAATTAATGTAACGCAAGACGGTTTAAATGTGAGTATGTTAGAAACGTTTTTGGCTTTTATGGATTCTTTATAAATGAACAAACCTATTAAACTACCGCAAATGATAACGATAATATTCAAACTAATGCTTATGAGTTATGAGTAATAAAGAAACAATGTCATTAGTAATAATGACAAAATCTGTTAGAAGTTTAGAAGTAAAAAATAAATAAAAAAATATACATCAAATCGAGACCTATTTAATAAACAAAATATTGTTTCACCGGCGCGCCATTATTTCAATCATTGTATAATAAAAAATACAATAGAACGATTTAGATTTCATAAATCATTATTCGTGACGCGCCCGCGCTTGCCGTCGGTCGATTACGGAAGCGAGATGTCTAATACGGTGAAATGTACGAAATGTAATATAGTCATAAACGAAGTACTTGCGTTTGTGTGTAATAAAATAGATGTTATGGATGAGGAGAGCATTTGTCTAATATGTGCAAGTGCGTTTACACCTAGTGAAATTACAATCGCGAAAAATCTGTTATATGATTCTGTTCCGAAGTCTAAAAAGAAAATCCGCAAAAAAGAAGGTAAAACGCAAAGAGAGATTGAAGATATTATATGTTTATTAAAGGATACAGACCCTGAGTGCATTCCTGTTTTCGTGGCCAGGGATTTGCAAAAGTTACCGCCAGTTACCTTTGATCATGTGGACGTTACTAGTCTACTAAAAGATATTATTAAAATGAAGTCTGACATTGCACAGTTTAAGGAGTGTTATGCATCAAACGAAGAAATTAAATTATTAAAATTGGAAATTGATAAAATAAAAAATACATCAATTGCGAATAATCTAACTATGACTGTAAAACATGCATCGCCCAAAATTTGCTCGCAGCCGCCTAAAAATTATATCCCTGAGGGTATAACTTGTACAAGCGAATCAAAATCTACCCCCGCAGTCGAAGCTCAGAGCAACGGTCGTAGGCCGTTACCTATGAGTCATCAGCCTAACGAGTTGCAAGCGACCGGACACACGGAACTCGCGGCTAACCATAACACAATAGCCGATATCGTTCGTTCTGGCAAGTGGAAGGAATATGATACCAGCGACGAATGGAAATTAGTTCAAAAAAAGAAGCTACGGAATCGATTTATCGGCAAAACCGGGAAAGCTAAGACGGAATTAAATGAAAAATTTAAAGCGGCTGAGATTAATGTACCAATTTATATTTACAACGTCTCAAAGGAGGTGGCAGTGTGTCACGTTAAAGAATACATTGAAAAGAAATCGAACGTTTGTGTCACTGTTGAAAAGATCAATATGAGAATGCAAAAAGATTATGATTCATACAAAATATTTGTACCTATACACAAGCTAGACATGTTTATGAATGACGACTTTTGGCCAAGTGGAGTATCTTATCGGCATTTCGTCAACTTCGGCCATAAAAAACGTGCAATTAATAAAATTCATAATGATGAGTTATAAATTACAAAGCAATTTCGAGCATAAACTAATTAGTTTTAATTGTAAAAGTTTTAAGAGGTCTATTGAAGGCATAAGATCACTTTGCCAGTCATGTGATATTATAGCCCTGTAAGAAACATGGCTCCTGCCCCATGAATTGTCCTTACTTAACACGGTGGACGCGAATTTCGAGTATACTGGGACGTCGGCGGTGGATGTTTCGGCTGGGCTGCTCTGCGGCCGTCCCCACGGAGGTGTGGCTATATTGTGGCGTAAAAGTGCGTTTTATATGGTGTCGGTAATAGATTGTGATAATGTTCGGATTGTAGCCATCAAATTAACTGTAAGTACTCGAACTATAGTGGTTTTTACTGTTTATATGCCGACTTGTTGTCAGGAAAATTTACCGGTTTTTACGGAGTGTTTAAGTGCAATAAGGTCTATAATGGAAATAGAGGAGAACTTGGGCGTTAAATCTTTTTATATTTTAGGAGATTTTAACGCTCACCCTAACGAGCTATTTTATAACGAAATGATTAACTTTTGTGTTGAGCAAAATTGGCTGTGCGTGGATGTTAAAAATCTTGGAATAGACTCGAATACGTATACATTTATTAGCGATGTGCACGGGAGTGTAAGGTGGTTGGACCATTGTTTAGACATCAGCAAGTAAGACAATAAGCAATTTGTATGTAAAATACGATGTATACTGGTCGGACCATTTTCCACTTGTGCTTGAATGTAATTTATTTAATGTAAAACCTAAAACTGTATTACCTAATTGTGGGCATAGTAATGATCAAACTAGAGTAATATGGGGTGATAGACATATTTCTCGAATACAAAAATATTGTGAAATCTGTCAATCCAAACTTAGAGAAATAGATTTTCCGGCAGAAATGGACCGTTGTTGTGATGGCTATTGTCACAATATCGAGCATAAGGCTATTATTGACCGAGTATATAACACTGTAATTCGCGTACTATCCAATGCTGCATCAGTAACATATCGAAGCAAGTGTCCCAGAAAGAAAGGTTATATAGCAGGGTGAAATAGGTATGTCGCATACCAGCATAGAGACGCTCGACTCAAATTTCAAATATGGGTAGAATGGGAAAAACCGCGGTCAGGTAATATCTATGAAGAAATGTTAGAAAGTAGGAAATGTTTTAAGAGACAGTTAAAATGGTGTCAAAACAAACAAGAGCAAATAAAAATGGATATCTTGGCATCTGATTTAGCGGGAAATAATTTTGGAAAATTTTGGAAAAACACTAACAAATTGAACATTAAACCCAGTGTCCCGGTTAGTGTAGGTGGCGAACATAACATGTTCGCAAATGGTTTTAAGGAATATTTTGCAGTCATATCACCATTAGGCTCTGTATCAGGTAGTTATAATGATATTTTATCTAGAAGATCTATTAAGTTTGTTGAGAAGGATATTTTCAAAATGATTACTAATATGACAAAAAAACGGTCTCATGGGTATGACGGTCTAAGTATTGAACATTTTAGGTATGCAGGGGAGCACCTACCTCGTATACTTGCAAAACTTTTTAATTTTAGTCTGGGACATACCTATTTACCTGAAGCACTAATGCGTACGGTTGTGGTGCCTATTGTTAAAAATAAAACGGGTGACACATCTGACAAGAGCAACTATAGGCCTATATAACTTGCAACTACAGCTGCAAAAATGCTTGACAGCTTGCTTAATGGCCTCCTCACGAAATATGTGAAACTTCATGACGCACAGTTTGGATTTAAGTCAGGTGTTTCTACAGAAAGTGCTATTTTCAGCCTTAAGCATACTGTTTACAGTATGCTTAAGGTATTACACTAAGAGGAAAACGCCGGTATACGCGTGCTTCCTGGACTTATCAAAAAGCCAATCATGTGCTGAAAAAAGTAAATCATGAGCTCCTGTGGCAGAAGCTAGAGGATACGGGTACGCAGTTATTTAAATTCTGGTATAAAAATCAAAAAAATCAAGTGAGGTGGGCGGGTGCTTGGTCAGATGAATACACTCTTGCGTGTGGTGTTAGGCAAGGTGGGCTTAGCTCCCCCACCCTTTTTAACCTCTATATTGATCAGCTGATTGAGAGACTCAGTAGCGTCCATGTTGGATGCTACGTAGATGGCCAATGCCTCAATAACTTAAGCTACGCTGATGACATGGTGCTGCTGAGTCCCTCAATCAGAGGTTTAAAAGAATTAATAAGTATCTGTGAATCGTATGCGGCGGTAAATGGTTTAGTCTATAATGCTAAGAAAAGTGAAATTATTGTATTTAAGGCCGGTCACCGTTCACCTAGTCATGTGCCACCAATTACTCTAAACGGGTCATTATTGAATAGGGTTATAAAATTTAAGTACTTGGGTCATATAATTACAGAAGACTTGAGCGATGACGAGGACATTGAGAGAGAGCGTAGAGCGCTGGCGGTAAGAAGCAATATGGTCGCACGCAGGTTTGCCCGTGGTGATGCGGTTGTCAAGATTACCCTATTTCGGGCATTCTGTCAATCGTTTTACTCGGGAGGCCTGTGGGTGAGCTATACGCGTCGAGCCTACAAAGCACTACGCGTGCAATATAATAATGCCTTCAGAATGTTGTTAACTCTGCCGCGGTCCTGCAGCGCCTCGGGGATGTTCGCGGACGCGCGAGTGGACGGATTCCACGCTATATAATGCGTAAAAAAGCATCGTCACCGCCTAGATTGTTCTATTCAAAAACATTGGATAGAAACGATAACCGGCCAAATAAAATAAAATAATATATAAATAACAATAACTAACATAAGTCATAAGAAAAAAAATTGTTACTAACACACTAACACTATACAGATATGGATTTTAATCTGAAATAAATTATTTTTATTTATTTATTTATTTATAAAAATATATACATCAAATGGGAAGTTTTTAATTAACAAAATATTGTTTCACCGGCGCGCTATTATTTCAAACATTGTATATAAAAAAAATAGAATGATTTAGATTTCATAAAAAAATATATATATTAAATGGGAAGTTTTTAATAAACAAAATATTGTTTCTAGAAATTGCATTAAGTATTTATTACTTAACATAGTGACAAAGAGACAGGCACTGTGGCGTCGTTAGGTGATGAGTAATGCAAGAAAGAGACAGCAACACTGCGCTGTGACGTAGGTTCGTCGTTAGCAATTCGGGGAAGTGAACGATTATGCCGTGTGGGAGCTTAATGAGGGTGACTAATAAGCGAATCGACTAATGGGATTTAATTAATCGAAAAGCTATCTTTGTAACGGTTAGAGATACAGCTCTGGGACCCAGCGCAATCGATTCAAATGGGGGGCTAAACCTTTTTTTTTTTAGTTCCGACGCATCGACGAGTCGACTCGCGGGGTCTGGCACACTGGTTCTGGCACACTTCAGAAGAAATGTAGTCGTTCGCATACTACTGGCGTATCTCACACGGTCCGGCGCGGTGCATTTTATTCTGTCCTTGTTCGTCCCGGCTTTCGGATAATATCACTTAATATGAACTATTGTAATAATAAAAACGGGTAAGACTACTCAATAAATATAAAATAATGACCATTAAAATTATTTACAGTGCTATAAAATCCACGAAGCTTACTATGTTAAGAGGAGGTTGCGCGGGTCGAGGCCTCTACATTGATAAGTATTATCTTCTAAGCAATAGCTACATGTATTTATTATATTTTTTCTCATTTATAAGGAATATAGAAATATTTTAATGTGTGCAGGTAATTAAATAACTTATTTGTATTAGAGGTAAATGCACCTAGCGTTACGCAAAATGAAATTAAGAACGCACTGTGCCAGTGGAAGAAGTCCACTCTTCGCCTATTTTACGAACATTAGCATAATTCGAAGACCTGATAAATCATTGACTAGCTAGACTCCGTTTCCGGTCGTCAATTTTCTCAAGATCTATCCAATAAAAAGTAAAGCCGAACATCCAAGTCAACAATATGAGGTTAGAAATTCAAGTATCAGTCATAATACAAGTATAACGTCAGTTGACAGCGTCAGATTTCAGTTTGGAAAGTTGGCACTATCATAGTGTTGCCATTATATTATAAGGAAATATATTGCTGACAAATCATTGCGTTCCGTTCAACGTAATTTATTTCAATAACATGGAAGGACAATTTCAATTACTATTTGAGAATATGAAGCTAGAAATGCAAATGCAGTCCGCCGAGCTAACAAAATCTCTAACGCAAAATATAATGGACCGGATGGACGAAAAGCCAGTTCCCATTATTGAAGAAAATAAACAATAAAAACAAAAAAATCAGCAACCTAGAGAAAGAAATTGAAAATCTAAAAAGAGAAAATAAAGGTAATAATATAATTATTTTTGGTTTAGAAGAGACAGAGAAATCTGCTGACGACTTATTTAAAAACATTAAAGAAAATTTCAAAAGGGATCTATATAATATAAATATTATAAAAAAGAAACGCTTTTTTTCTCTGTCTGGCCTTTCTAAGCGATCTTCTTCTAAACCACCCAACGGATTTTGATGCGGTTTTCACCATTTGGTAGAGTATTTCTCAGAGAAGGTTTATATATAGTTTATTGTATGTATATTTTAATGTAATTTGACATAAATATGATATATGTGCATAAAGTCCTACCCGTTGAGAAACTTTCACGTATGCGCTGCTTTAATGGTAAGTCTTACATGAAAACAATGTACTAGAGTATTATTCCTCTTATGAAGATCTACAAAAAAATCAGCGACAGCATATTTGTATCTTCTAAGGATAACATACAGTGAGCATATTTCTGTCTAAAAATAATAATTTGAATATATTTTTTATTGTGAGGGATGTTTGTCCATAATGATATCAATCCTTATCCTTTTAAATACTTTATTAATTTTCTACGTCAAACGAAGATAAAATTTGCTTTTTGCACTAATTGGAAATTACGAATAGTTTTAGAGAAAAACGCATTTAATAGTTGACACATCATGCCCGCTATAAACCGCAGATTTGGCTCATGTTTCGTTTATCCCTTACTCATAAATAAGTATATTAGTTACGTTGGCCATTTAATGGAGATGAAAACTGTCTTTTATTGTTTTTCATTTTAATAAGTACTTTAGAAGTTGTTACAATATCAAAATATCCTTGCTGCGAAACGGCTCACCACACGCCATGCGTCCGCGACACGCGACGCGTCCGCCGCGCCCTTCTCCCCGCCTGTCTCTGTATCGAAGTAGATTTAGATGCGATTGTACGTATTGGATAATTAGAGTTTAATGTATTATTTCAGCGCGATATATTTAGTTTCATCTTTTTTAATTAACAGAATAGTAGGTAGTCTTTCGTGTAAGTTTTTTTGGAAGAGAATAGTAGGTAGTCTTTTGTTTATCATTTCTTTCGTTTAAGTATCCTGTTGTTTAAATTGTTTACTCTCCTTCTTTTTATTATTTTTTTACCTTTTTAAACATTTCCTTTTTTAATTTAATTATGCCACGAAAAAGTCGTTAATAGGTCGTAGAACAAGAAATGCAAATAACAATCGTTTAAATCTTACTAATAAAAGCCTAGAGGAGACGGAAATTAGACGGCAATTTAAATATATTTTCTTATTGTAAGGGATGTGTGTCCATAATGATATTAATCCTTATCCTATTAAATAAGTTATTATTTTCTACGTTAAACAAAGATAACCTTTGCTCTCTACAAAATTTCGAAATTACAAATAGTTTTAGAGAAAAGCTATATCATCCCTTACTCTCAGTATATAAATAAGTATATTAGTTACCTTTCGGCCATTTAATATAGATCAAAATGTTGTTTACTGTTTACATTTCATTTCAAGGTATAAGTAAGTACCACAGATTTAAGTAACTAAGTAGCACAGATTTAAAATTACCATTACGGTACTAAAAAATTCTTGCTGTATAACGGCTCGCTGCCCACCACGCGTCCCCCCGCGCACCGCAACCTTATATGCTTATAACAATGGATCCGCCGCACCCGCCTGTCTTCTTTCCCCCGGGCATGCAAGGAAGGCCTGCTCATCATGTTGCTCAGGGCTGGGATGACCCCGCAGCCTGAAGGATACCGATCTATAACCCTCCTTAGCGCGGTCGCCAAGCTGTTCGAGAAGATATTCCTCTCACTTCTCCAGTGGCACATCCAGCCACGAAGCGAGCAGTTTGGCAAGCGGGTATACCACTCTGGTTATACTACGCCGCAACAGCGATCAACCGAAAGGAGAGTGCAATAGTAGTCTTCTTCGACGCTGCGGGTGCCGCGTCTGGCACCCGGGCCTACTTCATTAAGTGCTCAGAGCCGGAAGCCGGTCTTTGCCTCCCTGCCTTAGTGACAGAATATTTTGCGTGAGAGTTGAGAGTTCGAGGTCTAGCAGCGACTCGATCGCTGCCGGTGTTCCTCAGGGCAGCATTTTATCACCTGCTCTCTACGCACTATACACTGATGACATCGCAACGCCATAGCAAGTATCACAAAACGAGAAATCCTGCAGGTAGTCCACAACCTCATCCTCCGTCGAGTGACGCAGGCGCCATACTAAGTGAGGCACACCACGCATCATAGCAACATAAAAATAGAAAGCCTGGAGGTACACATTGGTCGTCTCGCGTCCAACGCATTCCGCTGCGCCAATGTATCGGGTCACCTGCATCTAAGGAGCAGCACTCCGTGGCATACCCGGCCGCCCGAGGTCAGACGTAAGACTACTTCCTAGGGACTTTCTATCCTTTGATAATCCTTCCAATTCTATACCGTGTCAACGCCCAGATGTCGTTCGGAGCTACTACGGAGATGAACGAGAGAATGCCTCATTTCTGCGCCAGACTCTATAGTAAAGATAATTTAAAAGCGTTTGCACGCATTTTAGAGTTATCCAATAATTATAATGTATTTCAACGCGACATAGTTGGTTTCATCTATCGTTTAAGTATTTTTGGGTAAGAGAATAGTATCTAAGTGTGCTGTTGTTTATAATTTCTTTCGTTAAAGTTTTCTGTTGTTTGTGTCATTTGTTTAAGTTTGTTTTTTTAAACAATTGGAACACCCTTATTGGAACTACGAAAATGTGGGTTGCATTAAGGTTTAAATAATTTTCACATTGGTAATCTTAAGTGTTTTGCAAACATAGGTACATTACATGAATAATTCAGTAGTTAAAGCGGGCGAAGCCGCGAGCGGGTCGCTAGTTTAAATATAAAATTGGATGAATACGAAGTGAATAAATTACATCGTCTTGGAAAGAGTAAAGTCGAAAGCAAACCGAGACCTGTGTTATGTTCTTTTGTAAACGGCTGGAAAAAGAATGAAATTATCAAAAATAAAAAAGCCTCAAAACAATATTTATTTCAGAAGATTACTCATTTTAGAGAAAAGAAAGGCTTTACGACCGAGGCTATTGGAAGAGAGAAAGAAAGGGAACATTGCTTTTTTGAAATACGACAAACTTATAGTCAAAGAGCCAACCTATGATAGAAGATAAAGAGAACTATCCAGCTCACCACAGCCAGCGTTGGAAACTCGAACCCAGGCTAAAAAGCAAACAACGCTAAGTTCAATCAAAGCTAGCAGGATGAACGCCTTTGATGTTAGGAGACCCCGATCAAACTCATTGACGAACGTAACAAACAACACTGTAATTCACGAATGCCAATAGCAACTAAAAACCGACAAACGGAAAGGTCAATCAAATTTAAACAAAAATAAAGTTAAAACAACGCTTTCTTCCCCAAGCCGACTGGTCCTCACGGGGGATGGAGACCACAACCCTTCAATATTAGAGAAAAGTAAAGATAATCACAGAAGTCCTAAGATTTATATCGCAGCCCTAAACGCACTTACACTGAAAAGTGATGAAAATCTTTTAGAACTAACATACGCTGATAAATCAAATAAAATGGGACATCGTTGGCCTCAGCGAAGTAAGAAGGACAAGAGAAAGAATTATTTCTCATCCAGACTTTTTGTTATATCATATAGGAACAACGCTTGGTCATCACGGCGTGGGATTCATTATCAAAAAATACCTCATAAGCTACATAGATGGATTCATAGGAATCTTAGAGCGGATAGCAATGTAAATTTAAAGTTACCAGGATATAAGGATGCTTGGTCCATTATACAGATTTACTCCCCTACAGAAAAATCTGACTTAGAAACGATAAATTCCTTTTACTCTGAGCTGAACAAAACAATTCAAGAACACGCTCACCAGTTCGAACGCATGTTCGGTGAATACTAGACGTGTGCGAGGTGATTTACGTTTAATATTTTCTATATAACAACAAAACCAGTTTTACAAGTGATCGCCTTATCATTGTCTTTTGTGCATCGATTGAGGAGTCATAATGAACTTTATGGACAATGGCTAATGAGTCTATTTCGGTTGAAGATGACTATACAAATATTGAATGCAATGAAGATAATATAACATTCTTAGAAAATAATATTTTTGAGGAACAAACACATTTAATGGATTGTAGAAATATGGAATTATCAGAAAGAAGGAAAAGGTGTAGAGAAGAAACAAATGAAATTTAAATGATTGGCATCAAGTTTCAAAACGTCCAGGGAAGAGAGTTAGGTCACAACAAAATTTGGAAGGCGATTTAATACAAATATGTGTACGAAGTAGTCAAGTGCTGCCTAAACAGTTTGCTTTGGCAAAACTATTAAGGGATAATAAGATTATAGATATTACTAAAGTTAAATATGTTAATAATTATAAAATTTATATTACATTCAATAAAGAGTCAAGTGCAGAGTCGTTCTTAACTTGTACATTTTTCTCAAATTTGGGTTGGCGATGTCAAAAAACTTCTGAATTGGGAATATCGTATGGAATCAATCACAAAATATGGATTTAGACTTATCTGATGAAGAATTATTGGACAATTTACGAAGTGATGTGGAAATTATTTCTATTAAGCGTCTTAACAGACGACATGAAGGAAAATGGGTAGTAAGTGAATCTGTCAAATTAATGTTTAAAGGTTCAAGTTTGCCTGCGTATGTGTATATTCTTGGCTTAAGAATCAGAGTCGAACCTTACATATATCCTGTGACACAATGTTCTAACTGCTGGAGATATGGCCACACGGCAAAATTTTGCCCTTCCAATAAAATTATTTGTCCAAAATGCACTGGAAATCATCCCAATTGCGAAGTTACTTTTTTTAAGTGTGTTAATTGCTCCGGAAACCATATAGCTTTGAATAAAATATGTCCAGTTTACAAAAAAGAAAGAAGAATTAGAGACTTAATGTCTGAATATAATTGTTCATATCAAAAAGCCCTAACTATTTATGTTCCACCTTCTCCAATTCCTAGTACCAAATCATATGATGATCTCATAGACATACAACATAAACATATATATACTTCTACAGTATTAATCGACTCACCTCTAAATATTGAGGAGCATCGAGCAGACAGAAGTAATAGCGAACCATTAAACAGTAATAACTCAACTATTAACAAAACTGCATTAAAGAAAAAAAAGAAGAAGAAACAACAAAATCAAGAAGAAGAAAATATAATTTTAGAGACAAATGAAACTAGAGTAAATGAAATTGATAATGAGAGCAACGTTGATGATTCTGGAGGCAATAATAAAAAAAGTTTTGATAGTGGTTTAATAGATAAAATTAAAGTAGTTATATTTAAAAATAATTTAAATTTAAATAGTAAGATAAAAGAAATAGTACAAATTATAATTGAATATATTACTGTTGTAGTAATAGATTTTTGTTCGGACTTATCTAGAATGAAGTGGTTGTTTAATAATCTAAGTAACAATGGATAATAGGATTAAAAATATTGTTAAATTAAATATCTTACAGTGGAATTGTAGGAGTCTGGTACCTAAATTAAAGATATTTGAAACACTTTTAATTCAAGAAAAGATCCATATTGCTGCAATTTGTGAAACATGGCTAAATTCAGATAATAATCTAAATATTAAAAATTATAACATTTTTAGGCAAGACAGAATCAATTCATTTGGAGGAGTAGCAATTTTAACGCATAAATCTATCTTAGCATGTAAAACAAATTATAACACTTCTAATAATGATATTGAGGTTGTTGGTGTTAAAATATTGAACTGTGATCAAGTTCGTTATATTTATTCTGTATATTGTCCTAGTGACGCTCGTACTACTCAGTATGATTGGGACCATTTGCTGTCTTTTTGTGATACTAAAACCTTAATATTGGGCGATTTTAATGCACATCATATGGATTGGTCATATAAAACAGACACACGCGGTACTCAATTATATAATTCTATTGTAGACAGTAATTTTATAACTTTGAATGATGGAAGTGCAACACGATTGCAATTAGTACAAGGCTTGTTACATAAAACCAGTCCAGATTTGTCTTTGGTTTCTTCTGATATCCCATTCAATTTTGATTGGAGTGTAACTAATGAATCGCTTGGCAGTGATCATCTGATTATCAAATTAGGTACATCAATTCAGTTTAACACGAATTTTATAAAGAAACGTAACTTTAAATTAGCTAACTGGTGTGGCTATAGAACATATATTAAGACATTATTTACAAATTTTATTTTCACTGACAACATTCAACAAGATTATAATAATTTTATTAATTTAATTAATAAGGCAGCAGAAAAGTTTATTCCTTTTTTTAAATATTGTCCAATTCCTACTACCAAATTTGTTCCAAAATCTTATTGGAAACCAGAATTGAGTAGAGCAGTAGCTATACGTCGCATAGCCCTTAGAAATTTTCGTCGCAATCCAACTCCCAGAAATTATGAAATTTTAAAAGAAAAAATTCGTAGTTTTCAAAAACATCTTAGGAGAGCACAGATAGAATCATGGAATAAGTTTTGTACATCTATTGGAGAATCAACTTCATCTTTAGATATGTGGAACCAAATGAGATGGATTAAAGGTTATAAAATGCAAAAAAATTAATATTGATGATACTATGGCTACAGAATTATTAAGAAGTTTATGTCCAGATTTTGTATGCCGGAAAAGTCCTGTATTTAGCTCATCTAATCAACAACTAGAGTCTTGTATCACGGTAAACGAATTAAGGTCCTGTATTAAATCTAAAGATACAGCTCCAGGTCATGATAATATATCATATTCTATGGTAAAATATTTATCATCTAATGCTCTTATAGTTTTAATAGATATTTACAATAGAATTCTTACAAATGGTTTTATTCCTAAGCAGTGGCGGTCTATATCAGTAATACCAATTCCTAAGCCTGGTCGCGATATAGCAAATGCTGGCGCTCTACGTCCGATATCATTAATATCCTGTCTATGTAAAATTTTTCATTCTATACTCCATAAAAGATTAGAATGGTATATAGAAAATAATAACGTTTTGTTACCAAATACAGTAGGTTTTAGGAAAATGAGATCTACTCTGGATTGTCTTAGTGTTTTAGTGTCTAGCACACAATTAAATTTTACAAAAAATCTTTTAACAATAGCCTGTTTTGTAGATCTTGATAATGCATACAATAATTTGGATATTTATTCTTTAGTTAAAATACTTGACAATTTAGGAGTTGGTTCTATAATATGTAACTATATTTGGAATATTCTGCCTGAGAGATATCTTCAAATTAATGTTAATAATGTTGTTGTTTCTCGTAGGACTTGCCAGGGTATTGCACAGGGAGATCCGTTATCTCCTTTATTATTTAACATTGCTACTTCTAATATATGCAAAACTATGAGCAATATTAATTTTTTGCAATATGCGGATGATTTCGTTTTATATACTTCATGTTTTAATATAAATGAAGGTGAATCCGTTATGCAGATGGCTGTTAATAAATTTTATAATTGTATTAGTGATATAGGTATGAAAATTTCAACATCTAAAAGTAAAATTACTGTATTTAAAAAGGGCATTAATAGATTTCCTGTTAAGATATATATAAATGGAAATATGCTAGAAGTAGTAGAAAACGTTAAGTATCTGGGTTGTTGATTGGACAGATCTTTAAGATGGTCTAAACAAATAAATGAATTGCAAGGTAAAATTTTAAAATTTCTTAATATCTTTAAAGTACTAGCTGGGTCTGGGTGGGGCGTTCACCCCAAACATCTTAGACGTATTTATTTATCTTCTATTCGAAGTCGTTTAGATTATGCAAGTTTTTTAATAGATGACAGTAGTGAAGCACATTTAAAAAAATTGGACTTATTACAAAATAAAGCGTTAAGAATTATTGGCGGATATGTTAGAACTACTCCAACACATGTTATGGAATCTGATCTAGGTATACAACTTCTAAAGTTTAGAAGGTTCTATCTATGTGGTAAGTTTTGGTTGAGGGCTAAGTCATTTAAATTCTGTGATACTATTCAGATTTTGGAAAATTCTATAAGAAGTGATGTTTTATATAAATGGAAAAGAAAACGAAAACCATTATTACTAAAAATTCATGAGCAATTTAAATATCTTGAAGTAAATCAGAATAACAAAATTCTTTTCTTTTCGTTTGATACATGGATTAATAATTTAACGGTAGAAAATCAAATTAAAATAAATATAGATAATTTTAATAAACCTAAAAAGACTTACGATATTGATTTCTTGGGTAATCACTGCCAACAGTTTATAAACAATAGTTACAATGGTTTCTATAAGATATTTACAGATGGGTCCAAAGAGGGTAATTCATCAGGGGCAGCATTTTATGATGACCAAAATTCGGAATTTATGAAATTTCAAATCAGTAAAAATATTTCCATCATGCATACAGAATTATTAGCCATTTGTGAAGCACTATCGTACATTTCTTCAGTAAATCATAACAAATTTGTCATATTTTCTGATTCAAAGAGTTCTCTTCAACACATAGCTCGATGTACCTCTAATCCTAAAGGTATGCCCGTAGCATTTAATATTTTTAAATTAATTCATAGGTATAATCAGCAGGGTAAATTAATAATTTTACAATGGATTCCTTCACATGTTAATATTTCGGGTAATGAAATTGCTGATGCTCTTGCCAAAGAAGGAATAACGGATGGTCTTCCAATGGCTATTGAACCTGTATTTTCTGATTGTGTTTATTTAATTAGGAATTTGTGTCACACATTTTGGAAGGAATATTTTGACCAACAATCTCAAACTAAAGGTATTTGGTACAGAACTATTCAAGCAGAGCCTTCAATCAAATCGTGGATTGATTCTGTTTGCCTAAATAGAAAAGATTGTGTGACGTGTTTAAGGCTTAGGTCGGGACACATTCCATCAAATAAATTCACATTTCTAATGAAAAAAATAAATACTCCTAATTGTTGTACGTGCAACACTTTAGATGACGTATATCATGTTATGATGGAATGTGTCCAGAATGAGCCCATGAGACGTAGGTTATTAATTGGCAGAGACAAAAATGTAGGACAATGTAATAGTGTGCTAGCGGTACCAGACTTAGTCTGAATTAGCAAAGAAATTGTTTTATATAGTTCAGAAAGAAATAATTAACTGTAATTAGAATGTAAAACAAACAGAGCGACATGGTCGTTGTAACGACAAAGCTCATAAATAAAGAGAAAAAAAAAAAAAAAAAAAAAACACGCTCACAAAAATCTTATAGTAATGGGAGACTTTAATGGTCAAATTGGTGTAAGGCGTCCGGAGGAGAACACAATAATTGGACCGTTTACGTATAGCAATAAACCGAGATCTAGAAATGAAGAAAAAATCACAAATTTCGCAAAAGGAAATAACTTAATAATTTTAAATACTATGTACAAGAAGAAGAAGAATAAGATGTGGTGTGGATGTGGACCTGGATTTCCCCAGATGGGAAAACAAAGAATGAGCAATCTCACTCAAAGTCAATACTTTATGATGACAAATAAAAGTAACTATTTCACCAACTTCAACATTATAAGCAAATTCAACTTTAATACAAACATAGACTGATCAAAGCTGAATTGAAAACTATTCAACCAAAAAAACCAAGACCAAGACATAAACTAGACAAAGATAAACTTAGTAAATATCAAATGGACAAATTTAAAAATTTCAAAGAGGAAACCAATAATTTAAGTACACAAGAGAAATATGATTGGATAGAAAATACGATTAATACTCAAATAAAACTTTATTCAAAATCGACAGAACAAAAAATTTGGCTATCAACCAACACTATAAATTTATTAGAACAAAGAAACAATTTAATAAGCTCAAGAGACGCAATTGACAGAAGACGTCGTCTGACGGAAATCAGTAAAAAAAAATAGAGAAAGCACAAGACTAGATAGGAAAAGACATAGATTAGAGACTATCGAATATTTTATAAATGAATCAGGAGGTGTCAAAAAAGCTTTTAAGGCACTAAAAAATTCTAGGGACTGGGTTGTAAAATTTAAAAATAAAAGTGGCGAATATAATCAGCGCAGAACAGGCATATTAAGTATTGCTACAGATTATTACAAAAAACTATACGAATGTTGTAATTTGCAAGACTTAGTAGATCTAAATGACAATTCAAACGTCCCTTGTATCCTTCGGGCCGAAGTTGAAAAAGTAATAGATTCCCAACCGACAGCTAAAGCACCAGGTCCTGATGGAATCAGAAACGAAGTAATAAAGCACTGCAAAGAAGTTCTAACACCAGTACTCACTGATATATTTAACGATATAATCAATACGAAAATTATTCCGCAACAATGGACCGAGTCTAATATTATCTTACTGTATAAAAAAGGAGACAAATATGAAATTGGAAACTACCGCCCTATTAGCCTTATGTCCAACTTATACAAGATATTCGCTAAAACACTATTAAAACGAATTGAGGGACCATTAGACGAGCATCAACCTATTGAACAAGCAGGTTTTCGCAAGGACTTCTCAGTAGTCGATCATATTCATGCAGTGCGCCAAATTCTTGAAAAATACAAAGAATATCAACTTACTTACTACATAGCATTTATCGACTACAGCAAAGCATTCGATTCTTTGTACCATGGAGCGATATGGGAGGCTTTAACAGAACAAGGAGTAGAACACAAATATATCAGGTTAATAAAAAGTGTATACCAAAATAGCTCAGCAAAAATTCTGTTAGACGGGTATTCCATTCAAAGTTAGTAAAGGGGTCAGACAAGGTGACCCTCTATCGCTGAAACTATTTTCGGCGGTACTTGAATCAATTTTCAGACGCCTAGATTAGGATAACTTAGGCATCAAGGTCAACGGTAAGTTACTAACGCATCTAAGATTCGCAGATGACATTGTGCTATTTTCTAATACCCCAGAAAAAATCTGTAATATGATAAATGAATTAGCAAGGGAAAGCGAAAAGGCAGGACTGAGGTTAAATCCTGAAAAAAACACGAGTGATTTCAAACGGAGAGAAACACCCCATAAAGTTAGGAAAAGCATCAATAGACTACACAGACGAATATATTTACCTTGGGCAATTGATGACTCAAAACAATGCTGTGAACAAAGAAGTGGAGAGAAGCATTACTAATGGCTGGAAACGATACTGGAGCTTAAAAGAGATTATGAAAGACAAAAAACTAAACATTAGAATTAAAAGTAAATTATTTAATACTTGTGTACTACCGGTACTAATGTACGGTAGCCAAACTTGGACTTTGACACAGAAGAACATAGGAAAACTCGCAAACTGCCAACACGCAATGGAAAGGAGTATGTTAAGTGTAAAGAAATCTGATAGGATGAAAAATAAAGTGATTAGAAATAAAACTAAGGTACATGATATCACACATAAAATTAAAAAACTTAAGTGGCGGTGGACTGGACACATGATTAGAGGGAAAGACAAATGGAGCAAACTAACAACACAATGGTACCCTAGAGAAGGGAAAAGGAAAAAAGGTCGACTTCAAAAAAGATGGGACGACGATATTAAACAAGTAGCTGGTACAACGTGGAATAGAGTAGCTCAGGACAGACACGAATGGAAAAGGTTGGAGGAGGCCTTTGCCGACTGGCAAACTGACCTGCAAAAGACAAGCAAACGCCAAATAATTGATTAGTTGTAATTTATTAACTTTAGTTTATTAGTTTTAGTTCATTTATTGGTTTGTTAACTAGAATTGTAATAGATGATAAGCAGAATAAGAGACTTCAGAATAAGAGGCTTTATTATTATTATTATTATTATTATTATTATTAGCTAGACTGAGCCATTATCGAATCCATATATACATTCTCGTATACTTGAAAGGAATAAATTAAAACGTTATCTATTTAGGTACATGTTTTGAAAGTAATCATGACATTAGGTGCAATACAATCAGTGCTATTAAAAATATTTCCCACACAATAAATTGGATGTTAACCCGTATACATATTTCTGGGAATGTACACGCATCATTGCCGTAATATCGCTTTGTCACATTGACAATTCTATCGATGCAATTAATATTAACGATACTATTTGAATTAAATTAAATCGGGGGTCCAAGATGGAAGGCTTGCTCGTAGCGACCCCTGCCAGCCCTTACGAGGGCCAACACGCCATGTCCGGAACGGCGGGAGGTGGAGAACGGAGCTACAAATAGCTTACGTGGAATGTAAGAGGAGGGATGAAGAAAAGATGAATGAATTATTAGATGTGAATGAAATGATAGAGATTTGGAATGTCGTCTGCGTGACTGAAGACCAAGCGAAGGACAATAATACTAACTGATTTACCGGGCAGTCGGGTCGCTTTCTGGGCCGGCCGTACCAGAAGAGCGAGCGGGCTGTCAAGATGTAGGCGTGTTATTGTCCTGCTCGATTGGTTAGTGCAGCGGTTGAATACAAGGCGATCAACCCGAGACTGCTTTTGGGTTCGCTTCAAGCTGGGATAAACAAGAGTATTCTTGTTAGTGGCGTATGCGCCAGTATCCTCACTCACTAGGTGAACTTGAAGAGTTTTGGGAGAGTGTCAGGGATGTTCTAGGTAGTGTTAGAGGGAATGAAAAGTTAATAATATGTGGCGATTTGAAGATGGGGTCGGAACTGCACGAAGCGGTTACGAGGGAGTGCTAGGTCAGTATGGTGACAAGAGAATAAATGAGGCTGGTAAGCTTATATTGGAAATTTGCAAAAAAGGAATTTGTTTGTGGCAAATACTATGTTTGACCACAAACAAATTCATATGATATACATGGGAGCGAACGGAAGGGAAAAAGTAATGATTGATTTATTCCACTAGGAATAAATCAATATACTTTTCCCATCAGCGTATTTCGAAGACAAGTCAATGGTCACACGAGTGTTTAGGGGCTCTGATCTGGAAACAGACCACTATCTAGTCGTTGCTGGAATAAGGGGTCTGTTCGCAGGTTGGCGCAGCTACACGAGGTGTCCAGACTTGACATCGAAGTACCGCATAAGAAGCTGGAAGCTTCAAGACCCACCGACTAGAAGGAATATTAAGAAAGAGTTTCCAAAAAAGCTAGACAGCAGTTGAATCTTGGAAATGGAAATATTGAAGTTATGCTGGCAGACCTTAGGGATTGTATGAAGGAAGCAGCGATAGAGGTATGTGGAAAAGGAAAAAGAGGCTTTAGCAAAAAGCGTGACGAATGGGATGGGATGATGAAGTGCAAGATGCCGTAGAAAGAAAGAAGGCATGGCAGGATTATAAAGCCTCTGGTAAGGATAAACGTATGAGTGAGATAAAAAAGAAGAGTATAAGCTGCAAAAGCACCAGACGAAAATACTGATAAAGATGAAGCGTAAAAAAGGCAGAGAATGAAAGAGATGAAAGTAACGAACAACTTATTAGGGAAAACACGAAGCTTTTTGATTGATGTAGCTGATGGCGGAATCAGTGTAAAAGAAGTTGAGAGTGCAATCAGCTTCACGCTGTATCCCGCACACAGCAGGGTAGGCAGAGGGAACCTAGTGTTAAGACACTCCGTTCCCCACTTTCTGCCGAATTCTGGAGGCATTGCGTGTTGAGTGGCAGAATTCAACGCCGCCCTTAACGTCGACACCAGAGCGAAGACATGGAAATATAAATTTAAGTAAATATTTCATCTCCTCGAGTGGGGATCGAACCCACAACCAGTCGGTTTTACAGTCACACCTCGTGCCGCTGCGCCATGACTGGCCTCAGAGTGCAATACGAAGTCTGAAATGTGGAAAGTCAGCGGGAGCAGATGGAGTTACTGCCGAGATGATCAAATATGGTGGGCCACGCGTCTTGGACTTGTTCTGGTTTTTGTGCAATTTATGCTGGAAATCAGGGGAGGTCCCAGACGATTGGCGAGGTGCGGTCATCGTGCCTTTGTATAAAGGCAAAGGTTCACAGATAGACTGCGCAAGCCATAGGGCTATCAGTTTGATTAGCTTAGGTAGTAAAGTTTATGCTAAGGTTTTAGCGAGAAGAATGCAAGAGAGATCTGAAAGGTTGTTGTGGGAGGCCCAAGGAGGCTTTAGACCTGGAAGAGGGTGTATGGATCAGATCTTTTCTCCTGGCATGTCGCCCTGGTTTGACATCCGATCGGGTGTCAAACAAGGTTGCGCCATGTCAGCTTGGTTGTTCAATTTGTATTTGGATAGCTGTCTCCAAGGAGTGAAACAAAGCGATATGGGAGTGAAAGTAGGTGACCTGAATGTGAATTGCCTGCTGTACGCAGATGATGCAGTGCTTATTGCATCATCAGAATGCGAGTTGCAGGCATTGGTCACCACTCTGAAAGAAGGGTGTGAATATAATGGTCTAAGCCTCAATGCGAATAAGACAAAGGTTCTGATTTTTGAAAGAGATGAAGAAAGGACGGAATGCAAGATCAGTGTAAATAGTAAGATATTAGAACAAGTGAATGAGGTGGTATACTTGGGAAGTATGTTCAGTAGAGATGGAAGATACGAGATGGATGTGGAAAGGCGTTTTGCTGCCGGTAACAAGGTTAACGGAGCCTTAGCTGCATTGATGAGTTGGCGAAACGTCAGCACAGCTGCGCGTTGGCCGTACACAATGCAGTTTTGGTACCGACTCTGTTATACGGCAGCGAAACGTGGGTATTACAGAAGAAGAATGAAAGAAAGATGAATGCTGTGGAGATGCGATCTCTTCGTAGGATATGCGGAGTCAGCATAGCTGATTCTAATTGATAAAGCTCTTGATAACTTATCAATCACATATCTATTATTATTCGTTTCTATTTTTTAATATAAATAGATTGTAAAAATAAAATTATTACGCAGTTTTACGAAAAGCCCTCAATTTCTATGATTTTGTAAACATTGTATAGAACTAAATTGAAAATTATCATATTGAAATGGAGTTTTAGGAAGACAGACGCCGCAAAGAAAGCATCTCATTAAATCTGATTTTACCTGAAACAAAAATATCATTAGTGATTAAAATGAAACTTATGTTTCATATGTTCTTGTATGGCAATTTGCCATTGAAGGTATGAGAGCATCCGACTGCTTGGCCGATAGTAGCAGGTTCGGTGCCCATTCGAGGGCAAACATTTTTTAATTTAAATATAAAATAATTCGTCAGAGAAAGTGTTCCGCTAGAAATTTATATATTTATAATTAAAAAAAACTGCACTTTTTCCACATATGTACTTTTGAATCATAAGACTATAGCGGTTTTCTGTGGAATACTGGCTGACTTTAATAATATTTATATTATTTTTAATGTACCGACGTGAATATTAAAGTTCCATAAATATTGTGGAAAGGCTAGTCCATAATCTTATTTAACATCTTTAAGACAGAAGAATTGATATTTTCACAGCAGAATAATTAAGTTACAACACTTAGCAGAAGGAAAGAAAAGTAACATTTAATAGAATATACCAAAAAATATAAAACTAATCATCAAGTAATGACAAGAAGATAAGTGCTTTACACTAAATGTGAGTCGTAAGCAAGGAGTCGGAAGGCGATAGCATAAGCAAGTGAACATCGCAAGCGATTTAGTAACTGACATCTCTCATATACATCGTTCAGCTGTACCTAGTCAAGCGATGGGCTACGTCACGCTACATATGCAAATAAAGACTCTGAATACAAGTTTATCATGTAACGCAATGCGCTGTCAGTGATTGTATTTAACCTACCCAGCTATTGTTTTTTCACTACTTTAACAATTATTATATCCTGGAATCACTGAAAGTGAGTTGTGTTTTGTTTGTTCATACACAATGGAGGCCCTCAAAGACACTCTAATTGAGTTAACTGTTCATTTCTTACACTAGGATGAAGAATTTCAAAAGGAACTAAAGAGTTCTATTCCTTCTGCATCAAATATTAACTCACAGTTCAGTGCATTTCATTCATTTGTTATGACTGTCCTAGAAAATCTACAGAAGCAAGTTGAACTACTGTCAAGACAATATGATGAATTGGAAATGCGTTCAAGGAAGAAGATGATCTTGTTGCACGGTGTCCCAGAGACTGAAAAGGAAGATGCAGCGCCTGTGTCTCAAAAACTGCTTGCTGACCACTTAAACGTCCCTGAGATTAGCCCAGAGTCATTTAGTCGTTGTCACCGGCTTGGTTGTACTGGTTCTGAAAGACCTCGTGCAATTGCAGCAAAATTCAAGGACTTTTCTTTGCGAAATAAAGTTTGGATGGCTAAGACAGTCTTGAAAGGTACTGGAGTGACAATGTCAGAATTTCTAACAAAGTGCCGCCACAAAACATTTTAGCAGTGCGTCAACGTTTTGGTGTGTCTAAGTGTTGGACTCGGGATGGTGTTATAATAGTGCTAGGTTCTGATGGTTCAAAACACCGAGTTGTAACTACAGCTGAACTGGATATGATTCCTAACTCTGTTTCTGCTCCTTCAGTAATCTCCATCATGTCCACTGAGGCAAGGGATGCCAAAACAAGTAAAATTGTAAATCCAAGAACCAAAAGAGTAATAAGGAAATAAGTAGCTTCAAGGTTTTCATATATTCTCTTTATTTAGTCTTGCATGAGACATGCAAGTCTAGTGAGCTTATTTTATCTTCATAATTTTTAAGTTATTGCATTGTCACTTCACTATAGGTTATTGTTGGTAAACAATATGTAAGCAAAGTCCGTTTTGTTTTAGTGTGTAATTTAGTTTTTTTTTTTTTTTCTTTTTGTAATTTTGTTCAGTTTAGTACTTATTTTGTTTTTTTTTCTTTCTTATCTTTTATTTTAATAAAAGAGGAACACAAATTGCTTCTGATTCGATCTAGTACTGACAAATGACAGATGTCAGATATTAAAAAAATAAAATAAATAAATTTATTTATTAACAAATAACATGTGCAATTTTGTTACATCTGATGGTACCCACACTAGGTAATCCTGTATCGTGGTTCCAATATATAGTTTTACAATTTACATTTAATGTTGACACTCGTTTTACAAGAGAGAAATAATAGAGTAATAAGAAAAGAAGGTAAATAAACATAAGGTAATTTTAAAACAAAGTTAATTTTTGAAAAATTTTGATAAATTGCCATTTTAATTACGATCAATAAAGTTATAATAATAGTAGGTTCTATTGTATATGTGATAAAAGATTTTCAGTGTTATTATAGTCTAAAGAAGTGAGCCAGGACGAAATTTTAATTTTAGCTTTTTTGCTCGAACAAAGCTTAATATCACAAACACTAGCAATTTTATTGTAAATAAATAATTCTATGTAAGGACTGAAACGTCTGGCGAAACAAGACCTTATTTTTGGCAGTGGAACGTTAAAGTTTGTACGATTAATCAGGGAATTATATTCTTCTGAGGACGCTATTTTTTTATGTGCTTTTAGTGCCATTTTTGAAAGAAATAATTGACGTACAGTAAGGACATTACTTCCTGATAGAGCTTAAAGGTTGGGTATAAGAAAGGTTTCTTTAGCATCACCTTGAGCACTGATCTTTGGGCTCTTTCCAGCTGAACCAAATGAGATTTTAAAGCACTACCCCAGGAGCCTATGCAGTAGACAATTATAGATTGACAGATAGCATAGTATACACTATATAAGGTCTCAAGTGAGGCTGATTGTCTTAGAAGTTTCATTATACTGATGATTTTGCGCACTCGACTTGCGACAGATTAATATGAGCTTTGAAGGTTAAATTTTGATCTAAAAGAATTCCTAAATATTTTACTGAATCTACTTTTGTAAGGACTGAACAGTTACATTTGTTTTGTTGGAGACAAGTATGAAGTTTTAGTTGTAAGGTTGGTGTAGGGGCGGAAATAGCTGTTTTATGAAAGCAAATGTAGTTTGTCTTGGATAAATTTAATGTGAGGAGATTATGAGATAGCCATCTGGATATTTTTCGCATTCCTGTTTCAGCTTTTTCAAATACATCAAGCCATGTGGTAACCTTCATACATAATTGCGGTATCATCTGCATAACAGACTAAGTCACCATCGACATTACTATGAATATCATTTACGTACATAATAAATAGTGTGGGACCTGAATGCTTCCTTGTGGCACACCAAACCTGACTGTTTCTGAATTACTTTTAAATGTGCCAACTTTTGTACAGTGCATTCTATTAGTCAGATAGCTCCGAAACCATTCAAGTGCTACACCTCTAATGCCAAATTGGGAATCAAGTTTTTCCAGGAGTATTGGAATCGAGACGGTATCGAAAGCCTTGGAGAGGTCCAGGAATATAGAAATATTGGCCTTTTGACAATCTAAAGAGGCGGCTATTTTAGACGTTAGCTGAGATACCGCGTCTTCCGTTGATTGACCTTTTCTAAAGCCATATTGTTTCGGGGAAATTAAATGATTATCTTCGATGTATTTGGTGATTCTACGACTTACAACCTTCTCAAGCAATTTAGAGAACGCTGTCAGTAGAGAAATTGGACGATAGTTATGTGGAGAGTCTTTAGTTCCAGATTTGTAAATTGGCTTGATGCATGCCATCTTCCAGCTATCAGGAAAGACTCCAGACAATACTCTGATTAAATAAAGTTGTAAGAGGCAAAACTATAACATCTTTAATTTCCTTTAGGAGGGCATTATTAAGATCATCGATACCTGATGCTTTGTCATTTTTCAATGATGATATAATAGACTCTAATTCGTATTGGTCAGTGGGCTTCATGAACACAATGTGCTTTGGATGAATTTCCTTTAACAGCTTCTTTTCGTCCGTATTTAGTTTACGTAAAATTTTTGTAGCCAAAGTTTGTCCTATAGTTGAGTAGTATTTATTGCACTTGTCTAAAGAATCTTTAGCGTCAACTGCGCCTTTAATATCCAACAGTTCATAAGAGTCCTGTTTACTGCTAGGAAAGTGACAGATGTCCTTTACAGTTCGCCACATCCTTTTGGCATTTTTTTTACAAACCGATAAATTATAAGTATCGTATTTAGATTTAAGTTTGCGTAATAAGTCGTTGCAAAAATTACGATATCGAGTGTAAATAATTCGTTTTAGGGTGTCATTAGGATATTTCCGTGATTGCATATGTAGTCTATCTCGATGTCGCATACATCGGATTAATCCGGGTGTTATCGGATTAATCCGGGCTTAAGATTACGTTCGATTCTCTTAAGAATTTTTTTGCTCGTATGCTTATTAATAATATAATTAAGCCGAGAGCAAAAACTGTTTACAGATTTATTAATGTCATTGGGATCGAATATTTCAGCCCAGCTTAGTTCCAGCTCTAAGTTCCTTCTTGATACCATATATATTATATTTAATTTTAACTCGGTTTTTAGTCTTGGAGCAACGCATATTAGATGTTAGACCAAGTATAACAATATCATGATCCGTTATATCGCTACTACAGATGAAGCCAATGGCTTGTTCTATTTTATTTATAAAAAAATGATCGAGACAAGCATTACCTCTTGTTGGTTTGGTGATTGCCGGAAATAGTCCATGTTCTGCCATTAGGCATAAGTATTCCATGTTTTGATTGTTTGTTGTGGCTAATAGGTCTATATTAAGGTCACCCGCTAATATTAACGTTTTATTAGAGTGTGAGAGAGTTTTCATTATAGTATTGAGAGAAAACAAAAAATTATCGACGCTTCTAAATGACGGTGGACGATATATTGCCAGAATTGTAATATTATCAGCTAATTGAATCTGTAAGCAGTCTGCATCATCAAGATCAGGCTCAGATACTATAAAATTCCACGTGTCTTTGACATAGACCACAACACCACTATTTTGGTTTATTTTATTTTGAGTATAACTAGCTGCATAAGAGTGAATTATGGGAATTGTAGATATGTCATTGAGCCAGCATTCCGTTAAAATTATAACGTCAAAAGAATTGTTAAAACGATGTAAGGTAGTTAAGAACATGTCGAAATTTTATATATATATTCTTATGTTAAGGTTAAGAAAACTAAGATTATAATCCTGTGTCACAAAAGTACTAACGTGCTCAGGGTCTTCTATTATGTGGCAGTTTATGCATAATGTATCTAACTCATGGTTGTTTAGTAAGCTTTCGCCCATTAAAGTAGTCAATAATGTAGACAAAAATTTTTAGTAACAAGAAAGATTTTAGAATTATAAAGAAATGCATGACCGCAACACAAAAATTTATAAATTTCATAATATGTGGACGTTTTCAATAAGAAGCCAATGAATAAAGACCCAATTAACAAAATATACACCTTAGCCCTACAACATAAGCTATGAAATGCAACTACGACACATAGCTTAAAAAATACAATACCTAAAATTATAATAATTAAAATGATACTTATAGACGATTCAAATAGTAAACCGATCACAAACAATAAAGTTACTACAACATAAATTTGTTGATCATAGCTAAGTTTTCTGGTTTAGCTGTGTGATATAGGAAAAATCTTAGCAAAATCATCATAGTTACGGACGGGGCGAGCAGGCTTGCCTTCATATTGTCGGATAAATATTGTGCCTTGAGAACACCAACAGTGAAGAAATCCTCTCTCTTTAGTTTTCTTTCGAGCTTCGCGAAAAAGCTCACGATTGGTTTTGGTCAATCGTTCGTTATAAAAAATCTTTTGTGATTCTCCAGGTATATCAAGGTCGGCACTCATTATATTTCGTCTTGTTTTCGCAGCTTTGATTATTTCATCACGTTTAGATCTACGTAAGAGTCGCACTACCACCGGCCTATAAAATCTTCTGCCGTTTACGGCAATTGCAGGCTTACCTCGGGGACCCACTCGCGTTACCCAGTCAATGTCATGGTCGTCGAGCTCTACTCCTACCTTTCGAATTGCTAATATAGCTGTATGATGAAGGTTTTCGTTGTTCGATTCAGGTATGCCGGATAGCTCGAGCTCATTACGCAGGTTGTTTTGACTTTGAGTATTCAACTCTTGTTCTAGGTCTTTTATGGTACTTTTAAGTATATCCGTTTGCTGATCACGATCTTCTAAATATTTTATGCGATTTCTTTGATTTTCACGATTATTATACATTTTAAATAAAACTATTTTAACCGGATTAATCGCGTATATTTAGTTTTTACATTTTTGGAAACCCGACGTTTCGAACACTTTGCAGTAGTCCGTGGTCACGTCTACCCGTGACCACGGACTACTGCAAAGTGTTCGAAACGTCGGGTTTCCAAAAATGTAAAAACTAAATATACGCGATTAATCCGGTTAAAATAGTTTTATTTAAAATATTTTATGCGACTTTCATTGTTTGTAATAGCAGATCCAAGCTCATCCAGGCGTTTCTCGCAGCTGCGGAGTGATGTAACCGCATCTTCAAGATGCGACTTTAAAGAGTATATTTCCTGAGTCAGAAGTCGCACTTCACATATTAATTCCTTTACCTCTGTGCTATTAGGAGACAATGCACGTACGACATCGGTTTTCTTTCGAAGGGTGATGTTGTCGTCTGCTGATCTAATAGGCGTTGAACTATTATCTCCTCCTCTCCTCTGCGAAGCACAACAGTCTGGACATTTCCATTTACTTCTTTTTTCACTAGAGAGACCGGCTACATTTATACATAATGAGCAAAAATATTTTTTACATGTCGCTGACGAACATTTAATTTTATTTAAGTCTTTTGTAGGTTTTAAACAGCCATAGCACTTCATGATGTTAGAAAAACAAAATATAACTTAATGTCTCTCAGAGTAAAGTGACGAGAAGTGCCCGCGCTGTTGTTTTATTCTTTGACCGCAAGCGTTGTTGCAGCTAATGATTCACAGATGCACCGATTTATGGAAATATAGCACTTGTGACGCACACGGAACCGCGTTAATCGTATGTACGAGAAAAATGCACTGTCACAAACTCGTCAGCTGATTTTTGTTTAACAATTTTTGATTTACACTTTAACTTTGTTTATCTCACTGTTCACTTTATAAATTGAATTAATTACAGATTATATAACGCTTTAACGTTGTTTTAGAAGTAATTTCTACGTAATATGCACTAGAAACAGCAACTTAAGTCAAGAGATACGACGGTTAAGTTTTAACAGGTTGACCGAGCGTCATAGATGATGATATTAATAAGTTGCGTTTGGAAATTATGATAGCTGTGTGTAAAAATAGAATGTCAGTTTTTATTATTATTTCTTTTCTTGATTTCAGTTATTATATTATTTTATTTATTTTTTTTAAGTGTAGTTGTTAATTGAAATAATTCCTTCTTTCAGAATGGCTGGCAGGTTAGGTTAAGTAATTTTATTCCGTATTATTATTATTATTTATTTTTTTATAATTTTTCTTATAGAACTATTTTATTTGTATTTATTTATATATATTTTGATTAAGTACGAATATTTGATTTAATTAATACAATTATATTTTTATTGTATTTATTTATATATTTCGCTATTAGTTGTCAAGATGTCTGACAATAGTGATTGTTATTTGTCTTTGTCATCGGTTGAACCATCAAGTAGCGATAGTTAACCACAGTACATCTTTTCCTACGCTCAACGCTTACATTGATTCTTGTTTCTCAGACTCTCTGAAAAATTTTAATATTCTTCATATTAACGCACAAAGTATTCCGGCTCATTATTCTGATATGCTTGTGTCATTTGAATCCCGAAATATCCATGCTATCTTAGTATCTGAAACTTGGCTTAAACCTTGTTTACCTAACGCCTTCTATTCCCTTCCAGGATTCCATTTAATACGCAATGACCCTATTGGTAAGGGTGGTGGTGGTGTCGCGATCTATCTACGTTCCCATATTCCTTTCACAATAATTAGTTCGTCATCTCAACCACCTTTAGCAGACACTGCGGAGCATTTGCTTATCGAGGTGATTCTATCCCATACCAAAATCCTGTTGGGGGTTTTCTACAGTCCATCTCCTTTAATTAATTTTTTTCCCAACTTTGAAAATATTTTAGAGAACCTGATTCCTAATTACGATCACTCTATTATTATGGGTGATTTTAATACTTGCCTACTAAAAGACGACCATCGTAGCGTAATCTATTAAATGTTACAAACTCTTGTAACATGCATATTCTACCTTTAACAGCTACTCACAATTTTCCTGGCTGTAATCCTTCTCTTCTGGATCTGATTATGGTCTCTTCTCCCGATTTCGTCTCAAAGCATGGCCAGTACGCTGCCGATATATTTTCTTATCACGACCTACTTTACATTTCGTATAAAATTCGTCCTCCTAAATTTAAATGGAGAATTCTTCTGCAACGTAACTTTGGTGGAATGGACGCTAGTCGTTTGCATGACGACGCACGTTTGATTGACTGGCCCCCTGTCGTTGATGCTAAGTCAATCGATTGCAAAGTGGATGTTTTTAATGACATGTTGATAAAATTATACGACGTTCATGCTCCTATTAAGCCTGTTAAACTAAAGCATCTACCAGCGCCTTGGTTAAATGATGATATAAAGCTATTGATCGACAAGAAGAATAAGGCAAAATATAAATTTAAAACACACCAAACTGACGCCAATCATATTAAATACAATAAAGCTCGTAATCGCTGTAATACATCTTGTAGGGATGCTAACCGCCGTCATATCTATAATTCAATCGAAAATGGTAATTCCTCCAGAACATGGAAATTTCTTGAATCTCTCGGAGTTGGTAGATGTTCATCTAATAATAATTCTTTTAATATTGACATTGAGCTTCTCAACAAGCATTTCTCATCTTCTGATGCTCTTGATAGCGTCAAGAAAGAAGAGCTAATAAGCGCTCTTTCGTCTTTACCAACTCACGAGTTTCCACCGTTTTCTTTTAGTCCTTTCAGGGAACGTGATGTTAAAAGGAACATATTGTCTGTCTCTTCGAACGCTGTCGGTACTGACTGCATTAGTCGCAAAATGATCATTCCGATCCTTGATATTGTAACTCCTATCCTGACTGACATCCTCAACTTTTCTATCACTGTTGGCAAATTTCCGGAAACATGGAAGAATGCACAAATTATTCCTTTCCCTAAAAAACCTAATCCTCAACATCTAGCTGATTTCCGCCCTATTTCTATTTTACCGTTCCTTTCAAAAGTCCTTGAAAAGCTTATACATAAACAACTTATTACCTTCGTTAACAATCACTCCATTCTAAGTCCTTTCCAATCAGGCTTCCGCTCTGGTCATAGTACTACAACTGCGCTAATAAAAGTCACAGATGACATTCGAAGAGCTATGGATAATAAACAACTGACAATTCTTGTACTCCTCGACTTTAGCAACGCTTTTAGCAACGTAGATTACGAAGTATTGTTGAGTTTGTTAAGTTCTATTAACACATCTCCGTCTGTGGTGGACTGGTTTCGAAGTTATCTTGATGGCCGTAGACAACGCATACGAATTGAGGAAAACGTCTCTTCGTGGTGTGTTGTCCAGGCTGGGGTACCTCAAGGCGGTGTTTTATCTCCTTTACCCTTCTCAATTTTTATAAATTCTATCACTAAGCACCTTTCGTGTCCCTATCACATGTATGCAGACGATGTTCAAATTTACACCCACTCAACCCCGGAAAATTTGGTAAATTCCATCCAAACCATTAATGATAATCTCCATGCTATATCAAACTGGAGTAATTGTTTTGGTCTGAAGGTTAACCCTGTAAAATCTCAGGTTATAATAATTGGGAGCCCAGGTATGGTTTCGAGGGTTGATTACACACATTTACCGCCTATAATATACAATAATACGTTTTTACCATATTGCACGACAGTTAAAAATCTTGGGGTACATCTAGACCAGAACATGTCATGGTCCGTACATGTTAATAATATAAGTAGGAAAATATTTCATGCTATAGGTTGTCTCCGACGTCTACGATCTATGTTACCTTTTTTTTTTTTTTTTTTCCGTGAGGAAATCCCTTTACGGATACCAGCCCGAGTGGAGACTCGAGCGGGTGATGTGGGGCTCGCGGACTGGCAGATGGTAGGCCGTCCGAATACCCACCAAAACCTCACGGTGCTCCTCCTCGACCGCCACTGGCCGCGAAACGCGGGGACATTAGTCGTCCGCGAAACGCGGCGGCGGGAGCCTGCAAGGCACGTCGCGGAGTCAAGGGTGTGTGGGTACCCTCGACGGCCTGCTCGGAGTAGCACGCGGGAGCAACCTGCGCGCGACTACCCGGGCCAGGTTAGTAAGCGGCCAGCTTCCCCAAGCTGACCGCCCTCTGGCTCGTTAGGGCGGAAGGCGGCGATCGTGTGCCGCCCTCCGGCGACCCGGTCTTTTGCGACGGATGGGGAGTTCGGCCGAAGCCTTCCTCGCTCGCTCCGCCGCCTCCTTCTCGAGCATCACTGCCTCGCAGAAGGAGGAGACCGCATCCCACGACGTCTCACTGCCGGTCATGGCTTTGACCACGGCCGGCAGGGAAAGATCGTCCCCTATGACGTCGCGCAAAGCGCGACGCTGAGACGCCCAGGCTGAGCACACCTCCAACGTGTGCTGGGCCGTCTCATCGAGGCAGTCGTCACAGTGGTGGCAGCGAGCGTCGGGCTCCCTCCCAGCGATCCGACACAGGTAACCCCCGAAGCAGCCATGCCCCGTGAGCACCTGTGTGGTGCGGAAGGTTAGGACGCCGTGACGCCGTGCTAACCACTGGCGGAACACTGGACGAACAGCCTCGATCGTCAACCGGCCGGCAGATGGTGTCGCCAGCCGGGATTCCCACACTTCCACAGCGGCTCCTCCTCGGCGCGTGCTTGGCTAGCCGGGACTCCAGACGCTTGGTCCCGACGCCGGCAATATACCGACGCCAGAAAAAGCGCGTCCAGGTCCCACGGCATGACTCCAGCCAGCACGCATGCCACCTCACCGGAGATGGTCCGATACCCCCGTATCGCCCGGATGGCCATCACCCTCTGCGCACGTCGCAACAGGGTGACGTTGTGTCGATCCAGGGCGTCCGCCCATACGGGAGCACCGTAGAGGGCCATCGACCTGACCACTCCGGTGTACAGGCGGCGGCTCGAGGCGCTCGGCCCACCCACGTTGGGCAAAAGGCGCGCCAAGGCCCCCGCTGTCTTCAGCAGTTTCGGGGCCAAAGATGTGAAGTGGCCCCGAAAACTCCACATGCCGTCCAGAACAAGTCCGAGGTACTTCATGCTCCTGGTGACGTCGATATTGACGCCACCGACGATGATATGGGCATCTGGTGGTGGGCCCTTTCGAGGAGCATGAAAGTATAATGCCTCGGACTTGTTTAGGGCGACTTCCAGCCCTAGCCGCCTAATGCGACCGACGACCTCAGCCACCCCCGCCGTAGCTAGGACCGCCGCCTCCCGGTAGGTCCTCTGCTGCGCCAAGACCAGCGTATCGTCGGCGTAGCAGAGGACCTTGATTCCAGCCAGAGTGCCACCCCGCAGCACCCAGTCGTACCCAATGTTCCAGAGGATCGGACCCAGCACCGATCCTTGTGGAACACCGGCCGACACCCCAAACTCCTGCCATCCTCCTCCTGGAGCCGGAAAGATCACAGACCTCCCGGACAGGTAAGCCCCGATGACGCGGCGCAGGTATGGAGGCACTCGGTGATATATGAGTGCCTCCTTAATGCAGGGCCAGGGTAGGGAGTTGAAGGCGTTGGCGATGTCCAAGGACACCGCCAATACTCCTTCGCCCCGGGCCACCGCATCCTGCGCATGAGACTTCACCTCCAGTATGGCATCCACCGTCGAGCGTCCCCTGTGGAAGCCATACTGTTGGTCCGAGAGGTCCGGACCTGTCCCCTCCAGATGGAGTTGCAGCCGCCTGGCTACAACACGCTCGAAGAGCTTGGCGATCTCGCTCAAGAGCACGATGGGCCTGTAGGCGGAGGGTGAATCCGCCGGGCGACCCTCCTTTATGATGAGGACTAACCTGCCTGTCTTCCACCGCTGTGGAATTATGGCTTGAGCCAGACAGGCAGTGAATAGTCCTCGCACTCTGGGCCCCAGGGTGTTCAGGGCCAGAGTAAGCGCCCGGCCAGGGATGCCATGCTGGCCCGGGGCGGTGCTCTTGTGCCGAGATCGGCGTACAGCCTCCTCGAGCTCCTCCTCCTCCACCGGTGGTGCGACATTGTCTTGCTCCTCTTCACGCGCTGCAGGGCGGGCCATATTGGGTGGTGTAAAATTGGCCCGCTGCGGAAATAACGACGACAGAACCCCTCGGAGAACATCCGGGTGGAGTGTCTGCGTCAACGGTGGTGACCAAGCCCGTAACCTACCGAGCACCATTCGGTAAGGTGTGCCATACGGGTCTTGGTCTATCCCCGCAATCATCTGGTCGTGCGACTCGCCTCTCGCACGACCGATTTCCTCCCGCAGTCGCGTTCTCGCCTCGACATAGACGTGGTACAGTCGATCTTCCTCCTCCTGCACCTTCTGTACCCGTCTGCGATAGTGGCTGTACTGGCGTCTCGCGTCAACGCAGATGAGACGCAGTTGCGCGATCTCCCACGACCACCAGTACACTTGCCGCCGCTGAGGGCGGCGCCTGGAACGGGGCATTGACGCGTCACAAATACGCGTCAATGCCCTCTGCGCCCAGGATGCGGCGTCTTCGGCAGACGCCAAGCTCTGGGGCAGCCAGGATTCCACTATCGCGGCCTCCTCCAACAATTCCCTGTCGAGACGACCCAATTGTCACCGCGGTCCGTACTCTCGCGAGGACGAACTGGGGGTTGGTTGCACCGCTGAATGAGTAGAGATCTCGTACAAGATGTAAAGGTGATCCGAGAGAGTCTCTACATCATCCAGCACTCGCCAACCCTGAACACGACGCGCTAGGGCCGGACTCGCGAACGTTATGTCCACGACGGATCCGCCCAGCCTTCGCACACACGTGTTCTTCGTCCCCTGGTTGAGGACAGACAAACCGGTGTCAATTACCCACTCCGACAATGTCTCAC
This sequence comes from Heliconius charithonia, assembly GCA_030704555.1. Classification (NCBI taxonomy): domain Eukaryota; kingdom Metazoa; phylum Arthropoda; class Insecta; order Lepidoptera; family Nymphalidae; genus Heliconius; species Heliconius charithonia. Next base: position 3,381,740 of record CM060828.1, read on the forward strand.
CACGTGCATCCGTCGTTGCGGAGCCCCACACGCTGGACTTCGCGTTGAGATCGCCCGCGACTAGCACCTCCGCCGGACGAACTCGTTCTAACATTTCCCCCAATCGAATGAGAAACTCCTCGAACTCCGCGAGAATTCGATTGGGGGAAAAGTAGACCCCGACGACAACGACGTCGCCGACAAGTGCCGCGACGCATCCCGCACCTTTCTCTACTCGTGAGAAAGGCGGAGAGCCCGTAGCGACCTGGGTGATCAATGCTACCACTCCGGTGTTGTCGGCGACCCAGTTGTCTCTGTCGAGAACGCTGTAAGGCTCCGCAACAACCGCCACCTGAACAGACCACTGCGCCAGACTTTGGGCCAGTAAGTCCTGAGCCCTGGCGCAGTGATTTATGTTTGCCTGCAACACACGGAGAGCCATTATTTGACTTCCATGTGTTGCACCTCCTCACGCCCGGCTGGGGCGTTTGGCTTGTCCGCTGGCCTGCCTCCCCTCCTGCCACCCCTTCTCTTTTTGGCATTGACGCATGCAGTGCTTCCCACCGAATGATCTGAAGGCTTCCCTGCCGCCTCGCAGACCGGGCAGTGCGGTGCGGTCGAGCACTGGTGCTGTTTGTGGCCGTCTTGGCCGCACCTGAAGCACTGCAGACTCCTATCGAGTGCACTGCTGCATTTTGCTGCCACGTGTCCAATGTCGTGACAGCGGAAACATTGTAGGGCTCTTTCTTGCAGCAGATGCACTCGCGCCGAAACAAAACCGACCAAAAGCCGTGAACCACTGACTTTCTTCGCTGCCATAATAGGGCAGCGGACCCACGCTGTGCCCAGTCCACTGCGGTCCTGCCAAATCTCTCCCACCTTAATCAACGAGGCATCGCAGCCACCTACTCGGCTCACGGCTAGTGCCACCTCCTCCGAAGTGGCAGAGTCGTCCAGTCCACTAACACGCAACTCTGCACACTTCATTGGTCTGGCGACCAACACATCGTCGGCATTAAGCACCTCTCGTAGGCGCTGGGCCAGAGTATCCGCCTTCTCACCACTGTTAGTGCCGGGTAACTCTAGAACCCTGGCACCAGTAGAGGCAACCCTGAGACGTAGCTCCTCAATGCCCAGATCTTCTAATTTGATCGCCTGCTTGACCTGTGTTAGCACGTCTTTATAGATCATTTCCTTTGTGACAGCGGCCGGCTTAAGAGTAAGCGTCACCGCCGCAGATCGCGGGGGGCGCAACGTGGGCTGCTTAGGAGTTGACCTAGTCTTCTTCTTATGAGCAGGCTTCTGCGTGGCTGCTACTGTCGCCTTTTTCGTGCCCTTTCGCACCACGACACTCCAGCCTTCGTTTGTGTCTGCCGGAGCGGGAGGCAGTGGACGAGACTCCGCTGGTGGGGCTTTCTGCCCACTCTTTTTGCCTTTGCCCTTCTTGGTGCCCAGCTTCTGTGTCGGGCCAGGGTTGGCAGGCGCTGCCAGGGTCGTCACGGGAGGCCTCTCTGAATCTACCCTTAAGACGGTCGCCTGGCGCCTTCTATCCGCCGCCAAAAGAGGACGAACTGTCTTTGCTGGAAGGAGCCTGTCCTCCAGCGCTGCCAGTCGCGTGTTCAGTAATCTGCCCACCTGCACCATCACTGACCGCACCATTTCGTCCTCCTTTCCCTTTTGCTCAGGAGTCTGTCGCACGGCCCGGGAACGCTCGAGCTCGGCCTTCATCGACGACATCTCCTTGCGCAACTCCGACAGCTCCTGTGACAAGCGATTATTCACCTCCCGCAACTGCGTGACCTCCTCGCTAGCCGATTTATTTACTAGAATCATCACGGCTGCGTTGATGGCGCCAGCGGCTTCCTTAAGGGCTTTCGTAAAAGTACCCTTAAGGTTGCCGGATCTGCAGGCCACTTTGTTGATAATGGCCAAGCTGTCCGCGACCTGGAGCTGCAGATCCTGCCCCAGGGGGCCATCCACCTTAGGTCCCTCCAAATCTGAGAGCCTGGAGTTTGCTCTCAGTTGGACCGTCTCAGCCAAGCTTATCACCTCCTCCTCCGCTTGGAGCCGAAGTTCTCTTCTCCTCGCCGTGGTAAGCTTCTTTGGCTTCTCTTGCTCTTCGTTATCGGAAGAGCCGGAGTTATTGTTATTGTACTCCTCGTTCTCTTCCGATATTTGGAGCTCTCTTTCACCGTTGCACTTTGAGACTCCATCGAGACACAGCTGTCCGTCTCGGATTCAGATGCCGCTCGAAGACAACTTTGTGAAGGCGTAGAGCACGACCTGGGCCTCCCGCTGATTGCGGAGGCGATTTTCGCCAAGTCCAGCCGCTCTACTCTCGCGTCTTTGACGCTTCCGCCCACTACGGGCACCACAAACCCCTCATCATCTTTTTTAAAATTTTTATTTAATTCCATATTGTTCCCACGAGTATGGGGGAAAAACGGTCCATCCAAGCAGTGCCCCCTGTACTTGGATAAGCCTAATACGCCACGGGTGTCGGCCGGTACCCTGGCGGGACCAGCAGTAGCGACTGATCATCCCATCAGCCACGCACCCCTCACGCTGCTTCGCCGCTTGGGTTGGGGTAATTTTTTATAGAGGTTTTCATCCTCGCAGCCCGGCCGGTAAAGGCAAGACCCTCAGTTCCACTCGTGATTACGAGACATGACCGCAACCACGAGTGGAGTTCCGATATAGTCGGCGCTGGCACATATGTATGCACCTGCGTGGAGGTATTGTGAGTACACACCACGCACGCCCTCCCAGTTCCTCGCACTGTGTCCTCTGCTAATCAGAGGAACACGCGGAAGAACGCCGTCGCGTCGGATTATTCGCCGACGAGCAATCATTACCCAAGGACGGATCCTGTGGGTAATAATTACACGTCGCCCAGGATGCACCGGTACACTATGCTGCTCGTCCTCCCCGAATGACAAGCATTCGAAAAGGGCCAACAGCAAGCGCACACACGTGGAGGTTATCCGACTTCGCACCCCACGATCTATGTTACCTATTCCAACCAAAATTATATTAGCAAATACTCTATTACTCCCAATTCTCGATTATGCCGATGCAAGCTATCCCAACATAACCGAGAACTATCTAAATAAACTTAAGCGACTTCAAAATCTTGCTATTCGGTTCATATTTAATTTGCGTAAGTATGACCATGTATCTGAATTTCGTTCTAAGCTCAAGTGGCTTCCTATACGCAGTCGCCGGAATCTACATACACTTTCTCTTCTGTACTGTGTGTTACACGATAAAAGATCTCCTCCTTATTTAAAGATGTTCGAATTTTTAGGAGAATACTCAAATAGACTGAGATCCGCCGAGAACCTTGCTCTTAGAATTCCGAGACATTCCTCTAGATTCTATGAGCACTCCTTTGCTGTGAGAGCAACTAAGTTGTGGAATGATCTACCTCTAAATATTAGGCGTTCAATATCTTTAAACATTTTTAAAAAATTAGTTAAAAATCATTATTTGAAGGATGAGTCACCCTGAAAAGACATCAATATGCACAACTCACTATTATAAATAGTATTATTATATATATAAGTGTATTATAATAGTATATATTTTTCAAATATATATGTATTATGTTTATGTATTAGGATTTTATATGATATGTAAGTTTATTTACACCACCCACTCTATTTTATCACAAATCTCCTAACCCAAAGGTTGTCTGGTAGAAATCGCTGATTAGCGATAAGGCCGCCGTTTGTGTATCAATTGTTTAATCTTTGTTGTTGTTTTTTTTTTTTTTTTATACCTTTTATGTCTTTAATTGTGCACAATAAAGTGTAAATAAGTAAATAAATAAGACGTCTTTGTGGCACTTTTGGGAAGTTATAGTATATTTTCTGTTATACGGCAGCGAAACGTGGGTATTACAGAAGAATGAAAGAAATATAAATGCTGTGGAAATGCGATCTCCTTGTAGCATATGCGGAGTTAGCTTAGCTGCTCCACCTTCGAAGACACAGTAATTAATGTTCAAATGCTGAAGGAAGGTCACGTAAAAAGCATGAGGACTCTCCAGAGGGCATGTATGAAGAGGTATGCAGAGACCGTAGCATTTTGCGCTCCATCCTCTCTGACTTCTCCACTAGGCATATAGTGAAGCCAGTTTAGTTTAATAATTAATTCCTTCGAGTGGAGATTGAATCCACAAGTAACAGTTACACCCTTGTGCTCCTGCGCCAGTGCGGCCTTATTTTTATAACTTAAACCACTAAGACAAACCTTTTTAACATTGACTGGTATGTTAATATGAGCAGAAGGCACTTTCTTAACTTGCTTATCTTTTTCCTCGGGCTTTTTTTTCTTTTTTTTCTTCACTCGATTCCTTTGTACATTCTCCTCTTCACTGTCAGATGAAATACTTTTTAAGGCACTATCATTTAATAGATCTTTTCTTGAATTGGTAATGACTCCATTGCTACTTTGTTCCGATAGTGTTTTTATCCAACCTGGCGGAGCTCAGACAATCCGCCAGGTTGGATAAAATCAAAATCAAAATCTATGAAGCAGGGGCCTTCGTCTTCGCTCGATAATATTTGTGTTGGTAGTTCTCTTGGTGTTCTCTCTCTAGAAAACAATATTATAAAATTAGATAATGGGATTAAAATATATTTTTTATATAATAAAATATATTTTTTTGTTCAATTGTTCCACTGTGGAACGAAATGTGGAACGAAAATGTGGCACGAAACTATTTTTTACATTTATAAGCAAATTGCGTTGTTAAATTTCTTTATTTGTTAAACACTAGAGCCTTTCTGATAAGTCATAAAGATAATATAAACTAGCAATCCCAGCGCATCTTCGCCCTCTTAAGCTTATTCATATAATAAAGCCGAATTGAATTACACAAAATCTTTACATACATTGGAGCCTATGTGTTATTCTGATGTATAAGCTATATAATTGTAAAATTTTATCTAAATTCATTCAGTAATTTTTGCGTTTTATCACAAATTTTAACATGTAGTATTAGTATCCATACATACCTTTTCTGTGCCTTTTTAGGACGTTTAGTTGCAGTTTTACTTTTTGATACTAATAACGCTTTTTGGAATTGCTCCATTGATTCTAGAAAGAATATATAATTATTTTATGAAATATTATTATAGTACTGTCAAAGGAAGATACTTCACATATATATCCTTTAAAATTTATCTGTTAACATAATTCTGACAGTTCATGATGGTTTTAAAATAAACATAAAAAGTTTGAGAAAATAATATATATAAATATAATGTAGTAGTGGCGCAGGTTCGATTTCCACGCGAGGAAATGAAATATTTAATATTTTCATAATTGAGTTCCGCTATTCAACACGCAATGCTCCCAGAATTCAGCGGTAAGTGGAGAGCGGAGTGTCTTAACCCTTAATTTGGTAATGTATGTTGGGGACATACATCAACTTTAAAAAAATATTTTGTATGAGAAAATACATAAATAACGTAAAATTATATTTTTATCACCTCGCAACTTAAACAACTTTTAGTAGAAAATATAAAACAGGCATCTGGTATCACTAGTTTTGACATTAGTTGACGAAAATGGCGTACCGGCGGCCTTCAGCTGTTCTCTCCAAGGTATTTATATAATTTTATTGATTATTACCCAGTTTAGGCAAAGTTTCACGACTGAATCCTATGGTTGATATCATGATTATATAATTTGTCTAATAAGTTTGCAGTTCTAACTTCTTACATTGGTGTTATTTTGGATATTAACATGATGTATGCTGTGACATACATTGCCAAGTTTGTAAAAAAATACCTCTATTTAATTTGTATGTCAGGGCATACATTGCCAATTTTAGGGTTTTGCTTTGCTTAGTTTGTATATTAGCATGTTTTTGCTTTGTCTGCAGCAAAAGCTTGAAACGAGTTTCAAGCTTGGGGGTGGAATTTTAGCGCTTGTCCCTGCTCAAAATGCACCCTCTGATGATAGTGAACATTCTGATATTGAAGACGAAATACGTGTGCACACACCGCTTTCCATATCCAGCTCCTCTGCACCCTCAATTGATAGCTCTTTAGAAAGACTTAATCTTCTAGATGATAAAGACCCTACCAGCGAAAATGTTCGCCTTACTCCAATTTTCCAAAATGTTTATTCAAGCCCATCCTCCAAAACCGAATTGTAGTCAAGTACCAGTACTGAGTGATATTCCCTCATTTCCCGCAACGCCTGCAACCCCTGCTACTCCTGCAACTGCTACACTAATTGCACCTACTGCACCCCCTGGTTTGGTAACACCTAGCATGTCGACGAATGCCTCCTCCACATCACGTATTTCCAGAAAAACAAGATCACAACGTGCCACTGTTCATGTTGCTAAACGACCTAGACGAATGCAAAAGTTTACTCTTAGTTATAATTGGAAAAAAGCTGTGTTTCGACATGTGGCTTCTATAGAAGAGGAATCGGAATCTGTCGGGAGCGTCACAGTCCTAACTCCCTAACTCCCCTGGAATATTTCTACAACTTTTTTTTCCCCAGATATTTTGACAGATATTGTCGAACAAACAAATATGTATGCAATATCTCAAACTGGACGTACTCTGGGTTTGACTGAAGACGAATTACGGGATTTTTTAGCGATTCATATCATTATGGGTGTTGTAAGCATGCCGTTATTGGAGTTTGCGATATAGATACAAACTTGTGGCTGATTTGATGCCACTAAAACGTTATCAACAAATACGTCGTTTTTTACATTTTGTTGACAACAACGTACAAGATTCTGACAGATACTATAAAGTTAGGCCGTTAGTGCAAAAAAATAAGAGACAATTGTTTAGCTCAAGAAAATGAAAGGAGATTCAGCATCGATGAGATGATGATCCCATACAAATGGACAAAAGCGGGGAAGCGGCGTCAATATATGAAGGACAAACCTAATAAGTGGGGTTTTAAAAAAACGGAGTGGAAGTCGTGATTGCTTTGTGCAAAAGTATTAAATCCAAACCAGCCTTTATTTTTTGTGATAACTTTTTTAGTTGCCCAGAATTGTTCTACATACTGAGAGAAGGCTATGGGATCTTTGGACTAGGAACCATCAGGAATAATAGGTTAAGAGGTGCGGAAGCAATTTTGCCCTCAGAGAAACAAATGAAAAAGAAACATCGGGGTAGTCATGCTCAAGTCTCCTGCGACAAAAACCGCTTGGTCGCAGTACGGTGGTACATGACAACAAAGCAGTGTCCTTGATAAGTTCCTATGTCGGCGTTGAACCAGTAGCTACAATAAAAAGATACTGCAAGGACTCCAAAACGAAGGTTGACGTTCAATGTCCGCAAATTGTAAAAGAGTACGTACATATGCTTGTTGCATATGGGAGGGGTTGACTTGGCCGATATGCTTATCTCCTTATATAGAACACCTTTCAAGACAAGGATATGGTATATCGGCATATTTGCCCAACTTCTTGACATCTGTATCAATAACGCATGGCTCCTTCACAGAAGAGATTCCAAGACAAAGTCAATTGCTTTGAAGGACTTTAGATTCGAATTGTGCGAAGGTCTAAAAAAATACCAGCGTTCTGAGGGTAGTAACAAAGGCACCAAGAAAAGAGAACCACAAGCCAGTCCAATTGAAACGTCACGATTTGACAACGTTGGTCATTTTATGACAATGACCACACAAGGAAGATGCCGATTGTGTTCAAAACTTACAGTCGTACAATGTATGAAGTGCGCCAAGTCCGCCTTTGTTTCGTAACTGGCAAAAATTCCCGTAATTGTCAACTAGATTACCATGTGCCTACGTAATTTCTATGTATTTTTTTATAAAAATAAATAATAAATATAATAGTTGTTTTTTTTACATACGTAGTCAGTACCACCTATATAGTAATTGGCAATGTATGTCCCTGCATACAACACATTTAACGATTTGTATATTATTTGTATACATACATGAGTTTTCAGGAAAACTAAGCTTTTCAGATTTTTCTATAGTCGTTTTATGTGTATAAATAACATTTCTGATGACAAAATTCAGGTTTTATAGCATTTTATACTTTGCCAAATTAAGGGTTAACTACTAACTAAGTCTACTACTCACTAAGTCTTAACACTAAATTTATTATTTTCAAAAGCTTTTTAAAATCGTAAAATATCGAATACTATCCATACTGACCATATACTTCAACACTAGCAACAGTCTCGTGTACCCTTTGCACTTCCTTATAAGTAGGTTTCCTTGTAGGAAAAGGTAATTGTCTCACTCTCTCGTCATCTCTCTTTAGAGGGGAGTTTTTACCGAATATGGCAGCTTGGTTATTTGCACCAACCGCTCTATATAGAACTAGATAACAACCTTTGAGGTCCTCTGTCCAATTCGACATTACATCTTGGACATGCTGTAATGTTATAAATAGTTCATAAAATAAAAGTATTTTTCAAAGGAAATAAAAATGTCATAGAGATTTCATTATTTTATACATTTATTGAAAGTTGAATAAAGAGAAACACATTATAATATGTCAATTTAGAGTGTTGAGTAGTCCTTACCGAAAAGACCAAATATTAATTGATAAACGAAAAAAAATATATAATAAAGATTCATATTGATAACATAGTAAATATAAGTCTATATTGAACTTAAGTTTTTAGTTACGAAATATTAACATTGAACTTAGCGGGACTCGAAAGTGCGCTTTTTAGATAGCATCAAAGAGACGTCGATTTCAGTCACGTTTATATTTTTTTTATTTGTATTCTAAAATATTTTACTTTTTTAATGTGAAGTAACAATTTGAAACATTTTTTTTTGTTTGTTTAGTCCATCATATAACATGCGGAGTTTCTAATAGAACGGAGAAATTGTTATCATAAAGTACTCTTAATATTACATAGAAAAATGCATATTAAAATAATAAGCAAATAAACCTCCGAAAACTGCGCATGATTATATCTCCTTAAGCTAGCTCCAGCTGACCTCGGGGCATTACCATGCTGATCCCTACTAGCTTGGGCCTGTCCCTGATCTCGTCTTGTAACATATGAATGTAAAGTCTTATGCAATACTGCAACTCCACCAGAAAATATTGCACCCGCAAAATGGCCCCCGGATACCATTAAAATAGCCCATCTTTGATAACCAGCAATAGTAAAACGCTGGCATCTTTCTATCCAGGCATTACCATCACCATCAGTTGATAGTTCTTCCTGTAAAAGATTAAAGATAAAAATATTGTACCTACATGAGACCTCCGTTTATTCTACTCTTTGCCCATATTTGTATACATTGAGTGTTGAATGGCAGAGCTTAACACTGCGTTTTGTCTTAATACCAGAGCGAGGAAATTTAAAATAATTTCCTCGAATGGGGCTCAAACTCACAACCTTTGTGTTTATAGTTTGTTACGCTTTGCACATAAACATTATCTACAGTTAAATATAGAGTATCCTTAATATTTTTTTCAATGATTGGGGAAAATATAATATTAAAATTAGTTTATAGATAGAAATCATTTTAGTATAGTCCGACACTATCGTTATTGCGTATGGGAAGCACGCGCGGTAGAATTGCGCAGAACGAATATTTTGATATCTGCACATAGACACCCTCTCACGCTGCACCGATTCCCCGCTAGGGCTCGCGGGGAATCGGTGCGGCGTGAGAGCGGGCGGTCACGTCACTACGGTACAGTCGAGTGCAACGCGGTCAGTTCATTACTATGAAATAGAATATATTATCATATGATAGTGTCATATGTACAAAATGGCGCAGTAAAGCGTATTTATCTAGTAATATAATAATTAGTGTGTTAGATTTAACAATGCAAAATCAAGTTATGGATCAGCAAATTTAAAAATTAAATAAAGTACTGAATTGTGATTGTTATAATGGGGCCACATCCAAGTCGTCATCAATCCAAATCCAATAAAAAATTAAAATTGAAAAAGTAACTTATATGTTTTTACATAAAATAATAAAAATTAAAAAATAAACGCAAAAAAATGTACAAAATAAAGCTTAAATAAATAAAATATTAAATATAAAAGCAAAAATTGAACGGGATGGCGTTTAGCTACAGTGTTAATTTATAAAAATAATTAGATGTCTTCGTCAATTCAAATAAAAAAATATTTATTACTTTTTTATTCAAAACATTTCTTTTAATAAAAAAGCAAGCAATCAAAACGGTAAAAGGCATTTTTGTTTACAATTAATTATATTTTTTTTCGAACCATATATACATATATAGTGTGAGCTTGATTGTACTTATAAAGATGTGTGGGTACGAATTTTCTGTAAGGACGTAGCGGTCACACTGACGCACAGTAACACGACATGGCAAAGGGATACCAGATTTTCAGTTTTTGTACCTCAAATTTGATTTTCATAATTTACCCAATATTTTATTTAATATAATCTTTAAGAAGTTTAAATATTTACAGATATTTCTTTATCCATATTGTATAGTACTGTGTATTACGCATACTGAATATTTATATTGTACATAGGTGTATATAGTAAATAAATAAATATCATGTTTCATTAGTTATATAAGCAGAACTTTAGTTTAGTTTAGTTTGAAATGACTCCTGTTCTTACTAAAAAAAAAATACTTTTCGGGCTAGTCTCGATTTTATTCTCGACAACGATGTATGGAACTGCTAATTTTTTTTTCAATAAGATTATTGAAAAAAAAATTATTTAGATATCCTTATAAAATTTTCGTTTTGTATAAATTACTAGAACATAAAGATGATCAGATATTTTAATTATCATTAAATTATAATTTGCTAAGCGTTGGGTAAAACAACATAACAGGGTAACACTGATCGAACGTTTTCTGCGCATAGATTTTTTGCGCAATTTTACGCGAGTACCTCCGATTATCAATAAGAGTTTAGACGGACTATATTAAATATTATCTCCATATATAATAAAAGGATAGAAAAGTCAATTCTGTACATGAAAGATATAAAAAAAATAAAAATTAGGTCGGTTAATATGTCGATTATAGAACCTAAAAAACCACTCAGCAGAATTCTTGTCTGTCTGTCTGTCTGTCTGTCTGTCGGTTTGTTTGTGCGTCAATCACGCAAAAACTACCTGACAGAAATTGATGAATTTTTGCATGGTGTTAGCCTAGGGCCTCAAGGTACATTTTTTTTCGGTTTCATTCCGAATTTCATGATAGTTTTCTTTAAAAAAAAACAAAAACTGAAAAATATAAATCACCTAAAATACCGATAACTACTGTATGAAATTAAATTAATTTTGGCATGGTAATAGTTCAAAGCCTAATGTCACTTATAGGATAGTTTTTATCATGGAGTATAAAGAATTTTTTGTAGAAAAAATTACATAATTATATTTTTTAATAAAAAAAATCGACTTCTTCAATTTCAACTGGATTTCACACTCTGAACTTAACTAAACTTTCACCAAACTACCCCTTATATGTACCCTTTCTAATAAAAAAAGAATCATTAAAATCGGTTGAATTGATATTGACTTATACGTTCATTTGTCGCGCATATACTTAATGTAAATTTGAGATTTATATGATTTTCTCATAGATACCATTGTTGGATATAAACTAAATTAAAATAAGACTACACGGGAGGCATTAGCTTTCAAATAAAAAAAGAATCATTAAAATCGGTTCATACAATCAAAAGTTCTAAGGTAACAAGGCTAAAAAATACAGCCCAATTGATGACCCCTTTTAAGAAGTCGGTAAATAGTAATCTGACATAATTAAATTACGACTATTTCATTTAACCACATTTTAAAAGAAGAAAGTAAATTGAGGCCGTTCGTTGCACAGGGGCACAAAGTGTAACTGTTGTGGGTTCGATGACCACGCAAGGAAACGAAATATTTATTTAAATTTATATTTCCATTTCATCGCTCTGGTGTCGAGGTAAAGTGCGACGTTGAGTTTCACTACTCAGCACGCAATGCCTACAGAATTCCGAGAAAAGTAGGGAACAGAGTGTTGTTGTTAACACTAGAGGTCCTATGCCTACCCTGCTGTGTGCGGGATACAGCGTGAAGCTAAAAAAAGAAGTATAATCAATATTTGTTCAGTCTACCATAACTATTATTTTAAACGTCAACGTTAATGATATTAACAAAAATAATAAAGTAAGTATATTTTTTGGGATTAGCTCATATGGCGATATGTAGAATAAAAAGTATTTGGAAAGTAAATTCTGTTTGTGAGTTCATTGTTTATAAAAATTTATATTGTGTTTAGATGGATCACGTGGTGATGTCAATACGTTTTAATGTCATCTTATGTTATCTGTTAAAATAGCGTGAAGCTGATTAAACTTAGTGTTATATTCAAAAGAAATTAATTGTATGTAATACATAATATGTAATTTATTAATACGTTTCAAGTATGAAAAAAAGAAAAAATGCAATATAATTGCATTTGTGTTTCCTTCCTATATTTTGTATTTCTATTATTTAAATCGATATATCAGGAACGTAAATGTGGGAACAGAGTTGCATGCCATTTTAGTACAGAGTAACCTCTAAAAAATGTATTTACTAAACTGAATAAAAAGAATGTGTGATTCCTCTATACAATATATTATTCTATATTATACATAAAACAGGTTAAAACAGTGCATATAAAGGTCCTCCTGTAGTATAACTATTTTCAATTACTATCAACACTACATTGTCGATACTAATGTGGTATTACAATATGAATGAAATTTTTCCGCCATTATGATGACATAGACAATTTTTTTAATTTGGAAAAATAATATATTAACTATAAGAACGTTGGTGGTTTTTTAAAAGGAATTCTTATAGAATAAAAAATTGCCTAAACTATGCTTCTTCGCAAGTGGTTGTAATAACTATTGGTATCAATTTTCCAAAAAATCACTATAAATATTAAATATGCTCAATTATACAGAGTTTTTTTGTTAGGACCACTTTAAATGAAACCACAGTTTAACTACTCTATAAAAGCCTATTACATATTAAATTAAAAACCCGAAAATAAAAAAGTTATTTTTTCAAACAAAATCTCCATATATAATAAAAGGATAGAAAAGTCAATTCTGTACATGAAAGATATAAAAAAAATAAAAATTAGGTCGGTTAATATGTCGATAAAAAATTAATATGTTTAAAGTTAATATGTCGACTAAAACTTGACGCTATGACGGTACAGTTGAGAGAACTGAGATTTCTGGTTGTAGCACTAGTTATATTTTAATTAGGTTAAATTCCCACTAAGTGGAAGAATATATTTATTTTTCTGCCCGTAAAAACAAACGAAGCGAAGCCTTGTCTTCCGCTATACTATCTAAAGAAATTGGAAAGTGCAAAATTGAGTAAGTGCACCACTATCTTATTTGAAATTCTTTCTTCTCTCCATTATAAATTTTCATAGGATTGAAATGTAATAGTGACGTCTTTGAACAATAGTATATGTTCATAACTGTTAAAGTTAATTATCGAACAAATGGTTTACAACTCTGATGATACAAAGACATTCTGCTTCAGCTGATAATTTAATTAAAATGTCTACCGGATGATCAATTAGCCTGCAGTTTACGTTTTAATTGTTATTATGTATGATGTTACGTAACGTTTCTTTACGTTTATTTATTTATATACATATTACATTTAATGAATTAAATATATTTTATAAAAGGTTCACATATGTGATAACATGTTCACACATGTGGTCCACATATGTGACCACATATTCACACATGTGGTCCACACACGTGACCACATATTAACACATGTGGTCCACATATGTGACCACATGATCACACATGTAATCTTCATATGTGACTACATATCACACATGTGGTCTACATATGTGACTACATATTACACATGTGATATGCCCATGTGAATACTTATTCACACATGTGGTACACATATATGACCACACGATGCCACATGTGGTCCACATATGTGAGCACATAAACACACATGTGGTCCACACACGTGACCACATATTCACACATGTGGTCCACACACGTGACCACATATTCACACATGTGGTCCACATATGTGACCACATGATCACACATGTTATCTTCATATGTGACTACATATCACACATGTGGTCTACATATGTGACAACATATCACACATGCGATCTGCACATGTGAATACTTACTCACACATGTGGTTCACATATATGACCACACGATGCCACATGTGGTCCACATATGTGACCACATGTTCACATATGTGGTCCACATATGTGAGCACATATTCTCACATGTGGTCCACATGAAAGACCACATATTCACACATGTGGTCCACATACGTGAGCACATATTGACACATGTGGTCCACATATGTGACCACATATTCACACATGTGGTCCACATATGTGACCACATGATCACACATGTAATCTTCATATGTGACTACATATCACACATGTGGTCTACATATGTGACAACATATCACACATGCGATCTGCACATGTGAATACTTGCTCACACATGTGGTTCACATATACGACCACACGATGCCACATGTGGTCCACATATGTGACCACATGTTCACATATGTGGTCCACATATGTGAGCACATGATCACACATGTAATCTTCATATGTGACTACATATCACACATGTGGTCTACATATGTGACTACATATTACACATGTGATATGCCCATGTGAATACTTATTCACACATGTGGTACACATATATGACCACACGATGCCACATGTGGTCCACATATGTGACCACATGATCACATATGTGGTCCACATATGTGAGCACATAAACACACATGTGGTCCACACACGTGACCACATATTCACACATGTGGTCCACACACGTGACCACATATTCACACATGTGGTCCACATATGTGACCACATGATCACACATGTAATCTTCATATGTGACTACATATCACACATGTGGTCTACATATGTGACAACATATCACACATGCGATCTGCACATGTGAATACTTGCTCACACATGTGGTTCACATATACGACCACACGATGCCACATGTGGTCCACATATGTGACCACATGTTCACATATGTGGTCCACATATGTGAGCACATATACACACATGTGGTCCACACACGTGACCACATATTCACACATGTGGTCCACATATGTGACCACATGATCACCCATGTAATCTTCATATGTGACTACATATCACACATGTGGTCCACATATGTGACCACATTTTCCCACATGTGGTCCACATACGCGACCACATATTCACACATGTGGTCCACATATGTGACCACAAATTCTCACGTGTGGTCCACATGAAAGACCACATATTCACACATGTGGTCCACATATGTGACCACAGGATCACCCATGTAATCTTCATATGTGACTACATATCACACATGTGGTCCACATATGTGACCACATTTTCCCACATGTAATCCACATACGCGACCACATATTCACACATGTGGTCCACATATGTGTCCACAAATTCTCACATGTGGTCCACATGAAAGACCACATATTCACACATGTGGTCCACATATGGGACCATATATTTACACATGTGGTCCACATATGTGACCACAAATTCTCACATGTGGTCCACATATGTGACCACATTTTCCCACGTGGTCCACATACGCGACCACGTATTCACACATGTGGTCCACATATGTGACCACACATTCTCACATGTGGTCCACATAAAAGACCACATATTCACACATGTGGTCCACATATGTGACAACATATTCACACATGTGATCTATATATGTGACTACACATTCACATAAAAAATTTTTTACTACACGAATAAACTTCAATAAAAGTTTTATAATTTAAAAAAGTTTATTTTTTATGTAGGCTGTCTCCTATCTGAAGTGTAGTTAAATGGAAAAACTAGGAGGACCAGTGTGTGTGTCAGTGATGACCTATTGCGTTGAGAGACAAGGTCCTTCATCCTTAGCCTCATTCGCAGGCTCCAAGTCAGCTATGGAGACAGCTATTCCTCTAAGCTACTGAATTAGAAACGATGGATATGTAATTTATTAATACGTTTCAAGTATGAAAAAAAGAAAAAATGCAATATAATTGCATTTGTGTTTCCTTCCTATATTTTGTATTTCTATTATTTATATCGATATACCAGGAACGTAAATGCGGGAACAGAGTTGCATGCCATTTTAGTACAGAGTAACCTCTAAAAAATGTATTTACTAAACTGAATAAAAAGAATGTGTGATTCCTCTATAGAATATATTATTCTATATTATACATAAAACAGGTTAAAACAGTGCATATGAAGATATCCTCCTGTAGTATATCTATTTCTATTATTTCTATCGATAACGGCGGGAAACCGCCGCATACGCCTCATTGCGAAATCGAGTCGTAGGTATTGGCGGCGAAGTTTAAAGTTCTAAACATTTTAGTACTATTTTTGTAGTAGTATGTGTTTACATTATTGGTACCTATGCGTAACCGCGTCATACGAAATATAGATATGAATAAACATTGTGAAATGAGAAAAAAACCTACGTCTTCACTGTTGATGTATCTTGCTTAAATTCTTTAGGTACGGGTTTAAACTATTTTACCCTATATGCCCAATTGTAACTGTAACGCGACGTTGTGGGTCCGATCCACACATGCAGGGTTGAATTATAATTTAATAATATTTTCATTTCGCACATCAGTCACACATTATACCCAATATCTTACACTAGCCGTGGCCAGTCGTGGCGCAGTGGTACAAAGTGTGACTGTAAAACCGACTGGTTGTGGGTTCGATCCCCACTCGAAGAGATGAAATATTTACTTAAATTTATATTTTCATTTCTTCGCTCTGGTGTCGAGGCGGCGTTGAGTTCTGCCCCTCAACACGCAATGCCTCCAAAATTCGGCAGAAAGTGGGGAACGGAGTGTCTTAACACTAGGTTCCCTCTGCCTACCCTGCTGTGTGCGGGATATAGCGTGAAGCTAATTTATTTATTTTTTATTTTATCTTACACTAAGCCTTGCCCTACTAAGGGCGGGATAAAGCGTGGATCTGGTTTTAACTTTATGTGAACCGATTAAAATAAAGTCCAATCCAGTTGAGGCCAGTCGTGGCGCAGCGGCACAAAGTGTGACTGTAAAACCGACTGGTTCTCTGAGTTCGATCCCCACACGAGGAGATGAAATATTTACTTAAATTTATATTTCCATTTCTTCGCTCTGGGGTCGAGGTTAAGCACGGCGTTGCGTTCTGCCACTCAACACGCAATGCGTCCCGAATTCGGTAGAAAGTGGGGAACGGAGTGTCTTAATACTAGGTTCCTCCCTCTGACTAGCATGAAGCTGCTTAAAATAAAACTAATACTTAATATTTAAGGGCAGTTTGCCAGAATACAAACAAAAAAAGTATTTAAATCGGTTAAGCCGTTTCTGAGATTATCGCACATATAGTAAGTATCGATAAGTTGTGTTTTTATTTCAAACATTCAATTGAAGATTCTTATGGGAGGTACGAAAATGCGACCTAAAGTTTTAACAACTTTCTCATAAAAAACTTCATTACATTGCAAACATACATTATAAGTATATCAAAACACGAACATAATTCAGTGTGTTAAATAAATAATTCTGTGGTTTAAGCGGGCGAAGCCGCGAGCGGGTCGCTAGTACATATATAAAAATTCTTGAAAAAGTCTCAAACGTTCATCATTTCTAAAAATCACCATATCATGGAAAATAGAGTGGTGAAAGATGTGTGAAACAAAAAAAAAACAAAGTGACATAGTGTGACATCATCTAATTGTAAACACAAAAGTGATAGGTTCAATCTCTACTCGAGTGGACAATCATTGTAAAATTATTTTCATTCCCGCTTCAGTAGACAAAGTAGGAGGTAGACATACAACACACAATGTCTGGAAAATCAACAGTGTCTAAACACTATGTTCCCTAACATACTAAAGAAAAGGCATACACAATTGAAACTTTTTTAAACATATACTTATTTAGAAAAGGTTTTTCAATTAGTGTGAAGATGAAGTTAAAAATATAAAAACATATATAAGTATAGCATATCAAGTTAAAACTCTTACTAAAAAAACTATATGTAATTATTACCTTGTCTAGAACTAAATTGTCCTAAAGTTAAGGATGATTTTCCAAATAATTTCCCCTTTAAATTGTGGGTGTGCCAATGGTTTTTATAATGGGCGGTCTGTCGAGCTCTAGATTCAAAGGGGCCCACTCCACAACAAGAACAGCAATTTCCATCAGATGCTCCATTTAGTGTTAAAACATTAAGGCGTTTGAGGACACTTTCTTCATCCACTGTAAATAAAATGTTTTTTTTTAGTGAGGCCAGTGTTAACACAATTGCCTACTTTCTACCTTATTCTGGCAGGAGTCAATGTGATTTGATTTGTGACCAGAATGATAAAATGAAAATCAATACATTGAGTGGGAATTGA